>JASGYR010000152.1:0-272819 GCA_030068185.1 Colletes collaris | reverse complement strand
ATATATTAGTTAGTTTGTTTGGTGATAGTTATTTAGTTTGTCAGTTAGTTATTTAGTTTGTCAGCTAGATAGTTACTTTGCAGCTACTTAGATTCTATGCAGATAGTTAACTAGTTTGCAGTTAGTTAGACAGTTTGCAGCTATTTAGTTAGTTTGTCAGTTTGTTAGTTAGTTTGTCAGCTAGATAGTTAGTTTGTTAGTTAGTAAGTTAGTTTGCATTACAATAGTTAGTTAGTTTGCAGTTAGTTAGTTTGTTCGCAGTTAGTTATTTAGTTTGTCAGTTAGTTCGTTAGTTTGTCAGTTACTTAGTTAGATTGCAGTTAGTTAGTTAGTTTTCAGTTACTTACTTAGTTTGCAGTAAATTAGTTAATTTGTCAGTTAGTTAGTTTGTAAGTTAGTTGTTTTTTTGCAGTTAGATAGTTATTTTGCAGTAAATTAGGTAGTTTGTCAGTTAGTTAGATAGTTTGCAGGTAGTTAGTTGGAGTGTTTCAGTTAGTTAATTATTTAGATAGTATATTAGTTAGTTAGTTTTCAGTTAGTTAGTTAGTTTGCATTATATTAGTTAGTTTGTTTGCAGATAGTTATTTAGTTTGTCAGTTAGTTATTTAGTTTGTCAGTTAGATAGTTACTTTGCAGCTACTTAGATTCTATGCAGATAGTTAACTAGTTTGCAGTTAGTTAGACAGTTTGCAGCTATTTAGTTAGTTTGTCAGTTTGTTAGTTAGTTTGTCAGCTAGATAGTTAGTTTGTTAGTTAGTAAGTTAGTTTGCATTACAATAGTTAGTTAGTTTGCAGTTAGTTAGTTAATTTGTCTGTTAGTTAGTTACTGTGTCAGTCAGATAGTTAGTATGTCAGTTTGTTAGTTGGTTTGCATTATATTAGTGACTTTTGTAAGTTAGTTAGTTTGTTTGAGGTTAATTATTTAGTTTGTCAGTTAGTTAGTTAGTTTGTCACTTAGATAGTTAGTTTGTCAGTTAGTTAGTTAGTTTGTATTATATTAGTTACTTTGTAAGTTAGTTAGTTAGTTAGATTGCAGTTAGTTAGTTTGTTAGCAGTTAGCTATTTAGTTTGTCAGTTAGTTAGTTAGTTTGGAGTTAGTTAGTTAGTTTGTCATTTAGTAAATTTGTCAGTTAGTTAGTAAGTTTGGAGTTAGTTAGTTAGTTTGTCAGTTAGTTAGTAAGTTTGCTGTTAGTTAGTTAGTTTGTAAGTTAGTTAGTTTGTTTGCAGTTAGTTAGTTTGTTCGCAGTTAGTTAGTTTGTTTGCCAGTTTGTTAGTTGGTTTGTATTATATTCGTTACTTTTGTAAGCTAGTTAGTTTGTTTGAGGTTAGTTATTTAGTTTGTCAGTTAGTTAGTTAGTTTGTCACTTAGATAGTTAGTTTGTCAGTTAGTTAGTTAGTTTGCATTATATTAGTTATGTTAGAATGTGGAGGGCTCAAACACTGATTTGAGAACCTCGTCTAACGGGGGTCCGGATCACGAGGGAATAGGAGGATGGAAAAGTAATTGTCACCCGTTATATATAATTTCACGTCGTCGAAAGAGTTCGACGACGTCGTTTATTGTGGACCTTTAAATGCGAACAGCCTGTCTTAATTAAATTATACGCGACAAAAACCTCGCCTGTCTGACCGGCGTCTGGCGTGTGCTCGCGTCACGCTGTTCTGAAACAAAAGAGACGGAACGAGATGTAAATATACGGTAACGTTTGTCACTCTCTCCGTCTCGTTTTAATGTTCACGCGCTCCTTGTTGTGCTTGTCGCACTCAGGAGCGGGAAACTCAGCCGCCGCGTTACGCAGCTAAGCTAGTGGACTGTATATGTTTGTGTGCGTTCCCTTTAAACCGGGAAACAGCTGATTGCAGTTTTGGGGAAGACGAGATTTAGCCTCGTTTCTTTTGACTGCGAGTTTCGACTTATCGTAGGAGAGGGTAACGGATGGAGGTTGTAAGGCTGCAGCCGTACCCGCTCCGCGACGCTTTACCACCTTATTGCGTGCGTACGGGCACGGTGTGATGCAGGTGTGCCAACGGCGCCCTTGGGTCGACTTACGATTGGGCCTGACACCACGAAGCTTAATGAATTAAAGTCATAAGCACAGCAACAGTACTAGACTGGCGATCTATGGATGTATTCTGCTATTCGTCGTAATCAGAGAGTTAAAAATGTCCAACACTTAGACTAGAAGGTGGTAAATCCACCAGAATTATTTATACACCCCTGGATTGTGGGTTCCGAACCGTTTGATATTCAAGAGAAGGTACGAGAATCAACCTCGATACCTTAAACACGACCTCTGGTTGCAGTGATACGTGTTTTCTTTTACTTTTTATTTTTCAGAACAAGGTGGGTCATAGCCACTGCTGAATACTTCCGGACACGACACTCTGATTACAGCGATACGTGTGTCTGTATTCAGGCCTGAGGTGGATCGTACCCACTGCTGGTCGAAATCTCGGATTATAACGCCTGCGAGATCTTTGAGTCTTTGGATCAGGTCGTGTTCTGACCTAATCTGTTTAATTGGTAAACGGCTTACGGAAGTTCCTGGGATGGGATTGTTTCTAACCCGTTCCGTATTGAACGTCCTGCGGAGGTTCTGGGATGAGGTTGTTTTTGCCGTTCCGTATTGAACGTCCTACGGAGGTTCACGGGATGGGGTTGTTTTCAACCCGTTCCGTAATGAACGTCTATTGCAAGTTCACGGTATAGGATTGTTTATCCAATCCGTTCCGTATTGAACTTGTTGTTCACGGTATAAGATTGTTTTCCAATCCGTTCCGTATTGAACTTGTTGTTCACGTTTACAGCTCTTTTAAATAGTAAACGGGTTGTGGAAAGTTCACGGTATGGGATCGTTTACAATCCGTTCCGTATTTGAACTTCCTGCCCACGTTCTACGACTCTTTGATTTTAAATTGTAAACGGGTTTTGCGGAAGTATTGACGGTACCGGATGGATTCCCAATCCGTTCTCGTGCTGCACTTCCAACCCACGTTTACAATTTCGTCCGAAGTTCAGGTAACTCGAAACTATTCGAAAATATTGGAAATTACGGGGAGCAGGATCGTATGCCCATCTGCTCACTGCCGATTCCAAATTAAGAGTGACGATCCAGCACGGCTAGTCAAATTCGGAGGAGAATCTCCGACTAACGGCGCTGTAGACGAATTTGAATTCGTCTTTGTCCAACTGTGTATCCGTACCTTCTCTTTATAGACGCGCCAGAAACGTTGGCTCGAAATCACGCGTAGTTTCGTCGATCGCCTGATGTTTCAAAGAAATCCGTATGTGACAGTTTTTTATAACCTGTCTTGTTTTCGCGTAACTGAACACGAGAAGTCGAACAGACTCGAGTCGGTTACAAACGCAGAAAACAATACCGGGTGACGAATAATATTCTACGATTCTTATATGCTTCGAATTAACGCGATATTTAAACAAGTTGTAGTTTGTAAGTTAGTTCGTTGGATTTGCAGTTAGTTAGTTAGATTGCAGTTAGCTGGTTTGTTAGCGATTCGCTATTTAGTTTGTCAGTTGGTTAGTTGGTTTGCTGTTAGTTGGTTAGTTTGTCATTTAGTTAGTTTGTCCAGATAGTTAGTAAGTTTGCAGTTAGTTAGTTAGTTTATTAAGTTAGTTAGTTTTGTTTGCAGTTATTTAGTTAGTTTGCCAGTTAGTTACTTGGATTTGCAGTTAGTTAGATGAGTTTGCAGTTAATTGAGATAGTTTGCAGTAAATTGGTTATCTTGCAAGTTAATGGTTGATTTACTTGGTTTGCAGCTAGTCAGATTGTGTGCGGTTAGTTAGTTAGTTTGCAGTTAGTTAGATTGTTTGCAGATAGTTAGAAAGTTTGCCAGTTAGTTAGATTGTTTGGCTAGATAGTTAGCTGGTTTGCTGTTGAATGAATGGATTGGCAGTTAGTTAGTTAGTTTGTAAGTTAGTTAGTTACTTTGCTGTTAGTTAGTTCGTTTGTCAGTTAGATAGATAGTTTGATGTTAGTTGGTTAGTTTGTCAGGTAGTTATTCAGTTTGTCAGTTAGTTAGTTAGTTTGTGAGATAGTTAGTTAGTTTGGCAGTTAGTTAGATTGTTTGCCGGTTAGTTAGTTTGTTTGCAGTTAGTTAGTATGTTTACCAGTTTGTTAATTGGTTTGTATTATATTAGTTACTTTTGTAAGCTAGTTAGTTTGTTTGAGGTTAGTTATTTAGTTTGTCAGTTAGTTAGTTAGTTTGTAGTTAGTTAGATTGTTTGCAGTTACTTAGATGTTTTGCAGTTAGTTAGTTAGTTTGTCACATAGATAGTTATTTTTTCAGTTAGTTAGTTAGTTTGCATTATATTAGTTAGTTTGTAGGATTGGTTCGTTAGTTTCCAGTTAGTTAGTTAGATTGGAGTTAGTTGGTTTGTTAGCAGTTAGCAATTTTAGTTTGTCAGTTAGTTGGATTGGTTGCTGTTAGTTAGTTAGTTTGTCATTTAGTTAGTTTGTCAGTTAGTTAGTTAGTTCGGCTGTTAGATAGTAAGTTTGCCAGTTTGTTAGTTGGTTTGTATTATATTAATTACTTTTGTAAGTTAGTTAGTTGTTTTGCAGTAAATTATTTAGTTTGTCTGTTAGTTAGATTGTTTGCAGTAAGTTAGCTAGTTTGCAGTTACTTAGATGTTTTGCAGTTAGTTAGTTAGTTTGCAGTTAGTTAGATTGTTAGTAGTTAGTTAGCTAGTATGCAGTTAGTTCGATTGTTTGTAGTTACTTAGCTGGTTTGATGTTAGATAGAGAGTTGGCAGTTAGTTAGTTAGTTTGTAAGTTAGTTAGTTACTTTGCTGTTAGTTAGTTCGTTTGTCAGTTAGATAGTTAGTTTGCAGTTAGCTGGATTGTTTGCAGTTAGTTAGATTGTTTGCAGTTATTTAGTTAGTTTGTCAGTCAGTTAGTTCGTTTGCAGATAGTTAGCTAGTTTGCAGTTAGGTAGATAGTTTGCAGTTATTTAGTTAGCTTGTCAGTTCGTTAGTTAGTTTTTATTATATGGGTTAGTTTGTAAGTTAATTAGTTTGTTTGCAGTTAGTTAATTAGTTTGCAGTTAGTTAATCAGTTTGCAGTTAGTTAGTTAGTTTGCAGTTAGTTAGTTGGTTTGCAGTTAGTTATTTAGTTTGTCAATTAGTTACTTAGTTTTGCAGTTAGTTTTGTTACTTTGTCAGTTAGTTCGTTGGTTTGCAGTTAGTTAGATAGTTTGTCCGTTAGTTATTTAGTTTGTAGTTAGTAAGTTAGCTTGTCAGTTGAATTGGTTAGGTTGTCAGTTAGTTCGTTAGTTTTGCAGTTAATTAGGTTGTATGCAGTTAGCTGAATTGGTTTGCATTATATTAGTTGAATTTGTATGTCAGTTGGTCAGTTTGCATTTAGTTTGTTTGTTAGCAGTCAGTTATTTAGTTTGTCAAAGTAGCATAGTTAATTTGTCTGTCAGTGAGTTAGTTTTCATTATATTAGTTGGTTTGTAAGATTGAATTGGGTTGTTTGCTGATTGTTACTTAATTTGCAATTGAATTATATGAATTAGTTTGTCAGTTCGTTAGTTAGATTCTCAGTTAGAAAGTTACATGTTCTGTTAGTTAGTTAGTTTGTAAGTTAGTTAGTTAGTTTGGCAGTTAGTTAGTTACTTTGTCAGTTAGTTTCTTAGTTTGTCAGATAGTTAGTTAGTTTGCAGTTAGTTAGTTAGTTTGTCAGATAGTTAGTTAGTTTGACAGTTAGTTAGTTAGTATGCACTGAGTTAATCACTTTGTCAGTTAGTTAGTTAGTATGTCAGTTAGTTAGGTAGTATGCAGTTAATTAGTTTCTTTGTCAGTTAGTTAGTTTGTTTGATACTTAGTTAGTTAGTTTGACAGTTAGTCAGTTAGTATGCAGTTAATTAGTTAGCTTGAAGTTAGTTAGTTAGTTTGCAGTTAGTTAGTTAGCTTGTCAGTTAGTTAGTTATTATGGCAGTCAGTTATTTTGTTCACAGTTAATTAGTTAGGTTACAGCAAATTAGTTAGTTATTTTGCAGTTAGTTAGTTAGTTTGCAATTAGTTAGTTAGTTTGTCAGTTAGTTAGTTAGATCGTCAGTTAGTTATTTAGTTTGCCAGGTAGTTAGTTCGTTTGCTGTAAGTTAGTTAGTATGTCAGTTAGTTAGTTAGTTTGTCAGTTAGTTAGTTAGTTTGTTTGATAGTTAGTTAGTTAGTTTGACAGTTAGTCTGTTAGTATGCAGTTAATTAGTTAGTTTGTCAGTTCGTTATTTAGTTTGCAGTTCCTCAGATTGTTAGCAGTTAGTTAGTTAGTTTGCAGTTTGTTAGATTGTTTACAGTTAGTTAGTTAGTTTGCAGTTAGCTAGATTGTTTGCAGTTAGTTAGCTAGTTTGCAGTTAGATAGTTAGTATGCAGTTAGTTAGCTAGTTTGCCAGTTAGTTAGTTAGTTTGACAGTTAGTTAGTTAGTATGCACTTAGTTAGCTACTTTGTCAGGTAGTTAGTTTGTTCGTCATTTAGTTAGTTAGTTTGCATTTAGTTAGTTAGTTTGTAAGTTAATTAAATAGTTTGACAGTTAGTTAGCTAGTATGCAGGTAGTTAGATAGTTTCTCAGTTAGATAGTTACATTTTCTGTTAGTTAGTTAGTTTGTCAGTTAGTTAGTTAGTTTGGCAGTTATTTAGTGAGTTTGTCAGTAGGTTAGTTAGTTTGCAGTTAGTTAGTTAGTTTGTCAGTTAGTTAGTTAGTTTGACAGTTAGTCAGTTAGTATGCACTTAGTTAATCACATTGTCAGTTAGTTAGTTAATTCGTCTTTTAGTTAGTTAGTTTGCAGTTAGTTAGTTAGTTTTTCAGTTAGTTAGTTAGATTGACAGTTACTTAGTTATTATGCAGTTAGATAGTTTGTTTGTCAGTTAGTTAGTTAGATTGCCAGCTAGTTAGTTAGTATGTCAGTTAGTTAGTTTGTTTGCAGTAAGGTTGTTAGTTTGCAGTTAGTTAGTTAGTTTGTCAGTTTGTTAGTTAGTTTGACAGTTAGATAGTTTGTTTGACAGTTAGTTAGTTAGTTTGTGAGTTAGTTAGTTAGTTTGCAGTCAATTAGTTCGTTTGTCAGTTAGTTAGTTAGTTTGCATTTAGTTAGATAGTTTGCAGTTAGTTAGTTTGTTTGACAGTTGGTTAGTTAGTTTGCAGTTAGTTAGTTAGTTTGTCAGTTAGTTAGATAGTTTGTCAATTAGTTAGTTCGTATGCAGTAAATTTGTTAGTTTGTCCGCTAGTTAGTTAGTTTGACAGTTAGTTAGTTAGTATGCAGTTACTTAGTTAGTTTGCAGTTAGTTAGTTAGTTTGTCAGTTAGTTAGTTTGTTTGCAGTTAGTTAGTTAGTTTGACAGGCAGTTAGATAGTTTGCAGTAAATTAGTAAGTTTGTCAGTTAGTTAGTTAGTTTGCAGTTAGTTAATTTGTTTGTCAGTTAGTTAGTAAGATTGACAGTCACTTAGTTAGTATGCAGTTAGTTAGTTAGTTTGTCAGTTGGTTGGTTAGATTGCTGGATTGATTGGTTAGTATGTCAATTAGTTGAATTAGTTTGTCAGTTAGTTGGTTGTTGCAGTAAGTCGTTAGTTTGTCAGTTTGTTAGTTAGTTTGCCTTTAGCCAGTTAGTTTGCAGTTAGTTAGTTAGTTTGCAGTTAGTTAGTTAGTTTGTCAGTTAGTTAGTAAGATTGACAATTACTAAGTTAGTATGCAGTTAGTTAGTTTGTTTGTCAGTTAGTTAGTTAGATTGCCAGTTAGTTAGTTAGTATGTCAGTTAGTTAGTTAGTTTGTCGATTAGTTAGTTTGTTTGCAGTTAGTTACTTAGTCTGTCAGTTAGTTAGTTAGATTGCTGTAAATGTGATAGTTTGTCAGCTAGTAAGTTAGCTTGCAGTTAGTTAGTTAGTTTGTCTGTTGAATGGATTGAGTTGACAGTTAGTTAGTTAGTATGCAGTTAGTTAGTTATATTTTCTGTTAGTTAGTTAGTTTGTCAGTTAGTTAGTTAGTCCGCAGCAAACTGGTTAGTTTGTCAGTTAGTATGTTAGATTGCAGTTAGTTAGTTAGTTTGTCTGTTAGTTAGTTAGTTTGACAGTTAGGTAGTTAGTATCCAGTTGGTTAGTTAGATTTTCTGTTAGTTAGTTAGTTTGCTAGTTAGTTAGTTAGTATGTCAGTTAGTTAGTTAGTTTGTCAGTTAGTTAGTTTGTTTGCAGTAAATTAGTTAGTTTGTAAGTTTGATAGTTAGTTTGCCTTTAGCCAGTTAGTTTGCAGTTAGTTAGTTAGTTTGCAGTTAGTTAGTTAGTTTGTCAGTTAGTTAGTAAGATTGACAATTACTAAGTTAGTATGCAGTTAGTTACTTTGTTTGTCGGTTAGTTAGTTGGGTTGCCAGTTAGATAGTTAGTTATGTCAGTTAGTTGGATTGGTTTGTCTGCAGTTAGTTGCCAGTCTGTCCAGTTAGTTAGTTAGATTGCTGTAAATGTGATAGTTTGTCAGCTAGTAAGTTAGCTTGCAGTTAGTTAGTTAGTTTGTCTGTTAGATAGTTAGGTTGACAGTTAGTTAGTTAGTATGCAGTTAGTTAGTTATATTTTCTGTTAGTTAGTTAGTTTGTCAGTTAGTTAGTTAGTCCGCAGCAAACTGGTTAGTTTGTCAGTTAGTAAGTTAGATTGCAGTTAGTTAGTTAGTTTGTCTGTTAGTTAGTTAGTTTGACAGTTAGGTAGTTAGTATCCAGTTGGTTAGTTAGATTTTCTGTTAGTTAGTTAGTTTGTCAGTTAGTTAGTTAATTTGCAGTTAGTTAGTTAGTTTGCAGTTAGTTAATTAGTTTGCGGTTAGTTAGTTAGTTTGCATTTAGCCGGTTAGTTTGCAGTTAGGTGGTTAGTTTGCAGTTAGTTAGTTAGTTTGAAGTTAGTGGGCACAACTGTCAAAGGTTGGTTAGTTAGTTTGACGGTGGTTGGTTGGTTTGCAGTTGGTTAGTAAATTTGTCAGTTGGTTGATTGGTTTGACGCGGTAGTTAGTATGCACTTAGTTAATCACTTTGTCACTTAGTTAGTTAATTCGTCATTTAGTTAGATAGTTTGCAGTTAGTTAGTTAGTATGTCAGTTAGTTAGTTAGTCTGACAGTTAGATAGTTAGTTTGACAGTTAGTTAGTTAGTATGCAGTTAGTTATTTAGTTTCTCAGTTAGTTAGTTCGTATGCAGTAAATTTGTTAGTTTGTCAGCTAGTTAGTTAGTTTGACAGTTAGTTAGTTAGTATGCAGTTACTTAGTTAGTATGCAGTTAGTTAGTTGGTTTGTCAGTTAGTTAGTTAGTATGTCAGCTGGTTAGTTAGTTTGTCAGTTAGTTAGTATGCAGTTAGTTAGTTAGTTTGTCAGTTAGTTACTTAGTTTATCAGTTAGTTAGTCAGTTTGCAGATAGTTAGTTAGTTTGTCGGTTAGTTAGTAAGATTGACCAGTTACTTAGGTGGTATGCAGTTAGTTGGTTTGTTTGTCAGCTAGTTAGTTATATTGCCAGTTAGTTAGTTAGTATGTCAGTTAGTTAGTTAGTTTGTCAGTTAGTTAGTTTGTTTGCAGTTAGTTAGTTACTTTGTCAGTTAGTTAGATAGTTTGCTGTAAATTTGTTAGTTAGTTTGCAGTTAGTTAGTTAGTTTGTCAGCTAGTTAGTTAGTTAGCAGTTAGTAAATTAGTTTGTCAGATAGTTACTTTGTTTGAGAGGTAGTTAGTTAGTATGCTCTTAGATAGTTACTTTGTCAGTTAGTTAGTTAATTTGCAGTTAGTTAGTTAGTTTGCAGTTACAAAGTTAGTTTGTCAGTTAGTTAGTTAGGTTGACAGTAGGTTAGGTAGTATGCAGTTAGTTAGTTAGTTTGTCAGTTAGTTACTTTGATTGTCTGTTAGTTAGTTAGTTTGTAAGTATATTAGTTAGTTTGTCAGTTAGTTAGTTAGTTTGACACTTAGGTAGTTAGTATGCACTTAGTTAATCACTTTGTCACTTAGTTAGTTAATTCGTCATTTAGTTAGATAGTTTGCAGTTAGTTAGTTAGTATGCAGTTAGTTAGTTAGTTTGTCAGTTAGTTACTTAGTTTATCAGTTAGTTAGTCAGTTTGCAGATAGTTAGTTAGTTTGTCAGTTAGTTAGTAAGATTGACAGTTACTTAGTTAGTATGCAGTTAGTTAGTTTGTTTGTCAGCTAGTTAGTTATATTGCCAGTTAGTTAGTTAGTATGTCTGTTAGTTAGTTAGTTTGTCCAGTTAGTTAGTTAATTGGTACAGTTAGTTGGTTAGGTTGCAGTTAGTTAGTTAGGTTGCGGTTGGTCGTAGGTACATTGCATTTAGCCAGTTGGTTTGCAGATTAGGTGGTTAGTTTGCAATTGAATTAGTTAGTTTGAGAGATTGAATTGAATTAGTTTGTCAACTAGTTGAATTGTAGTTTGACAGTTAGTTAGTTAGTATGCAGTTACTTAGTTAGTATGCAGTTAGTTAGTTGGTTTGTCAGTTAGTTAGTTAGTATGTCAGCTGGTTAGTTAGTATGTCAATTAGTTAGTTTGTTTGCAGTAAGGTTGTTAGTTTGCAGTTAGTTAGTTAGTTTGTCAGTTAGTTAGTTAGTTTGTCAGTTAGATAGTTAGTTTGACAGTTAGCTAGTTAGTTTGTGAGTTAGTTAGTTAGTTTGCAGTAAATTAGTTCGTTTGTCAGTTAGTTAGTTAGTTTGCATTTAGTTAGATAGTTTGCAGTTAGTTTGTTTGTCAGTTAGTTAGATAGTTTGTCAGTTAGTTAGTTCGCATAAAGTAAATTTGTTAGTTTGTCAGCTAGTTAGTTAGTTTGACAGATAGTTAGTTTGTCAGTTAGTTAGTTAGTTTGACAGTTAGTTAGTCAGTATGCAGTTAGTTAGTTAGTTTGCTGTTAGTTAGTTTGTCAGTTAGTTAATTAGTTTGACAGTTAGTTAGGTAGTATGCAGTTAGTTAGATAGTTTGCATTTAGTTAGTTAGTTTGCAGTTAGTTAGTTAGTTTGCAGTTAGTTAGTTAGTATATCAGTTAGTTAGTTAGTTTGTCAGTTAGTTAGTTTGTTTGCAGTTATTTAGTTAGTTTATCAGTTAGTTAGTTAGTTTGCAGTTAGTTACTTAGTTTGCAGTTCCTCAGATTGTTATTAGTTAGTAAGTTAGTTTGCAGTTAGTTAGCTAGTTTGCAGTTAGATAGTTAGTATGCAGTTAGTTAGCTAGTTTGTCAGTTAGTTAGTTAGTTTGCAGTTAGTTACATAGTTTGCAGTTAGTTAGATTGTTAGCAGATACTTAGATTGTTTGCTGTTAGTTAGTTTGTTTGTAAGTTAGTTACTTAATTTGCAGCTAGATAGTTAGCTTGTCAGTTATATAGTTAGTTTGCAGTTAGTTAGTTAGTTTGGTGTAAATTTCATAGCTTGTCAGTTAGTTAGTTAGTTTGCAGTTAGTTAGATTGTTAGCAGTTAGTTAGTTAGTTTGTCAGTTAGTTAGTTAGTTTGCAGTTAGTTAGTTAGTTTGTAGGTTAGTTAGTTAGTTTGCTTGTTAGGTAGTTAGTTGGTCAGTTAGTTAGTCAGTTTGGTGTAAATTACTTAGTTTTGCAGTTTGTTAGTCAGTTTGCAGTTAGTTAGTCAGTTTGTCAGTTAGTTAGTTAGGTTTTCAGTCAGTTAGTTTGTCAGTTAGTTAGTTTGTTTGCAGTTAGTTAGTCAGCTTGGTGTCAATAACTTAGTTTGTCAGTTAGTTAGTTAGTTTGCAGTTAGTTAGTTAGTTTGTCAGTTAGTTAGTTAGTTTGACAGTTAGTTAGTTAGTTTGTCAGTTCGTTAGTTAGTTTGACAGTTAGATAGTTAGTTTGACATTTAGCTAGTTAGTTTGTGAGTTAGTTAGTTAGTTTGCAGTAAATTAGTTCGTTTATCAGTTAGTTAGTTAGTTTGCAGTTAGTTAGTTAGTTTGTCAGTTAGTTAGTAAGATTGACAGTTAGTTAGTTAGTTTGTCAGTTAGTTAGTAAGATTGACAGTTAGTTAGTTAGTTTGTCAGTTAGTTAGTATGTTTGCAGTTAGTTAGTTAGTTTGTCAGTTAGTTAGTTAGTTTGCTGTAAATGTGTTAGATTGTCAGTTAGTAAGTTAGCTTGCAGTTAGTTAGTTAGTTTGTCTGTTCGTTAGTTAGGTTGACAGTTAGTTAGTTAGTATGCAGTGAGTTAGTTAGATTTTCTGTTAGTTAGTTAGTTTGTCAGTTAGTTAGTTAGTCTGCAGCAAACTAGTTAATTTGTAAGTTAGTTCGTTAGTCTGCAGCAGACTCGTTAGTTTGTCAGTTAGTTAGTTAGTTTGCAGTTAGTTAGTTAGCTTGCATTTAGTTAGTTAGTACAGCAGTGAGTTAGTTAGTTTATAGTTAGTTAGTTAGTTTGTCAGTTAGTTAGTAAGATTGACAGTTACTTAGTTAGTATGCAGTTAGTTAGTTTGTTTGTCAGTTAGTTAGTTAGATTGCTAGTTAGTTAGTTAGTATGTCTGTTGGTTGCCACTTGGTTTGTCAGTTAGTTAGTTTGTTTGCAGTGGTTGTAAGTTTGCAGTTAGTTAGGTTGGTTTGTTGGTTAGTTGATTATCCTGAACAGTTACTTGGTTAGTTTGCGGTTAGTTACTTTGTTTGTCCAGTTAGTTAGGTAGTTTGCTGTGGGAATAAGTTAGTTTTGTCAGTTAATGCAGAAGTTGGCTTGCAGTTAGTAAGTTGATTTGTCAGTTAGTTAGTTAGTTTGACGGTTAGGTAGTTAGTACGCTTAGTTAATCACTTTGTCAGTTAGTTGAACATATCGTCATTTAGTTCGTTAGTTTGTCAGTTAGTTGGTTAGTTTGGCGGTTAGTTGATTACCTTGATAGATGGTTTGTTAGTTCGTCATTTAGTTAGTTAGATGGTGTGTCAGTTCGTTAGTTAGTTTGTCAGTTAGTTAGTTAGTTTGACAGTTAGTTAGTATGCAGATAGCTAGTTAGATTTTCTGTTAGCTTGTTAGTTTGTGAGTTAGTTAGTTAGTTTGCAGTAAATTAGTTCGTTTGTCAGTTAGTTAGTTGGTTCGCATTTAGTTAGATAGTTTGCAGTTAGTTAGTTTGTTTGACAGTTGGTTAGTTAGTTTGCAATTAGTTAGTTAGTTTGTCGGTTAGTTAGAAAGTTTGTCAGTTAGTTAGTTCGTATGCAGTAAATTTGTTAGTTTGTCAGCTAGTTAGTTAGTTTGACAGTTAGTTAGTTAGTATGCAGTTAGATAGTTAGTTTGCAGTTAGTTAGTTAGTTTGTCAGTTAGTTAGTTAGTATGTCAGTTAGTTAGTTAGTTTGCATTTAATTAGTTTGTTTGTGAGTTAGTTAGATAGTTTGACAGTAAGTTAGCTAATAAGCAGTTTGTTAGATAGTTTCTCAGTTAGATTGTTACATTTTCTGTTAGTTAGTTAGATTGTCAGTTAGTTAGTTAGTTTGTCAGTTAGTTACTTAGTTTGGCAGTTAGTTAGTTACCTTGTCAGATAGTTTGTTAGTTCGTCATTTAGTTAGTTAGATAGTATGTCAGTTCGTTAGTTAGTTTGACAGTTAGTTAGTATGCAGATAGCTAGTTAGATTTTCTGTTAGCCAGTTAGTTTGTGAGTTAGTTAGTTAGTTTGCAGTCAATTAGTTCGTTTGTCAGTTAGTTAGTTAGTTTGCATTTAGTTAGATAGTTTGCAGTTAGTTAGTTTGTTTGACAGTTGGTTAGTTAGTTTGCAGTTAGTTAGTTAGTTTGTCAGTTAGTTAGATAGTTTGTCAATTAGTTAGTTCGTATGCAGTAAATTTGCTAGTTTGTCCGCTTGTTAGTTAGTTTGACAGTTAGTTAGTTAGTATGCAGTTACTTAGTTAGTTTGCAGTTAGTTAGTTAGTTTGTCAGTTAGTTAGTTTGTTTGCAGTTAGTTTGTTAGTTTGACAGGTAGTTAGATAGTTTGCAGTAAATTAGTAAGTTTGTCAGTTAGTTAGTTAGTTTGCAGTTAGTTAATTTGTTTGTCAGTTAGTTAGTAAGATTGACAGTCACTTAGTTAGTATGCAGTTAGTTAGTTTGTTTGTCAGTTAGTTAGTTGGGTGCTGATTGGTTAGTTAGTATGTCAGTTAGTTAGTTAGTTTGTCAGTTAGTTAGTTTGTTTGCAGTTAGTTAGTTAGTTTGTCAGTTAGTTAGTTAGATTGCTGTAAATGTGTTACTTTGTCAGTTAGTAAGTTAGCTTGCAGTTAGTTAGTTAGTTTGTCTGTTAGATAGTTAGGTTGACAGTTAGTTAGTTAGTATGCAGTTAGTTAGTTATATTTTCTGTTAGTTAGTTAGTTTGTCAGTTAGTTAGTTAGTCTGCAGCAAACTAGTTAATTTGTCAGTTAGTTAGTTAGATTGCCAGTTAGTTAGTTAGTATGTCAGTTAGTTAGTTAGTTTGTCAGTTAGTTAGTTTGTTTGCAGTGAATTTGTTAGTTTGCAGTTAGTTAGTTAGTTTGTCAGTTAGTTAGTTAGCTAGACAGTTAGTTAGTGTGTTCGCAGTTAGTTAGTTAGTTTGCGGTTAGTTAGTTAGTTTGTCAGTTAGTTAGTTAGTTTGTCAGTTAGTAAGTTAGATTGCAGTTAGTTAGTTAGTTTGTCTGTTAGTTAGTTAGTTTGACAGTTAGGTAGTTAGTATGCAGTTGGTTAGTTAGATTTTCTGTTCGTTAGTTAGTTTGTCAGTTAGTTAGTTAGTTTGCAGTTAGTTAGTTAGTTTGCAGTTAGTTAATTAGTTTGCAGTTAGTTAGTTAGTTTGCATTTAGCCGGTTAGTTTGCAGTTAGGTGGTTAGTTTGCAGTTATTTGGTTAGTTTGCAGTTAGTTGAATTGGTTACGAATTAAAGTGGTTGTTTGTCAGTTAATTAGTTTGTTCGTCATTTTGAATTAGTTGAATTTGCATTTAGTTGAATTAGTTTGTGAGTTAATTATGTAGTTTGACAGTTGGTGCGCTGGTATGCAGTTAGTTAGATAGTTTCTCAGTTAGATAGTTACATTTTCTGTTAGTAAGTTAGTTTGTCAGTCAGTTAGTTAGTTTGTCAGTTAGTTAGTTAGTTTGTCAGTTAGTTAGTTAGTTTGTCAGTTAGTTAATTAGTTTGCAGTTAGTTAGTTAGTTTGCAGTTAGTTAGTTAGTTTGTCGGTTAGTTAGTAAGATTGACAGTTACTTAGTTAGTATGCAGTTAGTTAGTTAGTTTGTCTGTTAGTTAGTTAGATTGACAGTTAGTTAGTTAGTATGCTGTTAGTTGGTTATATTTTCTGTTAGTTAGTTAGTTTGTAAGTTAGTTATTTAGTTTGTAGTTAGTTAGTTAGTTTGTCAGTTAGTTAGTTAGGTTGTCAGTTAGTTAGTTAGTTTGCAGTTAGTTTGATTGTTTGCAGTTTGTTACCTAGTGTGCAGTTTGTTAGATAGTTTGCAGTTATTTGGTTAGTTTGTCAGTTAGCTAGTTAGTTTGCAGTAAGTTAGATAGTGTGTAAGTTAGTTTGTTAAAATAGGTGCGAGTTGTCGCCCTCACCCTTTACCGAGGATTCCGAATTACGAGGGAGTGGGAATGTGGGGGAAAGTGAATCGGTACACTTATAAATTTCTTTCGACTAATCATCTGACCAGGCCGTTTATTTAAAAATGAAAATTGAACAAAAGAAAATAAAGACATTGAAATTTAAAAGCGCGAGGAAAACCCGAGCCCGTTGTGAGCTATTAGAAAACCTGGCCGTGTTCTCTACCCGTACTACGGCTCTCGTCTCGGTCGTCTGTAACAAAGAGACCGAAATTCGGCTGTAAATGGTGACAACTCGTCGCGTTGTCTGACTCGCTTCAAATCCGCATCACTACTCTGTTTATGGTAAACAGGAGCGGGATTCTTACATAGCGTTAAGCAGCTGAATTAGTGGACTGTTTATTATTGAACGTTTCTCGTGTGATCGAGAAACGTTCGATTGCAGTATGGGAAGACGAGATTCTAATCTCGATTTTCTCTGGACTGCCATGTTTGATTATTGCAGCAGTGGACAACGGACGAAGGTTGTAAGGCTCCGAATATTGTCTGCTCCTCGGCACTTCACCGTCTCCTGGTCCGTACGGGACCGGTGTGATGCAGTCCCTTAACTGCGCTAGAAGCGTCTGTTTGTTAAGGTTCTTACACCACGGTGCCCTTTGAGCGTCGTTCTACGCCAAGTGTCCGTACACGCTGGCGATCCACAAACCACGCTCGAGCAGGTCGAAGTCTGCTGGGGAGTCCACCCAGGAATGCGAAAAAGGCCCTATGTGGGTGTGATCCCCAAGCACTGACATGACCTTGAGGACGACGATTCCACCCAGGAATGCGCCTAGAAGGCCCCTATGGGTGGGTGTTAGCACCGTGAAACAATCAATGGAGGATAGAGAAACTCTATCGGTACATCCTGCACGACCCGCTTTATGAAAACGGTACGTGTTTCTTTTGCACTTGCGTTTCGGAAACCACGTTCGTACAGGTCGAAACCAGCTGGGAGCTCACCCAGGGTATATGCCACGAAGGCCCTATGGGGTATTAATCCTAAGCTGAGATTCGACCCTTTAACACTTGGCGATCCCACCCAGAATTTCGCTACAAAGGCGCCCTATAGGTGGGTTTTTATCACTGTGCAACTGTGGGTTTTAGTACGACCATGATTACAGCAATGCGTGTTTCCTATGTAACGGAGGCGATAATCAGAAAACACTATTCGAGTATTAATTAGATTATTTTCAGCCACCGACTGCCTTTGTAAAATTACTCAGTTAGGAACAATTTTCCGTGTCCAGGTGGTTCGTTTTACCCGCAGGGAATCCCAGTACTTTGAAACCGTTAGTGCAAGAAATTTGACAGCTAAATTCTTTCCGAATTTGTTAGTTTGGTTGTTGGTTTGTTGGTTTGTTGGTTTGTTGGTTGTTAGTTTGTTAGTTTGTTAGTTTGTTGGTTTGTTAGTTTGTTAGTTTGTTGGTTTTGTTAGATTGTTAGTTTGTTAGTTTGACCGTAAAGTTTGGTCGTCTGTTGGTTTGTTAGTCTGTTAGTCTGTTAGTCTGTGTTAGTGCATTGGTCTAGTTAGTCTGTTAGACTGTTAGTCTGTTAGTCTCTTAGTCTGTTAGTCTGTTAGTCTGTAGTGGTCTGTTAGTCTGTTTAGTCTGTTAGTCTGTTGATCTGTTGGTCTGACTAGTCTGTTAGTCCTGTGTGGTCTGTTAGTCTGTTAGTCTGTTGAGTCTGTTAGTCTGTTAGTCTGTTAGTCTGTTAGTCTGTTAGTCTGTTAGTCTATATTCAGTCTGTGTAGTCTGTTAGTCTGTGATCTTGTTAGTCTATTGGTCTGTTAGTCTGTTAGTCTGTTAGTCTGTTAGTGTGTTAGTGTTAGTCTGTTGATCTTTGTTAGTCTGTTAGTCTGTTGGTCTGTTGAATATGTTAGTCTGTTGGTCTGTTAGTCTGTTAGTCTGTTAGTCTGTTAGTCTGTTAGTCTGGTAGTTTGTAGATCTATTTAGTCTGTTGAGTCTGTTAGTCTGTTGAGTCTGTTAGTCTACATTGGTCTGTTAGTCTGTTGGTCTGTTGAGTCTGTTGATGTCTGTTAGTTTGTTAGTTTGTTAGTTTGTTAGTTTGTTAGTTTGTTAGTCTGTTAGTTTGTTAGTCTGTTAGTTTGTTAGTCTGTTAGTCTGTTAGTCTGTTAGTCTGTTAGTCTGTTAGTCTGTTAGTCTGTTAGTCTGTTAGTCTGTTAGTCTGTTAGTCTGTTAGTCTGTTAGTCTGTTAGTCTGTTAGTCTGTTAGTCTGTTAGTCTGTTAGTCTGTTAGTCTGTTAGTCTGTTAGTTTGTTAGTCTGTTAGTTTGTTAGTCTGTTAGTTTGTTAGTCTGTTAGTTTGTTAGTCTGTTAGTTTGTTAGTCTGTTAGTTTGTTAGTCTGTTAGTTTGTTAGTTTGTTAGTTTGTTAGTTTGTTAGTTTGTTAGTTTGTTAGTCTGTTAGTCTGTTAGTCTGTTAGTCTGTTAGTCTGTTAGTCTGTTAGTCTGTTAGTCTGTTAGTCTGTTAGTCTGTTAGTCTGTTAGTCTGTTAGTCTGTTAGTCTGTTAGTCTGTTAGTCTGTTAGTCTGTTAGTCTGTTAGTTTGTTAGTTTGTTAGTTTGTTAGTTTGTTGGTCTGTTGGTCTGTTGGTCTGTTGGTCTGTTGGTCTGTTGGTCTGTTGGTCTGTTAGTCTGTTAGTCTGTTAGTCTGTTAGTCTGTTAGTCTGTTAGTCTGTTAGTCTGTTAGTCTGTTAGTCTGTTAGTCTGTTAGTCTAGTTTAGTCTGTTAGTCTGTTAGTCTTGTTAGTCTGTTGAGTTAGTCTGGTGTTAGTCTGTTAGTCTGTGTTGGTCTGTTAGTCTGTTAGTCTGGTAGTCTGTTAGTCTGTTAGTCTGTTGAGTCTGTTCAGTCTGTTAGTTAGTTTAGTCTGCTTAGTCTTGTTGTCTGTTAGTTTGTTAGTCTGTTAGTCTGTTGGTTTGTTAGTTTGTTAGTTTGTTAGTTTGTTAGTTTTGTTGGTTTTGTTACTTTCTGTTAGTTTGTTAGTTTGTTAGTTTGTTGGTTTGTCTGGTTGTTAGTTTGTTAGTTTGTTAGTTTGTTAGTTTGTTAGTTTGTTGGTTTGTTGGTTTGTTAGTAGTTTGTTGGTTTGTTTAGTTTGTTGGTTTGTTGGTTTGTTGGTTTGTTGGTTTGTTGGTTTGTTGGTTTGTTGGTTTGTTAGTTTGTTGGTTTGTTAGTTTGTTAGTTTGTTAGTTTGTTAGTTTGTTAGTTTTTTAGTTTGTTAGTTTTGTTAGTTTGTTAGTTTGTTAGTTTGTTAGTTTGTTAGTTTGTTAGTTTGTTAGTATGTTAGTTTTTTAGTTTGTTAGTTTTGTTAGTTTGTTAGTTTGTTAGTTTCCTAGTTTGTTAGTATGTTAGTTTTTTAGTTTGTTAGTTTGTTAGTTTGTTAGTTTGTTAGTTTGTTAGTTTGTTAGTTTGTTAGTTTGTTAGTTTGTTAGTTTGTTAGTTTGTTAGTTTGTTAGTTTGTTAGTTTGTTAGTTTGTTAGTTTTTTTATTTTTTTAGTTTTTTATTTTGTTAGTTTGTTAGTTTGTTATTTTGTTAGTTTGTTATTTTGTTAGTTTGTTAGTTTGTTAGTTTGTTTGTTAGTTTGTTAGTTTGTTAGTTTTTTTTTTTTTTTGTTTGTTTTGTTAGTTTGTTAGTTTGTTAGTTTGTTAGTTTGTTAGTTTGTTAGTTTGTTAGTTTGTTAGTTTGTTAGTTTGTTAGTTTGTTAGTTTGTTAGTTTGTTTGTTTGTTAGTTTGTTAGTTTTGTTGTTTGTTAGGTTTGTAAGTTTGTTGGTTTACATTGATTTGTTGGTTTGTTAGTTTGTTGGTTTGTTAGTTTGTTAGTTTGTTAGTTTGTTAGTTTGTTAGTTTGTTAGTTTGTTAGTTTGTTAGTTTGTTACGTTGTTAGTTTGTTAGTTTGTTAGTTTGTTAGTTTGTTAGTTTGTTAGTTTTGTTGGTTTGTTGGTTGTTAGTTTGTTAGTTTGTTAGTTTGTTAGTTTGTTAGTTTGTTAGGTCTTCCTATCGTTGGTTTGTTGGTTCAGTTAGTTTGTGGGTCTTCCTATCACGCGCTTCCGTGTCGGTTCAGTGATTTTAACGATACAATATAAGCGAATATAACTCGCGATGTATCTGTGATCACGGTATTAGACAAAGTCGTCTGGCTCTGGAGGTCCAGGCTTTCGTCGAGAACCAGAAAGCGAGTGATCGTAGAGATAGACCCTCTTGTCCGCGTTCGCGAGAGGGGAAATTGTCTGTCTCGTATTAATCTTGTATCCTCTCGGTTATTTCGGTGTAGTAACACCTCTTCTCATGGAACCGTTACTGGGCCGATCGCGTGTCTATGATTGAAGGTAAATTTGGATTTTTGCTACACGGTATTGCTCCCGAAGGTTGTTACGCCGCAGAGAAGGCTCTGGAATGTCGCGTAAACTAAGGATAACACGGTATAAGAAATGTCCCCTTTTTTTCTATAGATCACGCGAGAATTTAACCGCCGATTCATATTAACGAATTAACGCGTTGTTTAAACGTAGTTATTTAGTTTAGCTTGTTAGTTAGTTGAATTTGTCAGTTAGTTAAGTTAGTTTGGTGTAAATTACTTGAGTGTGTCAGTTAGTTATTTAGTATGCAGTCCAGTTAGTTAGTTTGTCCAGTCAGTTGAGTTAGTTTGCAGTTAGTTAGTTGTAGTTTGTCCAGTTGGTTATGTGGTTTGCAGTTAGTTGGTTAGATTACAGTTAGTTAGATTGTTTGCCGTTAGTTAGTTGGTTTGCAAGTTAGCTGAGATTTGTTTGCAGTTAGTTAGCTGGTTTGAGAAGTTAGATAGATGGTTTGCAGTTAGCTAGTTCAGGTTGTAGGAGTTAGTTGCGGTTACTTTGCAGTTGATTGGTTACTTTGCAGTTAAGTTAGAATTGTTAGGCAGTTAGTTAGATGGTTTGCAGATAGTTGGCTAGCTAGCTTGTCAGTTAGATTGAGTTGGTTGCCGTTAGATGATTGGTTGGTTGTCAGTTAGTCAGTTAGCTTGAAGTAAGTTAGTTAATATGTCAGTTAGTTTGTTAATTTTTAAGTCAGTTAGTTAGTTTGTTGTTAGTTAGTTAGTTTGTCAGTTAGTTTGTTAGTTTGCCAGCTAGTTAGCTAGTTTGCAGTTATGTAGTTAGTTTGTCAGTTAGTTAGTTATTTTGTATGTTAGATAGTTAGTTTTTCAGTTTGTTATATAGTTTAAATTATAATATTTACTTTTGTAGTTTATTAAGTTTGTTTGCAGTTGATTGCTTAGTTGGTTTGTCAGTTACATAGTTAGATTGCAGTTCAGTTAGTTAGTTTTGTCCAGATAGTTATTTACTTTGTCAGTTAGTTAGTTTGCATTTAGTTGATTAATTTGTCCAATAGTAACGTTTGTTTGCAGTTAGTTAGTTTTTGTCCAGTTAGTAAGTTGGATTTTGTAAGTTAGATAATTTGTTAGGCTGTTAGTTAGTTAGTTTGTCAGTTAGTTAGAAAGTTTGCAGTTACCTACATATTTTGCAGTTACTTAGATATTTTGCGGTAAAATAGTTGCTTTGTCCAAAGTAATTGATTAGTTTGCAGTAAGTTAGTTAGTTTAGACGGATTAGTTGGTTTAGATAATATATTAGTTAGTTGGTTTGCTCTGTTAGTAGTTTGGATTTGTCAGTTAAAATGGATTAGTTTGCAGTTAGTTAGTCAGTTTGCGTTACATTAGTTAGTTTGTCAAGTAGTTATTTAGTTTGTGAGTTAATTAGTTAGTTTGCATTAAGATAGTTAATTTGTCAATTAGCTAGATAGTTTGTCAGTTAGTTAGTTAGTTTGCAGTTATTTAGCTACTTTATATGTAGTTGGTTATTTCGATAGTATATTAATTAGTTAGTTTGCTGTAAATTAGTTAATTTGTGAGTTAGTTGGTCTGTTTGCAGTTAGTTATTTAGTTTGTAAGTTACATAGTTAGTTTGCTGTTAGTTAGATATTTTGCAGTTATTTAGTTAGTTTGCAGTAAATTAGTTTGATTGTCAGTTAGTTAGTTAGTTTGTCAGTGATTTAGTTAGTATGTGAGTTAGTTCGTTAGTTTGCAGTATGTTAGATTGTTTGCAGATAGTTAGCTTGTGTGCAGTTAGTTAGACACTTTGCAGTTATTTAGTTAGTTTGTCGGTTCGATAGTTAATTTGTCAGTTTGTTAGTTAGTTTGCATTATATTAGTTACTTTTGTCAGTTAGTTAGTTAGTTTGCAGTCAGTTAGTTAGTTTGCAGTTAGATTGTTTGCAGATACTTAGATAGTATGCAGTTATTTAGTCAGTTTGTCAGTTAGTTAGTTAGTTTGTCAGTTTGTTTGTTCGTTTGCATTATATTAGTTAGTTTGTAAGTTACGTAGTCAGTTTGCAGATAGTTAGATGGTTTGCAGTTAGTTATTCAGACTGTCCAGTCAGTTAGTTAGTTTGTTGGGTAGATTGTCCAGTTAGTTCATTGGTCTGCCATTTAGTTTGAGATTAGTTTGCAGTTAGTTGGTTTGTTTTTCCTGTTAGTTATTTGGTTTGTCGGTTGGATTGAGTTGGTTGTCAGTTAGTTAGTTAGTTTGCAGTTAGTTAGATTGTTTGTAGTTAGTTAGATAGTTTGCAGTTAGTTTGGTTGTCTGCAGTTAGTTAATTAGTTTGGAGTTAGTTAGATTGTTTGCAGTTAGTTAGTTACATTGCAGTTAGTTAGATTGATTGCAGTTATTTAGTTTGTTCGTCAGTTAGAGAGTTAGTTTGCAGTTATCTAGATTGTTTGCAGTTAGTAGGTAGTTTGTCAGTTAGTTAGATTGTTTGCAGATAGTTAGTAAATTTGTCAGTTAGTTAGTTACTTTGCAGAAAATTAGTTTGATTGTCAGTTAGTTAGTTAGACTGCAGTTAGTTAGATATGGTTTGCATTAAATTAGTTGGTTGCAGTTAGATTGGTTTCACCAGTTAGATAGTTAATTTGTCAGTTAGATTGGTTACTCTGCAGTTAGTTAGTTAGTTTTTGCCAGTAAGTTAGTACATCAGTTTGCCAGTTACTGCTCAGTTAATTTGTCCAGTGAGTTAGTTACTTTGTCGAAGTTGATCAGATTGTTGCAGATAGTGCCGTAGCTACTATTGAAGTTAGTGATATAGTTTGCGAGATTATTTAGGTCGATTTATCCAGTTAGTTAGTTTAGTTTGTAGAGATATAGATTGTTAGTTTGTCAGTTAGTTAGTTAGTTTGCATGATATTAGTTAGATTTTGTAAGATTAGATTGAGATTGAAGTTTGCGAGTTAGTTAGATTTGTTTGCGGTTAGTTATTTAGTTTGTCGAGTTGAGTTGAGTTTAGTGTGCAGTTATTTAGATAGTTTGTCGAGATTAGTTTAGTTAGTTAGCAGTAAGTTAGATTAATATGTCGAGTTAGTTGGATTGGTTTTAAGTCAGTTTGTTAGTTTTTCGGTTGGTTTGTTGAAGTTTGTCAGGTAGATTAAAATTAGCGAATTTAGTTCGTTATTTTGGAGTTAGTTTGTTAGTTTGTTAGAAGTGAGTTGAGTTGGTTGCAGTTGAGTTAGTTAGTTTGCTGTTAGTTACTTAGATTTGTCCAGTTAGTCAGATTATTTGCGGATAGTTAGCTAGATTGCATTTAGGTTACATAATTTGCAGTTATTTAATTCGTTTGTCAGTTAGTTTGTTTGTTTGTCCGATAGAGCAATTACATTGTCAGTTAGTTCGTTAGTTTGCTGTTAATTTGTTAGTTTGTCCAGGTAGTTAGTCAGTTTGCAGTTAGTTTGTTATTTTGCAGTAAATCAGTTAGTTTGTTAGTTTGCAGTTAGTCGAGTTATTTTGTCGAGTTAATCAGATTGTGTTGCAGTAAGTTAGATTGTTTGCAGTTTGTTAGTAATTTTTGCAGTAAATTAGTTTGATTTTTCAGTTAGAATAGTTGAGTTTGTGAGGAATTCAGTTGAGTTGAGTTTTTGTCAAAGCTAGTTCGTTAGTTTTGCTGTTAGTTACTTTGTTTTTCAGTTGGTTAGTTAGATTGCAGTTGAGTTAGTTAATTTGTCAGAATTAGTTAGATTGGTTTGCAGATTAGCTTCGAGTTAAGTTTTGTCAGTTAGTTCTAAGATTTAACTAGTATGCGAGTTAGATAGTTACTGTGTAAGTAACTTGGATTGAGTTGGCATATAGTGAGATTGTTTGCAAGATAGTTAGCTGGTTTGCAGTTAGTTAGAATAGTTTGCAGTTATTTAGTTAGGTTGTCAGTTATTTAGTTGGTTTGCAGTTAGTTACGATTAGTTTTTGCAGTAAGTTAACAGCAAGTTTACAGGTAGTTAGATTGTCTCCACGCACCCGTTTGGCGGTTGTGTGCAGGCGGCAGGGGAGGTGAACCCCTACGTTGCGCGTCCCCAGGTGGCGGAAAAGAGGCAGCCGCTGGGATGGGATGCGGGGGATGGTCATCAACCTGAGAGGGCTGGCTGGCTGCAAATCCTCGCATGGCATCCCGGAGGTCAGAGCGAAAACTCCGCTGGACCAAACACCGGTATGAATGCGATTGCGCGATGTGAATGTTGACCATGTGTGAGTGCACTGGGGCATGGGATATTTGCAGCAGGTTTTAACTAAAGGCCGCCCAGGTTGGCCAGATTGGCTGCGGGTGTGTCTCTGCGGCCAGCGTTGTGGCCTGACGGCCACGGCGGCGCTTCGTCCCATGTCCACGGAGCCGCGGGCGCTGGTGACCAGGCATACCTGCGGTTGAGTGGAAATGCGGTGGGAGGTGCCTCTGCCGGGAAGGGGAAGGTTCCCTGAAAAGGCACGGCGCGACGGGGACTCTGTGATGTCTAACTAGAGTTTGGTCCCTCGGTCCTCGCCAGCGCCTGCGGTCGGTCACCGTATAAAAAAAAGAAGTAAAAAAAGTGGATGGGTGTCCCGGCAGCAGATAGTTAGTTGGTTTGCAGTTAGATTTAGTTTGTTGGAAATAGTTAGATTGGCTTGCTCCAGGAAGTTGGTTAGTTTCTAGAAGTAAGTTAGTTGGTTTGTCCGTTAGTTAGTTAATTTGTCTGTAAGTTAGTTAGTTTGCAGTTAGTTATCTAGTTTGTCAGTTAGTTAGTTGGTTTGCGAGTTAGTTACTAAGTTTGTAGGGTTACTTAGATCGGTTTGCTGTTAACCTTTGGTTATATTGTCAGTTAGTAAGGTTAGTTTTGTCAGTTAGTTACTTAGTTTGCGGTTAGTTACTTACGTGGTTGTACGTTACTTAGTCAGTTTGCAGTTATTTGGATTTAGATTGTCTGTTAGTTAGGATTAGTTTGTCCCAGTTAGATGCTTGCTTTGTCAGGTGGGTAAAGTTAGTTTATCAGTTAGTTAGATTGGAGGTTGCAGTTAGTTAGATTGTTTGCTGTTAGATTATTTAGTTTTGTCGAATTAGATTTATTTAGGCATGCGGTTGGTTTTGTTGGTTTGTGAGTTTGGTTTGCGGTTAGTTAGAATTTGCCCGCAGTTAGTTAGATTGGTTTGCAGTTAGTTAGTTTGTTTTTGCAGATTAGTTGGATTAGTTTGCAGTTAATTAGATTATTTTGCAGTTATTATTTGAGTTAGATTTGAGTTTAGTTAATTAATTTGCAGTTATTTGAATTGCGTTGTCTGTTGAGTTGAGTTGAGTGTCGTTGTAAATTACTTGGTTTGTCAGTTAGTTAGTTGGTTGTGGAAGTAAGTTTGAAGTTGAATTAGATTGCTTTGCAGATTATGTAGTTAGTTTGCAGATAGTCAGATTGTTTGCAGATAGATTAGCTAGTTTGCAGTTAGTTAGAGTATTTTGCAGAATATTTGAAGTTACTTTGCAGTTAGTTTGTTTGTTGTATATATGTTGTTAGTTAGATTAGTTTGCTGATTATTTGAATTGGATTTGTAAGATAGTTAGAAATAGTTTGCAGTTAGATTAGCTTGTTGGCAGTTAGTTATTTAGTTTGTCGAATACTTGAATAGATTTGCAGTTAATTAGTAAGTTTGTCCAGTTGAGTTGAGATTGGTTTGTCAGTTAGTTAGATTAGTTTGCAATTAGTTAGATTGTTGCTTGCAGTTAGTTAGTTAGTTTTGTCTGTTGAGATTTATTGGCATGCAGTTAGTTAGTTGGTTTGTCCAGTTAGTAAGTTGGTTTATAAGTTGGTTAGTTAGTTTGCGACGTTAGATTCTTAAGATGGTTTGCTTAAGTAACTAAATGACAATCAGAAGCTAAATACTGCAAAACCATTAACTGACTTAAAAACTAACTAACTAACTGGCGTTATAACTGTAACTTACTGCAAACTAACTAACTATCTGACATTAACTAACAACAGCAGAGCTAAATAACTAAATGCGAGTAACTAACAAACTGACAAACTAACTCGATTTAATACCAGGCTATCTCTCAACTATCTGCAAACAGAGAGCGACTATTCTAACTAAACTTAACTGTCTAACTTTTAAGAATACTAATATAATGCCGACTAAATGCTGGCAATCAACTCCCAAACTAGCACGTCACTAAATGACTAACTAAACTAACTGCAACTAACAATAGACAACCTAAATAACAAACAATCACAACTAACTTATAACTAAACAATTGCAAACAATCTAAGTAACTGAGCAGAGCTAACTAACTAAATGCACAGTGTATATCTAACTTGAAATAGTGATAAGCTAATTTAAAAATGTAAGCTCAAACAACTTTGGCTGCAAGTGACAAATATCTAAACTTCAAACAAACAACTAACTAACTAAAACTAACATTAGTAACTGACAAAATATCAACTAACTAACTGCGAACAAACTAACTAACTGACAAATGATAATCAAACTAACAATCAAACTAAATATACTAAACTAACAACTAACTATTTGCAAACAATACAACTAACTATTTGCAAACTAGTATCAAATGTTTCAAATAAACATATTAGTACTATAGGCTATCTAGCTAACTTGCCAGAAATTAATAACAACTAACTGGCAACGCAGAAACAAACAATTTTTAACTGCAAGAGCTAACTGACAACTGATAAACTAACACTTGCTGACTGGCAGGCTAGCTGGCTAACGCTTAATGCTGCAGGCTACAAACAATTACTGAACTGAGCTAGCTAGAGCTAACAAATAACGAGCAAACTGGCAACTAACTTACCGGCTAATTGGCTAATGGCTAGGCTAAATAACAGCTAACTAACTAACTATTGTAACTATAGGCTGCTAGTAACAGGCTAACTGACAGGCTCACTTCTTCTTTAACTGGCTGCAAACTAACTGGCTATCCAGCAATCAATCTATCTGGCAGGCTAGCTACCGTAACTGCAAACGTCAACAACTGCAATCTTACAAACGTTAGAGCTTAACTGACAAACATTTAAGTAATTTTATACCAGAGCTAACTAACTAACGAACAGACAAACTAACTAAATAACAGTAGCAACTAACTTAACTAAATAACTGCAATTAACTAACATTTTAACAACTGACGAAACTAACTAACTGACAAACTATAACTGCAATATTACTGACAAATAACTAGCAACTGACTAACTGACAAAAGCTAACTAGCTAACCAAGATGGCTAACTTAACTAACTAACTTGGAAGCTAACTAACTAACTACAACTAATAGAGGAAATAACTGGAAAATAATCCTTTAACTTCAACTGCAAGCTTTACCGAGCTACACAACAACTACAAACCTTAACTAACTGCAAACTAATAAAAATAACTGACGGCTAACTAACTAACACAAAATATAACTAACTAACTAACTACAAACAACAGGTTAACTAATAACTTTAATAACTATTTGACTAACTGCCTTAATATCTAACTAACTGCAAACTAGCTAACTAACTTAACTTCAAACTTGCTCTATAATCTATCAAACAACTTAAAAATAACCTTCTTTAATACAACAAAATCTAACTAACTGCAAACTAACAAACTGTTAACTATCAGGCAATCAATCTAACTAACTGCAAACTAACTAACTGTAGGATCAGGAAAGTGATAAATATTAACAAAATTTAACGAGATATAACTAAATGAAGAAACCAAACTTTAACACTTTAAACTAAAGCAGCCAGTTAATGATTTTATGTCGGTATTCTTAAATGTACGTGTTTGCGCGTTTCAGACCCGCCATTCAGGCTGACTATCGACTGACTATCGTGTTTATCATCGCTTGTACGTTGCGATGTTATTAAAGCATCTCATCAATCACCCTTGCTCCACTTTGACGAGCTTCGGCCCGGTCAAGTTACGTACACGTACTTTGGTAATTGTCGCCGATGCTCCTCCCTGCTTCACCCCTTTCTACCTCCTCCTCCTACAATAGTATATTAGTTAGTTTAGTTTGTCAGTTATGTTACTTAAGATTTTTGTCCGTTAGTTAGATGAATTTGTCAGTTAATTAGTTGGTTTATTCAGATAGTTAGATGGTTTGCCGTTAGGTTAGTTAGTTAGTAGTTAGTAAGATTGTTTAGAGTTCATTAGATTAGTTTGCCAGTTAGATAGTCGGTTTGTAGTTAGCAGTTAGTTTTGCAGTTAGTGAGATTGATTGCAGTAAGCTGGATTAGTTTGCATTTAGTTAGATTGTTTGCAGATAGCCAGCAAGTTTGCAGTTAGTTAGTTAGTTTGTTGGAAGTTAGTTGAATAGAATGATTTGTCACTTTGCACTTGGTTTACACTTACATTATTTCAAGTTAGTTGGTTTGCACGGATTAGATGAGATTTAGTTTTGTAAAGGATTAGTTAGTGTTGGTTGCAGTTAGTGAGAATGATTGCCCAGTAAGTTAGTTAGTTTGCAGTTAGTTCGATTGTTTGCGAGATAGCTAGCTAGTTTACGGATCAGTTGAATTAGTTTGTTTACAGGAAGTTAGTTGGTTTGTCACTTTGTTCGTTAGTTTTGCAGTTAAGATTATTTCAAGTTAGATTAGCTGGTTTGCAGTTAGTTAATTAGTTAGTTTGTCAGTTAGATTGTGCGGTTTGCAGTTACTTAGTTAATTTGTCCAGTTAGTTAGTTGGTTATGTCAGTTAGTTAGATTTGTTTGCAGATAGTTAGCTAGTTGCAGTCAGTTAGATAGTTTGCAGTTATTTAGATCGTTTGTCAGTTAAATAGTGAGTTTGTCAGTCAGGATTGTTACTTTGTCAGTTAGTTAGTGTTTGCATTATACTGTAAGGTGGCGGTTTGTAAGCTAGATTGGTTAGTTGCAGTTAGGATTAGTTTGTTTGCAGTTGAGTTGAAATAGTTTGCATTATATTGGATTGGTTGCCCAGGTTAGAATAATAGCAGAGATGGTTATAAGATTAGTTAGTTCGTTTACGGCAGTGTGTGAGAATTGTTTGCAGTAAATTAGATTGAATTTTGCAGTTAGTTAGATTGTTTTGCGAGATGAGTTAGGTAGTTTGCAGTTAGTTAGTTAAGTTTGTTCAGGAAGTTTGTTATTTTGTCCAGTTTGTACGTTAGTGTGCGATTGAAGATCATTTCCAGCGTTGAATGCTTCAAAAAGTATGACATTCACGATTAGTTAAGATTCAACTTTGCGAGTTATTTGGTTGGTTGCAGTAAATTAGTTCTGAACGATCGTCAGTTAGTGACTTGAGTTCATGGGTAGTTAGATGGTTTTGTATTAAATTACTTAGTTTTGCAGTTAGTTGAGTTCAGTTTGTAAGTTACTTGGATTTTGTGTGCAGATTCGAGATTGGTTGATATGTCAGTTGAAGTTAGTTGGTTGCAGTTACGATTAGTTAGTTTGTCCTGGTTAGTCGTAGGAGTTTGTCCAGTTAGATTGTTGGTTTGTCAGTTAGTTGAGTTGGTTGGCATTATATGGTGTATAGTTTGTAAGTTAGAATTAGTTAGGTTGCAGTTTGTTGGTTGTTTGTTGCAGTTGGTTACATGGTTGCATTAAATTAAGTGGTGGTTTGCAGTAAGTCTAGTTTTGTTTGTAAGTTGAGTTGAGTTGGTTTGTTAGATTTGTTAGTTTGTTAGTTTGTTAGTTTTGTTAGTTTGTTAGTTTGTTAGTTTGATATTTTGTTTTTTATTTAGTTAGTTTGTTTGTTAGTTTGTTAGTTTGTTGGTTTGTTAGTTTGTTAGTTTGTTAGTTTGTTAGTTTGTTAGTTTGTTAGTTTGTTGGTTGTTGATTTATTGATTTGTTAGTTTGTTAGTTTGTTAGATGGTTAGTTTGTTAGTTTGTTAGTTTGTTGGTTTGTTAGTTTGTTGGTTTGTTAGTTTGTTGGTTTGTTGGTTTCTTAGTTTGTTGGTTTGTAGGTTTGTTAGTTTGTTAGTTTGTTAGTTTGTTAGTTTGTTAGTTTGTTAGTTTGTTAGTTTGTTAGTTTGTTAGTTTTTTAGTTTTTTAGTTTGTTTGTTTGTTAGTTTGTTTGTTTGTTAGTTTGTTTGTTTGTTTTTTTGTTATTTTGTTAGTTTGTTAGTTTGTTAGTTTGTTAGTTTGTTAGTTTGTTAGTTTGTTAGTTTGTTAGTTTGTTAGTTTGTTGGTTTGTTGGTTTGTTGGTTTGTTAGTTTGTTCAGTTTGTTGGTTTGTTAGTTTTGTTAGTTTGTTGGTTTGTTGGTTTGTTAGTTTGTTGGTTTTGTTAGTTTGTTGGTTTGTTGGTTTGTTGGTTTGTTAGTTTGTTAGTTTGTTAGTTTGTTAGTTTTGTTGGTTTGTAGTTTAGTTTTGTTGGTTTGTTCAGTTTTGTTAGTTTGTTGGTTTTGTTAGTTTGTTGGTTCTTGTTGGTTTGTTAGTTTTGTTAGTTTGTTGGTTTGTTAGTTTGTTAGTTTGTTAGTTTGTTAGATTTGTTAGTTTGTTAGTTTGTTAGTTTTGTTAGTTTTGTTAGTTTTGTTAGTTTGTTAGTTTTGTTAGTTTGTGGTTTTATTCAGTTTGTTAGTTTGTTGTTAGTTTGTTAGTTTGTTAGTTTGTTAGTTTTGTATTTAGTTTGTTGGTTTGTTGATTTGTTAGTTTGTTGGTTTGTTAGTTTGTTAGTTTGTTAGTTTGTTAGTTTGTTAGTTTGTTAGTTTGTTGATTTGTTGGTTTGTTGGTTTGTTGGATTGTTAGTTTGTTAGTTTGTTAGTTTGTTAGTTTGTTAGTTTGTTAGTTTTGTTGGTTTAATTTAGTTTGGTTAATTTGGTTGTTAGTTTTGTTAGATTTGTTAGTTTGTTAGTTTTGTTAGTTTGTTGGTTTGTTAGTTTTATTTGGTTTGTTTAGTTTGTTAGTTTTGTTGGTTTGTTGGTTGTTGGTTTGTTAGTTTGTTCTGGTTTGTTAGTTTTGTTGGTTTGTTAGTTTGTTTAGTTTGTTGGTTTGTTAGTTTTGTTAGTTGGTTGTTAGTTTGTTAGTTTTGTTAGTTTGTTTAGTTTGTTGGTTTGAATTGGTTTTGTTGGTTTGTTGGTTGTTGGTTTGTTAGTTTGTTGTAGTTTGTTGGTTTGTTGGTTTGTTGGTTTGTTGGTTTGTTAGTTTATTGGTTTGTTAGTTTGTTAGTTTATTAGTTTGTTAGTTTGGATTTTATTTAGATTTGTTAGTTTGTTGGATTTGTTCTTTTGTTAGTTTGTTATTTTGTTGGTTTGTTGGTTTGTTGGTTTGTTAGTTTGTTAGTTTGTTGGTTTGTTAGTTTGTTAGTTTGTTAGTTTGTTAGTTTGTTAGTTTGTTAGTTTGTTAGTTTGTTAGTTTGTTAGTTTGTTAGTTTGTTAGTTTGTTAGTTTCTTAGATTACAAATTTCAGAGTTTGTTAGTTTGTTAGTTTGTTAGTTTGTTAGTTTTGTTTTGTTTGTTGGTTTGTTAGTTTGTTAGTTTTGTTAGTTTGTTAGTTTGTTAGGTTGTTAGTTTGTTAGGTTTGTTAGTTTGTTAGTTTGTTCGGTTGTTAGTTTGTTAGTTTGTTAGTTTGTTAGTTTGTTAGTTTGGTTAGTTGGTTACATTTGTTGTTAGTTTGTTAGTTTGTTGGTTTGTTAGTTTTGTTATTTGTTTATTTGTTGGTTTTGTTCAGTTTGTTAGTTTGTTAGTTTGTTAGTTGTTAGTTTGTTAGATTTGTTGGTTTGTTAGTTTGTTAGTTTGTTGGTTTGTTGGGGTTTGTTGGTTTCTGTTTAGTAGTTGTTGATTTATTCAGTTTGTTGGTTTGTTAGTTTGTTGGTTTGTTAGTTTGTTAGTTTGTTAGTTTGTTAGTTTGTTAGTTTGTTAGTTTGTTAGTTTGTTAGTTTGTTAGTTTGTTAGTTTGTTAGTTTGTTAGTTTGTTAGTTACAGTTTGTTAGTTTGTTAGTTTGGTAGTTTGTTAGTTTGTTGTTTTGTTGGTTTGGTGGTTAGTTAGTTTTGTTAGTTTGTTGGTTTGTTAGTTTGTTGGTTTATTTAGTTTGTTAGTTTGTTAGTTTGTTAGATTTGTAGGTTGTTAGTTTGTTAGTTTGTTAGTTTGTTAGTTTGTTAGGTTTGTATGTTGTGGTTGTTAGTTTGTTTAGTTTGTTGGTTGTTAGTTTTGTTAGTTTGTTCGGTTTGTTAGTTTTGTTAGTTTGTTGAGTTTGTTAGTTTGTTAGTTTTGTTAGTTGTACAGTTAGTTGGTTGTTAGTTTATTAGTTTGTTAGTTTGTTAGTTTGTTAGTTTGTTGGTTTATTAGTTTGTTAGTTTGCATTAGTTTTGTTAGTTTGTTAGTTGATAGTTTGTTAGTTTGTTAGTTTGTTAGTTTGTTAGTTTATTTAGTTTTGTTTAGTTTTTGTTAGTTTGTTAGTTTTGTTGGTTTGTTAGGTTTTGTTAGTTTGTTAGTTTTGTTAGTTTGTTGGTTTGTTGGTTTGTTGGTTTGTTAGTTTGTTAGTTTGTTAGTTTGTTAGTTTGTTGGTTTGTTCGTTTGTTGGTTTGTTAGTTTGTTAGTTTGTTAGTTTTGTTGTAGTTTGTTAGTTTGTTGGTTTGTTTAGTTTACATTGTGGTTTGTTGGATTTGTTAGTTTGTTGGTAGTTTGTTAGATTTATTAGTTTGTTGGTTTGTTTAGTTTGTTTAGTTTGTTGGATTTGTTGGTTTGTTAGTTTTGTTCGGTTTGTTAGTTTGTTTAGTTTGTTAGTTTGTTAGTTTGTTAGTTTGTTAGTTTGTTAGTTTGTTAGTTTTCTAGTTTGTTAGTTTGTTAGTTTGTTAGTTTGTTAGTTTGTTGGATTTGTTAGTTTGTTTGTTGTTGGTTTGTTAGTTTGTTGTAGTTTTGTTAGTTTTGTTAGTTTAGTTAGATTTGTTAGTTTATTAGTTTGTTGGTTTGTTGGTTTTGTTAGTTTGTTGGATTTGTTAGTTTGTTAGTTTTGTTGTAGTTTGTTAGTTTGTTAGTTTGTTTAGTTTGTTGGTTTTGTTGAGTTTGTTGTAGTTTGTTGGATTTGTTAGATTTTGTTTAGTTTGTTAGTTTGTTAGTTTGTTGGTTTGTTAGTTTTGTTAGTTTTGTTGGTTTGTTAGGTTTTGTTCAGTTTTGTTGGTTTGATGGTTTGTTGGTATGTTAGTTTGTTGGTTTGTTCAGTTTGCATTGGTTTGATTAGGTTTGTTGGTTTGTTGGTTTGTAGTTGTGTTGGTTTGTTGGATTTGTTTATGATTTGTTGTTAGTTTGTAGGATTTACATTAGTTTGTTAGTTGTTGAATTGGTTTATTTAGATTTAGTTAGTTTGTTAGTTTGTTTAGTTTTGTTAGTTTGTTAGTTTGTTAGTTTGTTAGTTTATTGTTTGCTTTAGTTTTAGATAGGTTTTTATTGGTTTGTTAGTTTGTTAGTTTGTTAGTTTGGCACATTAGTTTGTTGGGATTTTGTTCAGTTTTGTTTTGTAGATTTGTTAGTTTGTTAGTTTGTTGGTTTGTTAGTTTGTTGGTTTGTTAGTTTGTTGGTTTGTTAGTTTGTTGGTTTGTTAGTTTGTTAGTTTTGTTAGTTTGTTAGTTTGTTAGTTTGTTAGTTTGTTAGTTTGTTAGTTTGTTAGTTTGTTAGTTTGTTAGTTTGTTGGTTAGTTAGTTTGTTAGTTTGTTAGTTTGTTAGTTTGTTAGTTTGTTAGTTTGTTAGTTTGTTAGTTTGTTAGTTTGTTAGTTTGTTAGTTTGTTAGTTTTGTCAGTTTTGTCAGATTGTTTGTTTGTTAGTTTGTTAGTTTGTTAGTTTGTTAAGTTTGTTAGTTTGTTAGTTTTCTTAGTTTGTTGGATTTGTTGTAGATTTTGTTAGTTTGTTGATTGTTTGTTAGTTTGTTAGTTTGTTAGTTTGTTAGTTTGTTAGTTTGTTAGTTTGTTAGTTTGTTAGTTTGTTAGTTTGTTGGTTTGTTGGTTTGTTGGTTTGTTGGTTTGGTGGTTTGTTGGTTTGTTGGTTTGTAGGTTTGTTGGTTTGTTGGTTTGTTAGTTTGTTAGTTTGTTAGTTTGTTAGTTTGTTTTTAGTTTGTTAGTTTGTTAGTTTGTTAGTTTGCATGGTTAGTTTGTTGATTGTTAGTTTGTTGGTTTATTTGGTTTGTTAGTTTGTTAGTTTGTTGGTTTGTTGGTTTATTGGTTGTTAGTTTGTTGGTTTGTTGGTTTGTTATTGGATTTGTTAGGTTTGTTAGTTTGTTAGTTTTTGTTAGTTTGTTTAGTTTGTTAGTTTGTTAGTTTTGTTAGTTTGTTAGTTTGTTAGTTTTGTTAGTTGTTGTTTTTGTTTAGTTTGTTAGTTTGTTAGTTTGTTGGTTACATTGATTTGGTTTGTTAGTTTTGTTAGTTTGTTGGTTTGTTTAGTTTGTTTAGTTTGTTAGTTTTGTTAGTTTGTTAGTTTTGTTAGTTTGTTAGATTTGTTAGTTTGTTGTAGTTTGGCGGTCTCTTCCTATCGTTCCGTGTCAGGTTCAGTTGGTGCAGCATTACAATTAAACAGATATAACTGATCGTATATAGCGATCACGGTATTAGAACAAAAGTCGGCTCTGGAGGTCCGAACTCGTCGAGAACCAGAAAGCTTGAGTGATCGTAGAGATAGACCCTCTTTGTCCGCGTTCGCGGCAGAGAAATTGTCTGTCTCGTATTAATCTTGTATCCTCTCGGGATTTATTTCTGGATTGATAGTAACACCTTCTTCTCATGGAACCGTTACTGGGCCGATCGCGTGTCTATGATTGAAGGTAAATTTGGATTTTTGCTACACGGTAATTTGCTCGAAGGTTGTTACGCCGCAGAGAAGGCTCTGGAATGTCGCGTAAACTAAGGATAACACGGTATAAGAAATGTCCCCTTTTTTTCTATAGATCACGCGAGAATTTAACCGCCGATTCATATTAACGAATTAACGCGTTGTTTAAACGTAGTTATTTAGTTTGCTTGTTAGTTAGTTAATTTGTCAGTTAGTTAGTTAGTTTGGTGTAAATTACTTAGTGTGTCAGTTAGTTATTTAGTATGCAGTCAGTTAGTTAGTTTGTCAGTCAGTTAGTTAGTTTGCAGTTAGTTAGTTAGTTTGTCAGTTAGTTATGTAGTTTGCAGTTAGTTAGTTAGATTACAGTTAGTTAGATTGTTTGCCGTTAGTTAGTTAGTTTGCAGTTAGCTAGATTGTTTGCAGTTAGTTAGCTAGTTTGAAGTTAGATAGATAGTTTGCAGTTAGCTAGTTAGTTTGTAAGTTAGTTAGTTACTTTGCAGTTAGTTAGTTACTTTGCAGTTAGTTAGATTGTTAGCAGTTAGTTAGATAGTTTGCAGATAGTTAGCTAGCTTGTCAGTTAGTTAGTTAGTTTGCCGTTAGTTAGTTAGTTTGTCAGTTAGTCAGTTAGCTTGAAGTAAGTTAGTTAATATGTCAGTTAGTTTGTTAATTTTTAAGTCAGTTAGTTAGTTTGTTGTTAGTTAGTTAGTTTGTCAGTTAGTTTGTTAGTTTGCCAGCTAGTTAGCTAGTTTGCAGTTATTTAGTTAGTTTGTCAGTTAGTTCGTTAGTTTGTATGTTAGATAGTTAGTTTGTCAGTTTGTTAGTTAGTTTAAATTATACTAGTTACTTTTGTAGGTTATTTAGTTTGTTTGCAGTTAGTTACTTAGTTTGTCAGTTACATAGTTAGATTGCAGTTAGTTAGTTAGTTTGTCAGATAGTTATTTACTTTGTCAGTTAGTTAGTTTGCATTTAGTTAGTTAATTTGTCCAATAGTAAGTTTGTTTGCAGTTAGTTAGTTTGTCAGTTAGTAAGTTAGTTTGTAAGTTAGATAATTTGTTAGCTGTTAGTTAGTTAGTTTGTCAGTTAGTTAGAAAGTTTGCAGTTACCTACATATTTTGCAGTTACTTAGATATTTTGCAGTAAAATAGTTACTTTGTCAAGTAATTAGTTAGTTTGCAGTAAGTTAGTTAGTTTAGACGTAGTTAGTTTTTTAGATAATATATTAGTTAGTTGGTTTGCTGTTAGTAATTTAGTTTGTCAGTTAGATAGTTAGTTTGCAGTTAGTTTGTCAGTTTGCGTTACATTAGTTAGTTTGTCAAGTAGTTATTTTGTTTGTCAGTTAATTAGTTAGTTTGCATTAAGATAGTTAATGTGTCATTTAGCTAGATAGTTTGTCAGTTAGTTAGTTACTTTGCAGTTAGTTAGCTAGTTTATAGGTAGTTTCTTATTTAGGTAGTATATTAGTTAGTTAGTTTGCAGTAAATTAGTTACTTTTGTAAGTTAGTTGGTCTGTTTGCAGTTAGTTATTTAGTTTGTAAGTTACATAGTTAGTTTGCTGTTAGTTAGATATTTTGCAGTTATTTAGTTAGTTTGTCGGTTCGATAGTTAATTTGTCAGTTTGTTAGTTAGTTTGCATTATATTAGTTACTTTTGTCAGTTAGTTAGTTAGTTTGCAGTCAGTTAGTTAGTTTGCAGTTAGATTGTTTGCAGATACTTAGATAGTATGCAGTTATTTAGTCAGTTTGTCAGTTAGTTAGTTAGTTTGTCAGTTTGTTTGTTCGTTTGCATTATATTAGTTAGTTTGTAAGTTACGTAGTCAGTTTGCAGATAGTTAGATGGTTTGCAGTTAGTTATTAAGACTGTCAGTCAGTTAGTTAGTTTGTTAGATTGTCAGTTAGTTCGTTGGTCTGCCATTTAGTTAGTTAGTTTGCAGTTAGTTAGTTTGTTTTTCCTGTTAGTTATTTAGTTTGTCGGTTAGTTAGTTAGTTTGTCAGTTAGTTAGTTAGTTTGCAGTTAGTTAGATTGACTGCAGTTAGTTAGTTAGTTTGCAGTTAGTTAGGTTGTCTGCAGTTAGTTAATTATATTTGCAGTTAGTTAGATTGTTTGCAGTTAGTTAGTTACATTGCAGTTAGTTAGATTGTTTGCAGTTATTTAGTTAGTTTGCAGTTAGTTAGATAGTTTGCAGTTATTTAGGTCGTTTGTCAGTCAGTTAGTTAGTTTGTGAGTTACATTGTTAGTTTGTCAGTTAGTTAGATAGTTTGCATTATATAAGTTAGTTTGCAGTTAGTTAGCTTGTTTGCAGTTAGTATTTTAATTTGCAGTTAGTTATTTAGTTTGCTGTTAGTTAGTTAGTTTGTCAGTTAGTTAGTTAGTTTGGTGTAAATTACTTAGTTTGTCAGTTAGTTAGTTAGTTAGTTTGTCAGTTCGTTAGTTTGTTTGTCAGTTAGTTAGATTGTTTGCAGATGCTTAACGAGTTGGCAGTTAGTTATATATTTTGCAGTTATTTAGTTAGTATGTCGGTTCGTTAGTTAGTTTGCAGTTAGTTGGATAGTTTGCAGTTATTTTGTTAGTTTTCAGTTACATAGATAGTTTGCAGTTATTTAGTTCGTTTGTCTGTTAGATAGTTAGTTTGTGAGTTAGATAGTTAGTTTGTCAGTAAGTTAGTTTGTTTGTCAGTTAGACAGTTACTTTGCAGTTAGTGAGTTAGTTTGTCAGTTAGTTCGTTACTTCGGAGTTATTTAGTTCGCTTGTCAGTTAGTTAGTTAGTGTGTCAGTTAGATAGTTATTTTGTCAGTTACTTAGTTAGTTTGCATTATGTTAGTTAGTTTGTAAGTTAGGTAGTTAGTTTGCAGTTGCTTAGTTTGTTTGCAGTTACTTAGCTAAATTGCAGTTAGTTAGTTAGTTAGTCAGTTAGTTAGTCATTTTGCAGTTAGTTAGTTCGATTGCAATTAGTCAGATTGTTTGCAGGTATTTAGTTAGTTTGCAGTTAGTTAGATAGTTTGCAGTTATTTAGGTCGTTTGTCAGTTAGTTAGTTTGTTTGCAGTTAGTTATTTAGTTTGTCAGTTAGTTAGTTAGTTTGCAGTTAGTTAGTTAGTTTGCAGTTAGTTAGATAGTTTGCATTAAATTAGTTAGTTTGCAGTTAGCTAGTTAGCTTGTCAGTTAGTTAGTTAGTTTGCAGTTAGTTAGATAGTTTGCAGTAAATTAGTAGGCTTGTCAGTTTGACAGTTATTTTGCAGTTAGTTAGTCAGTTTGCTGTTAGTTAGTTAGTTTGTCAGTTAGTTATTTAGTTTGCATGAAATTAGTTAGTTTGTCAGTTAATTAGTTAACATGTCTATTAGTTAGTTTGGTTGTCAGTTAGACAGTTAGTTTGTCAGTTAGTTAGTTTGTTTGCAGTTAGTTAGCTAGTTTGTCAGTTAGTTAGTTAGTTTGCATTAAATTAGCTAATTTGTCAGTTATTTAGCTAGATTGCAGTTAGTTTGTCAGTTAATTAGTAAGTTTGTCACTTACTTAGTTAGTTTGCAGTTAGTTAGTAAATTTGTCAGTTAGTTAGTTACTTTGCAGAAAATTAGTTTGATTGTCAGTTAGTTAGTTAGACTGCAGTTAGTTAGATAGTTTGCATTAAATTAGTTAGTTTGCAGTTAGTTAGTTTGCAGTTAGATAGTTAATTTGTCAGTTAGTTAGTTACTCTGCAGTTAGTTAGTTAGTTTGCCAGTAAGTTAGTCAGTTTGCAGTTACTCAGTTAATTTGTCAGTGAGTTAGTTACTTTGTCAGTTAGTCAGATTATTTGCAGATAGTTAGCTATATTGAAGTTAGTGATATAGTTTGCAGTTATTTAGGTCGTTTATCAGTTAGTTAGTTAGTTTGTAGGATAGATTGTTAGTTTGTCAGTTAGTTAGTTAGTTTGCATGATATTAGTTAGTTTGTAAGTTAGTTAGTTAGTTTGCAGTTAGTTAGTTTGTTTGCAGTTAGTTATTTAGTTTGTCAGTTAGTTAGTTAGTGTGCAGTTATTTAGATAGTTTGTCAGTTAGTTAGTTAGTTAGCAGTAAGTTAGTTAATATGTCAGTTAGTTAGTTAGTTTTTAAGTCAGTTTGTTAGTTTTTCGGTTAGTTTGTTAGTTTGTCAGGTAGTTAGTTAGCGATTTAGTTCGTTATTTTGGAGTTAGTTTGTTAGTTTGTTAGGTAGTTAGTTAGTTTGCAGTTAGTTAGTTAGTTTGCTGTTAGTTACTTAGTTTGTCAGTTAGTCAGATTATTTGCGGATAGTTAGCTAGATTGCATTTAGTTACATAATTTGCAGTTGTTTAATTCGTTTGTCAGTTAGTTTGTTTGTTTGTCCGATAGACAGTTACATTGTCAGTTAGTTCGTTAGTTTGCTGTTAATTTGTTAGTTTGTCAGGTAGTTAGTCAGTTTGCAGTTAGTTTGTTATTTTGCAGTAAATCGGTTAGTTTGTTAGTTTGCAGTTAGTCAGTTAGTTTGTCAGTTAATCAGATTGTTTGCAGTAAGTTAGATTGTTTGCAGTTTGTTAGTAATTTTGCAGTAAATTAGTTTGATTTTCAGTTAGATAGTTAGTTTGTGAGTTAGTTAGTTAGTTTGTCAGCTAGTTCGTTAGTTTGCTGTTAGTTACTTTGTTTTTCAGTTGGTTAGTTAGATTGCAGTTAGTTAGTTAATTTGTCAGTTAGTTAGTTAGTTTGCAGTTAGCTAGTTAGTTTGTCAGTTAGTTCGTTAGTATGCAGTTAGATAGTTACTGTGTAAGTAAGTTAGTTAGTTGGCATATAGTGAGATTGTTTGCAGATAGTTAGCTAGTTTGCAGTTAGTTAGATAGTTTGCAGTTATTTAGTTAGGTTGTCAGTTATTTAGTTAGTTTGCAGTTAGTTAGATTATTTGCAGTAAGTTAGCAAGTTTACAGTTAGTTAGATTGTCTCCACGCACCCGTTTGGTTGTGCAGGCGGCAGGGGAGGTGAACCCCTACGTTGCGCGTCCCCAGGTGGCGGAAAAGGGCAGCCGCTGGGATGGGATGCGGGGATGGGGTCATCAACCTGAGAGGGCTGGTGGCTGCATCCTCGCATGGCATCCCGGAGGTCAGAGCGAAAACTCCCGCGGACCAAACACCGGTATGAATGCGTTGCGCGTGTGAATGTGTGTGTGAGTGCACTGGGGCATGGGATATTTGCCGCGGGTTTGACCTAAGGCCGCAGGTTGGCCAGTTGGCTGCGGGTGTGTCCTGCGGCCAACGTGGCCCCGCGGCCGGCGGCTTCGTCCCATGTCACGGAGCCGCGGGCGCTGGTGACCAGGCGCCTGCGGTTGAGTGGAAATGCGGTGGGAGGAGTGCCTCTCACCGGGAAGGACCTGAAAAGGCACGGCGCGACGGGGGACTCTGTGATGTCTAACTAGAGTTCCCGGTCCCTCGCCAAGCGCCTGCGGATGGTCACCGTATAAAAAAAAAAAAGTAAGTTAGATTGTCAGCAGATAGTTAGTTAGTTTGCAGTTAGTTAGTTTGTTGGAGATAGTTAGTTAGCTTGTCAGGAAGTTAGTTAGTTTCTAAGTAAGTTAGTTAGTTTGTCCGTTAGTTAGTTAGTTTGTCTGTAAGTTAGTTAGTTTGCAGTTAGTTAGTTAGTTTGTCAGTTAGTTAGTTAGTTTGCAGTTAGTTACTAAGTTTGTAAGTTACTTAGTCAGTTTGCTGTTATTTAGTTATATTGTCAGTTAGTAAGTTAGTTTGTCAGTTAGTTACTTAGTTTGCGGTTAGTTACTTAGTTTGTACGTTACTTAGTCAGTTTGCTGTTATTTAGTTAGATTGTCTGTTAGTTAGTTAGTTTGTCAGTTAGATACTTAGTTTGTCAGGTGGTAAGTTAGTTTATCAGTTAGTTAGTTAGGTTGCAGTTAGTTAGATTGTTTGCTGTTAGTTATTTAGTTTGTCAGTTAGTTATTTAGCATGCAGTTAGTTTGTTAGTTTGTGAGTTAGTTTGCAGTTAGTTAGATTGCCCGCAGTTAGTTAGTTAGTTTGCAGTTAGTTAGTTTGTTTGTAAGTTAGTTAGTTAGTTTGCAGTTAATTAGATATTTTGCAGTTATTTAGTTAGTTTGAGTTTAGTTAATTAATTTGCAGTTATTTAGTTACGTTGTCTGTTAGTTAGTTAGTGTCGTGTAAATTACTTAGTTTGTCAGTTAGTTAGTTAGTTTGTGAGTAAGTTTGAAGTTAATTAGATTGCTTGCAGTTATGTAGTTAGTTTGCAGATAGTCAGATTGTTTGCAGATAGTTAGCTAGTTTGCAGTTAGTTAGATATTTTGCAGATATTTAGTTACTTTGCAGTTAGTTTGTTTGTTTATATGTTAGTTAGTTAGTTTGCAGTTATTTAGTTAGTTTGTAAGTTAGTTAGTTAGTTTGCAGTTAGTTAGCTTGTTAGCAGTTAGTTATTTAGTTTGTCAGATACTTAGATAGTTTGCAGTTAGTTAGTAAGTTTGTCAGTTAGTTAGTTAGTTTGTCAGTTAGTTAGTTAGTTTGCAATTAGTTAGATTGTTAGCAGTTAGTTAGTTAGTTTGTCTGTTAGTTATTTAGCATGCAGTTAGTTAGTTAGTTTGTCAGTTAGTAAGTTAGTTTATAAGTTAGTTAGTTAGTTTGCAGTTAGTTAGATAGTTTGTAAGTAACTAAATGACAATCAAACTAAATTACTGCAAACTAACTAACTGACTTAAAAACTAACTAACTAACTGACATACTAACTAACTTACTGCAAACTAACTAACTATCTGACACATTAACTAACTAACAGCAAACTAAATAACTAACTGCGAACTAACTAACAAACTGACAAACTAACTAATTTAATGCAAACTATCTAACTATCTGCAAACAAACTGACTAACCCCAAACTAACTATCTAACTTACAAACCACCTAATATAATGCAAACTAACTAACTAACTCCCAAACTAGCAATCTAAATGACAAACTCACCAACTAACTGGCAAACGACCTAAATAACTGCAAACAATCTAACTAACTGCAAAATAGCTAACTATCTGCAAACAATCTAAGTAACTGACAAACTAACTAACTAAATGCAAACTAGCTATCTAACTTGAAATAATGTAAGTGTAAACTAACGTGCAAAGTGACAAACTATCTAACTTCCAAACAAACTAACTAACTAACCTTAAAGCTAACTAACTAACTGACAAATCAACTAACTAACTGCGAACAAACTAACTAACTGACAAACTAACTAACTAACAATCAAACTAAATTACTGCAAACTAACTAACTATTTGCAAACAATCTAACTAACTGCAAACTAACTGTCAAACTGACAAGCCTACTAATTTACTGCAAACTATCTAACTAACTGCAAACTAACTAACTAACTGCAAACAATCTTACTAACTGCAAACTAACTGACTAACTGATAAACTAACTTACTGACTGGCAAACTAACTAACTAACTGCAAACTAATTTACTAACTGACAAACTAACTAAATAACAGCAAACTAACTAACTAACTTACAAACTAAGTAACTAACTGCAAACTAACAAACTAACTGACAAACTCACTAACTAACTAACTGCAAACTAACTAACTATCCGGCAATCAATCTATCTAACTGCAAACTAACTAAATAACTGCAAGCAATCTAACTAACTGCAATCTTACTCACAAACTAACTAACTGACAAACTAAGTAATTTATACCAAACTAACTAACTAACAGACAAACTAACTAAATAACTGCAAATTAACTAACTAACTGCAAACTAACTAACTAACTGACAAACTAACTAACTAACTGCAATATTACTAAATAACTGACAAACTAACTAACTAACTGACAAGCTAACTAGCTAACTGCAAACTAACTAACTAACTTACAAACTAACTAACTAACTACAAACTAATTAAATAACTGGAAAATATCTAACTAACTGCAAACTACCTAACTAACTTACAAACTAACTAACTAACTGCAAACTAATAAAATAACTGACAGCTAACTAACTAACTGCAAATTAACTAACTAACTTACAAACTAACTAACTAACTGGAAACTAACTAAATAACTGTAAAATATCTAACTAACTGCAAACTAGCTAACTAACTTCAAACAATCTAACAAACAGCAAAATAACTAACTAACTGCAAGCAATCTAACTAACTGCAAACTGACTAACTATCAGGCAATCAATCTAACTAACTGCAAACTAACTAACTGTAGGATCAGGAAAGTGATAAATATTAACAAATTTAACGGAATATAACTAAACCAAACTTTAACACTTTAAACTAAACAGCCATTAATGATACATGTCGGTATTCTTAAATGTACGTGTTTGCGTTTCGACCTTCGCCATTCGACTGACTATCGATGTTTATCATCGCTTGGCCCGTTGCGATGATAAACATCTCATCAATGCACCCTTGCTCCGCGACGAGCTTCGGCCCGGTCAAGCCACGTACACAGGTAATCGCCGATGCTCCCTGCTTCACCCCTTTCTACACTCCCCTCCCTACAATAGTATATTAGTTAGTTAGTTTGTCAGTTAGTTACTTAGTTTGTCCGTTAGTTAGATAATTTGTCAGTTAATTAGTTAGTTTGTCAGATAGTTAGATAGTTTGCCGTTAGGTAGTTAGTTAGTAGTTAGTAAGATTGTTTAGAGTTCATTAGTTAGTTTGCAGTTAGATAGTCAGTTTGTAAGTTACTTAGTTAGTTTGCAGTTAGTGAGATTGATTGCAGTAAGCTAGTTAGTTTGCATTTAGTTAGATTGTTTGCAGATAGCCAGCAAGTTTGCAGTTAGTTAGTTAGTTTGTTAGGAAGTTAGATAGTTTGTCACTTTGCACCTTAGTTTACACTTACATTATTTCAAGTTAGTTAGTTAGTTTGCAGTTAGATAGTTAGTTTGTAAGTTAGTTAGTTAGTTTGCAGTTAGTGAGAATGATTGCAGTAAGTTAGTTAGTTTGCAGTTAGTTCGATTGTTTGCAGATAGCTAGCTAGTTTGCAGTTAGTTAGTTTGTTAGGAAGTTAGTTAGTTTGTCACTTTGTTCGTTAGTTTGCAGTTAGATTATTTCAAGTTAGTTAGCTAGTTTGCAGTTAATTAGTTAGTTTGTCAGTTAGATTGTTAGTTTGCAGTTACTTAGTTAATTTGTCAGTTAGTTAGTTAGTTTGTCAGTTAGTTAGATTGTTTGCAGATAGTTAGCTAGTTTGCAGTCAGTTAGATAGTTTGCAGTTATTTAGATCGTTTGTCAGTTAGATAGTGAGTTTGTCAGTCGGATTGTTACTTTGTCAGTTAGTTAGTGTTTGCATTATATTAGGTGGTTTGTAAGCTAGTTAGTTAGTTTGCAGTTAGTTAGTTTGTTTGCAGTTAGTTAGATAGTTTGCATTATATTAGTTAGTTTGCAGTTAGATAATGAGATTGTAAGTTAGTTAGTTCGTTTGCAGTTAGTGAGATTGTTTGCAGTAAATTAGTTAGTTTGCAGTTAGTTAGATTGTTTGCAGATAGTTAGGTAGTTTGCAGTTAGTTAGTTAGTTTGTTAGGAAGTTTGTTATTTTGTCAGTTTGTACGTTAGTGTGCAGTTAGATCATTTCCAGTTAGATAGCTAGTATGCAGTTAGTTAGATTCTTTGCAGTTATTTGGTTAGTTTGCAGTAAATTAGTTTGATCGTCAGTTAGTGACTTAGTTCGCAGGTAGTTAGATAGTTTGTATTAAATTACTTAGTTTGCAGTTAGTTAGTTAGTTTGTAAGTTACTTAGTTTGTGTGCAGTTAGTTAGTTGATATGTCAGTTAGTTAGTTAGTTTGCAGTTAGTTAGTTAGTTTGTCAGTTAGTCATTGAGTTTGTCAGTTAGATTGTTAGTTTGTCAGTTAGTTAGTTAGTTGGCATTATAGTGTATAGTTTGTAAGTTAGTTAGTTAGGTTGCAGTTTGTTAGTTTGTTTGCAGTTAGTTACATAGTTTGCATTAAATTAGTTAGTTTGCAGTAAGTTAGTTTGTTTGTAAGTTAGTTAGTTAGTTTCCTGTTACTTAGTTAATTTGTCAGTTAGATAGTTAGTTTGCAGTTAATTAGTTAGTTTGTTACGTAGTTAGTTATTTAGATAGTATATTAGTTAGTTTGTTTGTCAGTTAGTTACTTGGTTTGCAGTAAATTTGTTAATTTGTCAGTTAGTTAGCTAGTTTGCAGTTAATTAGTTAGTTTGTCAGTTAGATAGTTAGTTTGCAGTTACTTAGTTAATTTGTCAGTTAGTTAGTTAGTTTGCCAGTTGGTTAGATTGTTTGCAGATAGTTAGCTTGTTTGCAGTTAGTTAGATAGTTTGCAGTTATTTAGATCGTTTGTCAGTTAGTTAGTGAGTTTGTCAGTCAGATTGTTAGTTTGTCTGTTAATTAGTGTTTGCATTATATTAGGTAGTTTGTAAGCTAGTTAGTTAGTTTGTCAGTTAGTTAGTGAGTTTGTCAGTTACATTGTTAGTTTGTCAGTTAGTTAGTTAGTTTGCATTATATTATGTAGTTTGTAAGTTAGTTAGTTAGTTTGCAGTTAGTTAGTTTGTTTGCAGTTAGTTAGATACTTTGCATTAAATTAGTTGGTTTGCAGTTAGTTAGTTTGTTTGTAAGTTAGTTGGTTAGTTTCCAGTTAGACTAGATAATTTGTCAGTTAGATAGTTAGTTTGTAGTTAGTTAGTTAGTATGTCAGTTAGTTAGTTAGTTTTTAAGTCAGTTAGTTAGTTTGCAGTAATTTAGTTTGATTGTCATTTAGTTACTTACAAACTATCTAACTAACTGCAAACTAACTAACTACCTGATAAACAAACTTACTAACTGACAAACTAACTAACTAACTGCATGCTAAATTACTAACTGACATACTAACTAACTAACTGCAAACAATGTAACTAACTGCAAACTAACTAACTAACTGATAAACTAACTAACTAACTGACAAACTAACTAACTAACTGCAAACTCGCTAATTATCTGACAAACTAAATAACTAACTGCTAACAAGCTAACTATCTGCAAACAATCTATCTAACTGCAAACTTACTAACTCACTGCAAACTAACTAACTAACTGACAAACTATGTAACTAACTGACAAATTAACTAACTAACTGCAAACTAAGTGACTAATTGACAAGCTAACTAGCTAACAGCAAACTAACTAACTAACAAACTAGCTAACTAACTGCAAACTAACTAAATAACTGGAAAATATCTAACTAACTGCAAACTAGCTAACTAACTTACAAACTAACTAACTAACTGCAAACTAACTAAATAACTGCAAGCAATCTAACTAACTGCAAACTTACTCACAAACTAACTAACTAACTGACAAACTAAGTAATTTACACCAAACTAACTAACTAACAGACAAACTAACTAAATAACTGCAAATTAACTAACTAACTGCAAACTAACTAAATAACTGCAAAATATCTAATTAACTGCAAACTAACTAACTAACTTACAAACTAAGTAACAAACTGCAAATTAACTAACAAACTGACAAACTAACTAATTTAATGCAAGCTATCTAACTATCTGCAAACAAACTGACTAACCCCAAACTAACTATCTAACTTACAAACTACCTAATATAATGCAAACTAACTAACTAACTCACAAACTAGCAATCTAAATGACAAACTCACCAACTAACTGACAAACGACCTAAATAACTGCAAACAATCTAACTAACTGCAAAATAGCTAACTATCTGCAAACAATCTAAGTAACTGACAAACTAACTAACTAAATGCAAACTAGCTAACTAACTTGAAATAATGTAAGTGTAAACTAACGTGCAAAGTGACAAACTATCTAACTTCCTAACAAACTAACTAACTAACTGCAAACTAACTAACTAACTGACAAATCAACTAACTAACTGCGAACAAACTAACTAACTGACAAACTAACTAACTAACAATCAAACTAAATTACTGCAAACTAACTAACTATTTGCAAACAATCTAACTAACTGCAAACAATCTAACTAACTGAGAATCAAACTAATTTACTGCAAACTAACTAACTAACTGCAAATCATCTAACTAATTCCAAACGAGCTAACTAACTGCAAATAATCTAACTAACTGCAAACTAGCGAACAAACTGACAAACTAACTAACTTCCTGACAAACTAACTAACTTTCTGCAAACAATGTAACTAACTGCAAACCAACTAACTAACTGCAAACAATCTCACTAACTGTAAACTAACTAACTAACTTACAAAGTAACTACCTAACTGCAAACTAACGAACTAACTTACAAACTAACTATCTAACTGACAAACTAACTAATTTACTGCAAAATAACTAACAAACTACAAACAATCTAACTTACTGCAAACTATCTGATTAACTGACAAACTAACTGACTAACTGAAAACTAACAAACTAACCAATTTACTGCAAAATAACAAACTAACTGCAAACTGACTAACTGACTGCATACTAACTAACTGAGAAATTAACTAACTAACAGCAATGTAGCTAAATAACTGACAAACTAACTAATATAATGCAGACTAGCTAACGAACTGACACACTAAGTAAATAACTGACAAACTAACAAACAAAATGCAAACTAATGAACTAACTGACAAACTAACTAACTAACTGACAAACTAACTAACTGCAAACTAACTAACTAACAGACAAACTAACTAACTAACAGACAAACTAACTAATTAACTGACAATCTAACTAACTAACTGGAAACTAACTAACTATCTGACAAACTAAATAACTAACAGCTAACAAACTAACTAACTGCAAACTAGCTAACTAACTGCAAACAATCTAACGAACCGCAACCTAACTAACTAACGGACAAACAAACTAAGTAACTGACAAACTAACTATCTAACTGACAAACTAACTAACTAACTGCATGCTAAGTAACTAACCGACAGACTAACTAACTAACTGCAAACTAACTATCTAACTGACAATCTAACTATCTAACTGACAAACTAACTAACTAACTGCATGTTAAATAACTAACTGACAAACTAACTAACTAACTGCATGCTAAATAACTAACCTACAAACTAACTAACTAACTGCAAGCAATCTAACTAACTGCAAACTAACTAACTAACTGATAAACTAACTTACTAACCGACAAACTATCTAACTGACTGCATGCTAAATAAATAACTGACAAACTAGCTAACTACGTGCAAACAATCTAACAAACTGCAAACTAACTAACTAACTGGAAACTAACAGACTAACTGACAAACTAAGTAACTAACTGACAAATAAACTAACTAACAGCAAACTAACTAACTAACTGACAAGCTAACTAGCTAACTGCAAACTAACTAAATAACAGCAAAATATCTAATTAATTGCAAACTAACTAACTAACTTACAAACTAAGTAACAAAATGCAAACTAACTAACTAACTGACGAACTAACTAACTAACTAACTTTAGCAACTAACTGGCAACTGCAACTAACTAACTAACATCTAACAATCTGGCTATCTAAAAGACAGAGCTAGCTAACTAACTGCATGCTAAATAACTAACTGACAAACTAACTAACTAACTGCAAACAATCTATCTAACTGCAAACTAAATAACTAACTGATAAACTAACTTACTAACTGACAAACTAACCTACTAACTGCGAACTAATTTACTAACAGACAAACTGTCAAACTAACTGACGAACTAACTAACTAACTGCAAACTAGCTAACTAACAGACAAACTAACTAACTAACTGACAATCTAACTAACTAACTGGAAACAATCTAACTAACTGCAAACTAACTAACTAACTGATAAACTAACTTACTGACTGACAAACTAACTAACTAACTGCAAACTAATTTACTAACTGACAAACTAACTAAATAACTGCAAACTAACTAACTAACTTACAAACTAAGTAACTAACTGCAAACTAACTAACTAACTGACAAACTAACTAACTAACTAACTTACAAACTAACTAACTAACTGCAACCAACTAACTATCCGGCAATCAATCTAACTAACTGCAAACTAACTAAATAACTGCAAGCAATCTAAATAACTGCAATCTTACTCACAAACTAACTAACTGACAAACTAATTTATACAGCCAGGCTAACTAGCTAACAGACAAGGCTAACTAAATAACTGCAAATTAACTGGCAACTAACTGCAAACTAACTAACTGCTGACAAATAACTAACTAACCACAGTATTGCTAACATGCTGACTAAGGCCAACTAACTAACTGACGAACTGAATAGCTAACTGCAAGCAACTAGCAACTTAGAAACTAAAACTAACTACAAACGACTAATTAAATAACTGGAAAATATCTAACTAACTTGCAAAGCTACCAACTAACTTACAAACTAACTAACTAACTGCAAACTAATTAAATAACTGACAAGCTAACTAACTAACTGCAAACTAACTAACTAACTTACAAACTAACTAACTAACTGCAAACTAACTAAATAACTGCAAAATATCTAACTAACTGCAAACTAGCTAACTAACTGCAAACAATCTAACAAACAGCAAAATAACTAACTAACTGCAAGCAATCTAACTAACTGCAAACTAACTAACTATCCGGCAATCAATCTAACTAACTGCAAACTAACTAACTGTAGGATCAGGAAAGTGATAATTATTAACAAATTTAACGGAATATAACTAATCCAAACTTTAACACTTTAAACTAAACAGCCATTAATGTTACACGTCGGTATTCTTAAATGTACGTGTTTGCGTTTCGACCTTCGCCATTCGACTGACTATCGATGTTTATCATCGCTTGGCCCGTTGCGATGATAAACATCTCATCAATGCACCCTTGCTCCGCGACGAGCTTCGTCAGTCAAGCCACGTACACAGGTAATCGCCGATGCACCCTGCTTCACCCCTTTCTACACTCCCCTCCCTACAATAGTATATTAGTTAGTTAGTTTGTCAGTTAGTTACTTAGTTTGTCCGTTAGTTAGTTAATTTGTCAGTTAATTAGTTAGTTTGTCAGATAGTTAGATAGTTTGCCGTTAGGTAGTTAGTTAGTAGTTAGTAAGATTGTTTAGAGTTAATTAGTTAGTTTGCAGTTAGTTAGTTAGTTTGTCAGTTAGATAGTTAGTTAGCAGTAAATTAGTTTGTCTGTCAGCTAGCTAGTTAGTTTGCAGTTAGTTAGATAGTTTGCATTAAATCAGTTAGTTTGCAGTTAGATAGTCAGTTTGTAAGTTACTTAGTTAGTTTGCAGTTAGTGAGATTGATTGCAGTAAGTTAGTTAGTATGCAGTTAGTTAGATTGTTTGCAGATAGCTAGCAAGTTTGAAGTTAGTTAGTTAGTTTGTTAGGAAGTTAGACAGTTTGTCACTTTGCACCTTAGTTTACACTTACATTATTTCAAGTTAGTTAGTTAGTTTGCAGTTAGATAGTTAGTTTGTAAGTTAGTTAGTTAGTTTGCAGTTAGTGAGAATGATTGCAGTAAGTTAGTTAGTTTGCAGTTAGTTAGATTGTTTGCAGATAGCTAGCTAGTTTGCAGTTAGTTAGTTTGTTAGGAAGTTAGTTAGTTTGTCACTTTGTTCGTAAGTTTGCAGTTAGATTATTTCAAGTTAGTTAGCTAGTTTGCAGTCAATTAGTTAGTTTGTCAGTCAGATTGTTAGTTTGCAGTTACTTAGTTAATTTGTCAGTTAGTTAGTTAGTTTGTCAGTTAGTTAGATTGTTTGCAGATAGTTAGCTAGTTTGCAGTCAGTTAGATAGTTTGCAGTTATTTAGATCGTTTGTCAGTTAGTTAGTGAGTTTGTCAGTCGGATTGTTACTTTGTCAGTTAGTTAGTGTTTGCATTATATTAGGTAGTTTGTAAGCTAGTTAGTTAGTTTGCAGTTAGTTGGTTTGTTTGCAGTTAGTTAGATAGTTTGCATTAAATTAGTTAGTTTGCAGTTAGATAATAAGATTGTAAGTTAGTTAGTTAGTTTGCAGTTAGTGAGATTGTTAGCAGTAAATTAGTTAGTTTGCAGTTAGTTAGATTGTTTGCAGATAGTTAGGTAGTTTGCAGTTAGTTAGTTAGTTTGTTAGGAAGTTTGTTATTTTGTCAGTTTGTACGTTAGTGTGCAGTTAGATCATTTCCAGTTAGATAGCTAGTATGCAGTTAGTTAGATTCTTTGCAGTTATTTGGTTAGTTTGCAGTAAATTAGTTTGATTGTCAGTTAGTTACTTAGTTCGCCGGTAGTTAGATAGTTTGTATTAAATTACTTAGTTTGCAGTTAGTTAGTTAGTTTGTAAGTTACTTAGTTTGTGTGCAGTTAGTTAGTTGATTTGTCAGTTAGTTAGTTAGTTTGCAGTTAGTTAGTTAGTTTGTCAGTTAGTTAGTTACTTTGTATGATAGTTAGTTAGTTTGCTGATACTTGGGTAGTTTGTCAGTTTGTTAGACAGTTTGGTGTAAATTACTTAGTTTGTCAGTTAGTTGGTTAGTTTGCAGTTAGGTAGTTAGTTTGACAGTTTGTTAGTTAGTTTGCAGTTGGTTAGTTAATTTGCTGTTAGTTAGTTAGTTTGTCAGTTAGTTAGTTACTTTGTATGTTAGTTAGTTACTTTGTATGTTAGTTAGTTAGTTTGCTGATTGTTAGGTAGTTTGTGAGTTAGTTAGATAGTTTGGTGTAAATTACTTAGTTTCTCCGTTAGTTAGTTAGTTTGCAGTTGGTTAGTTAGTTTGCGTTATATTACATAGTTTGTATGTTAGTTAGTTAGTTTGCAGTTAGTTAGTTAGTTTGTCAGTTAGTTAGTTAGTTTCTCAGTTAGTTAGTTAGTTTGCAGTTAGTTAGCTTCTTTGCAGTTAGTTAGATCGTTTGCAGTTATTTAGTTAGTTTGCAGCAAATTAGTTTGATTGTCAGTTAGTTACTTAGTTTGCAGGTAGTTAGATAGTTTGTATTAAATTAGTTAGTTTGCAGTTAGTTAGTCAGTTTGTAAGTTACATAGTTTGTTTGCAGTTAGTTAGTTGATTTGTCAGTTAGTTAGTAAGTTTGCAGTTAGTTAGTTAGTTTGTTAGGAAGTTAGTTAGTTTGTCAGTTAGTTAGTGAGTTTGTCAGTTAGATTGTTAGTTTGTCAGTTAGTTAGTTAGTTTGCATTATATTGTATAGTTTGTAAGTTAGTTAGTTAGGTTGCAGTTTGTTAGTTTGTTTGCAGTTAGTTACATTGTTTGCATTAAATTAGTTAGTTTGCAGTAAGTTAGTTTGTTTGTAAGTTAGTTAGTTAGATTCCTGTTACTTAGTTAATTTGTCAGTTAGATAGTTAGTTTGCAGTTAGTTAGTTAGTTTGTTACGTAGTTAGTTATTTAGATAGTATATTAGATAGTTTGTTTGTCAGTTAGTTACTTGGTTTGCAGTAAATTTGTTAATTTGTCAGTTAGTTAGCTAGTTTGCAGTTAATTATTTAGTTTGCAGTTACTTAGTTAATTTGTGAGTTAGTTAGTTAGTTTGCCAGTTGGTTAGATTGTTTGCAGATAGTTAGCTTGTTTGCAGTTAGTTAGATAGTTTGCAGTTATTTAGATCGTTTGTCAGTTAGTTAGTGAGTTTGTCAGTCAGATTGTTAGTTTGTCAGTTAGATAGTGTTTGCATTATATTAGGTAGTTTGTAAGCTAGTTAGTTAGTCTGTCAGTTAGTTAGTGAGTTTGTCAGTTAGATTGTTAGTTTGTCAGTTAGTTAGTTAGTTTGCATTATATTATGTAGTCTGTAAGTTAGTTAGTTAGTTTGCAGTTAGTTAGTTTGTTTGCAGTTAGTTAGATACTTTGCATTATATTAGTTGGTTTGCAGTTAGTTAGTTTGTTTGTAAGTTAGTTGGTTAGTTTCCAGTTAGGTAGTTAATTTGTCAGTTAGATAGTTAGTTTGCAGATAGTTAGACAGTTTGCAGTCATTTGGTTATTTTGTCAGTTAGTTAGTTAGTTAGTTTGCAGTCACTTAGATTGTTTGCAGTTACTTACATTGTTTGCCGTTAGTTAGATTGTTTGCAGATAGTTAGATAGTGTGCAGTATATTAGTTACTTTTGTCAGATAGTTAGTTATTTAGTGTGCAGTTAGTTAGATTGTTTGCAGTTAGTTAGTAAGTATGAAGTTAATTACATTGTTTGCTGTTAGTTAGTTAGTTTGCAGTTAGTTAGATTGTTTGCAGTTAGTTGGCTAGTTTGCAGTTAGATAGATAGTTTGTCAGTTAGTTACATAGTTTGCAGTTAGTTAGTTGGTCTGTCTGTTAGTTAGTTAGTTTGTCAGTTAGTTATTTAGTTTGCAGTTAGATAGTTAGTCTGTCAGTTAGTTAGTTTGTTTGCAGTTAGTTATTTAGGGTGTCAGTTAGTTAGTTAGTTTGAGTAGTATAGCTATGGGGATTCTAACCCACGGGGCAATGAGGGGAGCGTGCGGCGAGGGGAAGTGATGGCGCGCGGGGGAGTTCGGCGCGGAGAACTCTCGGCGCGGGGCCTGTGGGGAGTGGAAGATTGGTTGCGCGAACACGAGCCGCGAAGTGGGGGATGTCGCAATCGTGGAAGGGATTAGTCCAGGCCGAGCCGCCGCGGAGACCTCTCCAGACCTGGTCCGCCGTCGGAAATTTTTTACGAGGGGGGGAATGATCCCCGAAAACTTTTCATACCGAACCGAGGGAGCGGATGAACCCCGAAATTTTTTTCTGCACCCACAGGCATTTTTTATTGTCTTTTCGGCGTTCTCGGTACGTTTGATGAGATCTAAAAAAGAATTACATAATTTTCTCCTAAGAAAATATTTACAGCTAGCGAAAAAAAAAACAACACATCATTCGGCTCGTAAATCTATTCTTTCTATTTATTATTCCAGTACTCGCATAAATTCAGATTTTTATAGTTCACTGTGGTTAGGTTTGGTCAAACTGTTGCAAACGCGTTATAGAAAATGGTTAATATCATTACGAAACACAAGAAATAAAAAGTTTCGTACTGTATACTAAATGCGAAAAATTTACTCGTAAAATTGCAGCTCCTCTTTGATCCAGAGTCGAGTCTCGCGCAACGATGCGTTTTCGCGCTTTGTCAGCGAGTACGTTATCTGCTGCGTGCCTTTCGCCGAGGTCGTTGCTACGCGAATATGCAATATCGTATTCGCGACACGCTGCGTCCAACGGATTAAAATATATAATATATAAATTAAATCGACGGTCCAGCCTTAGATTTAATATATTAAAAATTGATTATATTTATTTACGCATTTCTCTCTGGTGTTTAGACCACCAGTTGAATATTCTAAATACACTTTGCATGGCACAATGCTTTATAAATAGAAAGAACTAGATTACGAGGCAAATGATGTGTTGTTCTTTTCGCTTTAGCTGTAAATATATTTCTTGAGAGAGAACATTCCCATGTAATTCTTTTTAGAATCTCATCAAACGTACCGAGAACGCCGACAAGACCAATAAAAAATGATACGGTGGAGTTGTAGAAAAGAAATTTTCAGGGTCATCCCTTCCTCAGTTGTTCCGGTATGAAAAAGTTTTTTCGGGGGTCATTCCCCCCCTCTTAAAAAATTTCCGACGGCGGACCAGGTCTGGAGAGGTCTCCGCGGCGGTTCGGCCTGGACTAATCCCTTCCACGATCGCGACATCCCCCACTCCGCGGCTCGTGTGCGCGCAACCAATCTTCCACTCCCCACAGGCCCTGCGCCCAGAGTTCACCGCGCCGCACTCCCCCGCGCGCACTCACTTCCCCACGCTCCACGCTCCCCTCATTAACCCGTCGGTGTAGAAAAAAATTTGCAGTAATATTCACTGTCACGTATGATTTTAGCAGCACAACGTGTATCTAATGTTTCGGAGACAGCATCGCTTTTTTGTTGCAGCACGTTAACAAAAGTTTTAAATTTTGTCCTCACTTCTTCTGCAGTTTGATAGAGCCGCGGATACACATGGCTTACACACACGGCTCAAAGATTAAATAAAATGTTACTGTATTCGGTTTGAGAAATACAGCGACTTAGTATCCATTGTGCATCTTTACAATCGGCGAATCATACATGTGACAAATTCCACCAGTTAATTCATCAATCCGCATCAATGATGATCCGAGAGCAATTGTGCACGTTCTCTCGATGTTTGCACAGCTGTCGAATAAGTGTGTTCCATGTATGTCATCGCGGTATTATGAAATGATTCCCACGATTATCGCCGAGAAGAAATTTCTACATCGGCCTATAGAGTCCTACTCTGATTCAATTTCCCAAATATTTGCTGCTCGAGGATTTTGGTGCGTATCTTCTGCACCATGGCACGCGATGGTTGGCGCGGCCTAAAAGCTTATAATCATGAAAATTACCTTTTTCATGAAAAACATAAATAAATATGAATAAAAAATTATGAAGAAGAGGTTACCTGTTAAATGTATTCTCCTTGCATGGAGATACACCATCATCTTGCACGATTGGAATGTAATAACGAATGGCCCTGGTACTACACATTTTCTTTCAGAGCACTATTTGTTCCGTCGAAAATTCCGCGAAGCAACTGATGTAATAGCGTCCGGGGAGACGGCTTAAATAGAGGTGCAATCCCCACCACATTTTATTCTAAACAGCGACTTAATATCCATTGTCGTCTTTACAATCGGTGAATCATACATGTGAGAAAATTCCACTGTTAATTCATCAATCCGCATCAATGATGACCCGGGCAATTGTGCACGTTCCTCGATGGTTGTACAGCTGTCGAATAGTGTGTTTCATGTATGCCATAGTATTATGAGATGATTCCACGATTATCGCCGAGGAAGAATTTCTACATCGGCTATCAGGTCCTACTCTGATTCCAATTTCAACAACGGTACATTCTCGAAGTAGATCTAAGAATATCCTGCAACGTCTGCACGATGCTCATGCAGATCTGCCGTTCTGTCCGACGCGTGCCAAACCACCTGGCAGCAGAGCAGGACAGAGTTACTCGCGACGGTATACTATAAGCGGCGTTACGCAATCCATTAACATCGCAACCTGCAAAGCAGTGCACGCGTCACGGTCTTGCTTCGTATTTACAAAAAGATACACCGCGTGGCTTCCAATTCTGGAACTCAATCTCCCTGGCTTCGCGATTACATCGAACTCAACACACGAGTTTACGAGAACAGCAGCGCGACAAACGACTTTGAAAAGAATGGCTGTACAAATTGATGAACAACGCAGTATTCGGTAAAACTATGGAAAATGTACGAAAACCATGTGGATGTAAAACTTGTGACACATTGATGGGAAGGGCAGATATGGCGCGGGAGGCAATGATCATGAAACCGAATTTCCCACAGCAGAAGTGTTTTTCGGAAAAATTTAATAGCTGTTGGTGCGAGAAACTCGAGGTGAAATTCAACAAACCGATATACGTGGGCATGTGCATTTTACCGGACATATCCAACATTTTGTTTGTATGAATTTCACCACAGTATATGTTTTCCCACTCTATGGTCATTAAATTGTCAAATTCTATACACAGACACCGATAGCCTCATATATCATGCATTCAATGCGAGGACTATCTATGAAACCATCGAGGAAGAGCGGAATATCGATAAGGTTCGACACAAGCGATTTATCCTATTGACAATGCATATAATATGCCGAATGTAAATATGAAGGTCCCAAGGACTGATGAAGGACGAAAAATAACAGGTGCGATAATGACCGAATTCGTAGGTCTTAGATCGAAAATACCTTATGCACTCCGCGTAAGATGGCAAAAGATACGAAAAAGGCGAAAGGCGTCAAGAGCAATGTCATGCGCAACTTCGGGACGATAATTTTTCGACGACTACGCAGAGTGTTTGCACAAAGGAGATCAGAAATGGTTCGCGAGCAACGATATTCATGTATACGGTCGAAAATTTTGCACAAGTATGACCACCATTTCCGGAAGCCAAAATCGCTCTAAGTCCACACGATGACAAGAGGTATATCAAATACCCGATTCGACCGAAACGCACTCTCTGCCCTGGGGACATTATAGATGTACCTGTTGTTAAATCGAAATTATTGTATATTACACATTAACTCCCTTCTTACAAATATTGGAGATTAGGTGTGTTAATAAAAAAATATAAATTGCTCACATCAATATGTATCATTCTATTTATTGAATCATGTAACTTATTATTGTATACAATACATTATTTTTATTTATCCAGAATTGTTGTGATTTATCAAACCCTAGCCACTTAACATATACCTGCGTATCTCCTTCCTGCACGCCAACACTTTTTCCACTAGATGCATCAGGATCGAGTGACACGCTGCAGCTCGTGTTCGTAGAATAATCCGGCAACAGGTTTTCCACACGAATCGAGAGAGCAGATACGTTGCGGTATTAGTTGCGCCTGTTACTTGCTGGCCTATCTTGAACACCTCCGTTGACCATGATTCGGCGTATAGCGCTTTATCGAAGATGGTTTTAAATTTGCTAACGCACACAAACTCGCCCAACTTGAATTTCGCTGCCGAGCAGCTTGATCTCTTTATGTTGTTGTATACGGTGGCTTGAAAAGCAGCTTATCAGCGATCGCGAGGAGGTAACATCGCAAGGACACATTCACGATGGTTCAAATGTTTTGAAAGTGCATTATACTCTGCAAGTAGACGCTGTAGCGCATCCCGATCCATTTATAGGTTCCATTGAGCGTAAACAGTTTCCATATATTGTTCTTCCAAGGTTCTGATTGAAACAGTTCAACTGTAGGGATGCCTTCATCTACCGAATACGTTGAATAATGATTAATACCATGCTTTGTCAAAAGTTTCTGCACATCAGCGTTGTAAAATTCTTTTCCTTGAATCGGTTTGCAAATTTTTCGGATATCGATCTCTAAATACCTTTGCCAAACGCTTTAGTCACACTCGACACCGCCACTTTTAGTCTTGAGCGGAACCGCCCAGAAAGCATACTTGCTCAGCACATCGATGACGGTGAGTGAAATTGCCATGGCGGTGACCTTGGGTTAGAATCGCGGTAAGGACACATTTCTACAACATCAAGCTTGCCTACACAAATCATCGTATCCATGGACTATGACACGCCTCCGTGGGAAGTATGTCTTCGAGCCGGGGCATGCAGATTCCTCCAACAAGTTGTCGCTTCTTGCGGCTATGGTTTTCTTTACTTTTGGAGTTTCGAGTAATGGGTGACATGTTTGAGTCGCAGAGGTATCTTTGACACAGTGAGGTGATAATTATTGCCGATACATGTATTATGTGCTTCCCATCGTCCCAAAATAATTTCTGGGACATGCATTCAACCGTCTCGCATGATTCTCCCATCACGCTGAATTCTGCTGCGGGATGGATTCAATGTCTGCGATGATCTTTCTGAACACTGTTTTGCAACATTAGCATATCTTTCTGCCACACAATCAGCTTCCTCTCTATTTCTTCCTGCTGCTCTCTCAAAAAGTTTAATGCTCTTTTCCACATATAGTTTATTGAGTTAGCATCGCTGTCGGCTGCAGGTTGTTGCTACGCGTCGTATCTTGCGTGATTTTGCATCAAAAGTCTGCACCTGCCTTAAGCAAAGAGCATTGTCTCGCTTATAATTTCGAAGCTTATACCGCTCCATTTGTAATAGTCCATTCTAACTGCTCCACTCTTCTCGAGCGATACCCCCAAATTTGTTGAGTCAGCATCTCAATGCATACAGTGCACATCGTCGGTGCGCGGTTTGAATTTTATAATATGAGGCCTACCTCATGGAGTTCCTCGATAATCGATAAATTTCATTGGCCATGCGAGTTGTTACCCGCCTGATGCGACGCTTAAAACAAACGGAGTCGCGAATCCACCAGCTCTCGTTGAAGGATCGTCCCAGTGCACGTAATCGATCTTGTTATCATTTACCGTCATGACATGCGGAACCGGCAGGCGCTGCTTCCCTGCCTTGCTGACGAATACACGGGGTAGTAAGCACGGCGCAATTACATGTTTATACTTGTATCCCTTGTTTACCCATTATAGGATTTTTGTGCGTTATGGCCACGTCTGTGAGCATTTGTTGTCAGTAGTATACTTTTGCATAATTTTGCCTATCAGACATCTGTGTGTATATGGCGTCGTCAGGAATTTCTCTTGAAAAATAAGTTCATACCAAAGACCGGGAGTTCACTCCATATTTTACACCATCTATGATTATATTATCATCCTTGCATCCATATCGAAAGCCTTATCCCCAAGCATCGTTCCACTATTGTCAAAGTATACTCCATACTACATGATCCATGATCGTATCCCTATCACCAATTCAGGGATTGCGCGCACGTATTTTTGCCCCAACAGGACCGAAATGGTTGCGAAATGTTTGTTGCCCCTCAGATGTTTGGCAGGTTCATGCCTAATAGATGTTGCCAAATGACTCATCGGCAGAATTTTGTAAAACTTGCCTTCAGCATTGCTTGGCAACGAGCGACTGTACATCCGGGAAATGTATTTATTGGTGAACAGGCGGAACCGGTGAATCGTTTAACATGACATTCGGTTGTTTCCGCTTCGATTGAACTTCTGAGTTGCTGGAGGTTACGAGCGAATTTTACGATGACGTGTATAATCGTTTTCTATTTCTACTTATGTGATGTGTTCCCTTTCCGGTTGGATTTTTTGGTTTTATGTGTTAATGTTTCACATTCCCTTCAACGTTCGTGCTCGTCAGCGATGGCATGTCAGCTTTTGTCGCTGTTGTATTTTCCACAATATGTTTTAAGGGCTCAACAACAGGTTTGCAAAAGTATCTCTCAACGCGATATCTTGCCTCCATCTTGCCAGTCTTCCCAAATCCTGATGTTTCTTTGCCCGGAATGGAATCACTGGTTTCTGCAATTTCCTTCGCTTATTCTCTCGCGATCCTTAATCTCCCAGACTATATCGATATCAATCATTGTGCCGCAGACGTTGCTTTTACACCGACGTGTCGATGACGAATGACCACCTCACGGTACAGCAAACTCCGTTAAAATCCCCTTTCTATAACGTCCATTGGACATCGCGCAATCCTTGTCTATCACCACGAAACTTCTGTACTCCCGTTGCCAACAATGGTGCGACACAAAGCGCAGAGATCCTCCGTAAGACATGTCAGTGTTTTACGTATTGATCGTTGTTACACATGTTTCAAGAGTTGGTACCATCACTGCTTAAACAGAATCAGCAGATTTGCATTGTCACGTATAAAGATGTTTGGGAATCTTTGCATTACGTCTGACAGAGATAAAGAAACGATCAACGCGCGTTCGAAATGGCGCCCCCATTGCCAAAGTATTCTCGTATCGTAACTCTTGCTTGTCGCATGCCACGTCATTCAAAGATAAAAATGGAATTCGGAAGCTGATTCGCTCGGTGGGATGACGTCACTGTTATTCCATTGAAAACGTGGAAGTAGCCAATTTCATCTATCGCGAGCCAATAAATTCTCCAAATACTGATATCATTCGGCTGCTGCAACGACTTGGATTACACGTACACGCATTCTTGAAGCGAACAGTGAGGACTTTCCAACAAAGCTCACCAGCACATTGGTCTTTCCGCAATTTGATGGGCCGCAAATGAGGAGCTGAATCGGATAGTGTTTGGCGGCATGCTACTACGTGTCTGCGATTTGTTTTCGAGGACTTCATTAGCGTTTTTTCATCAAAATTTGTCACGAGTATAGTCACAGTTTGTCGCACGAATCGCATCATCGCTGCAAACCGCGATAATGATTTTTGAAGCTACATCGAAGCGACTATGCGAAATCCTATTTATAGGTCCGCGTCGAAAACCAAAACAGCTCAGTTCATTCGAAATGCTTCTCGATTCTGCCCGGATAATTGCGAGCATTCGAGACCATAACCTCTGGGCAGCTGATATATATACCAAAGATTATACTACTTCACGAATTTGGCAGACACATTGACCAGTTGTGTGTGGACAGACTCCCCGAGCATATAAAGCCAGATTCTGAGGTTCGGCGAGTATCGTCCGGTGTCTGGAACATTATAATCATGCCCTTGGCAGCGAACGCATATCTGACGTTTCCAGCACCGCTGTCTAAAAACTGCAGCGAATGTTGCCGACGAACGAGTAAAAAGAAAGGCGGTGGTTTGTTAAATCGAGCGATAAACGCGCTACCTATCGAATTACATATCCCAGGATATCAGTTTTGTGGTCCAGGAACTCATCTGGCAAAACGATTGGCTAGAGGTGATCGAGGCATCAATCCTCGGCGAAAGGCACGCAGCAGATAACGTACTCGCTGACAAAGCGCGAAAACGCATCGTTGCGCGAGACTCGACTCTGGGTGAAAGAGGAGCTGCTACAGCTGTTTGGGCAGCTATGAAGGCCAAGACGAAAATCGGAATTGGGATGAAAACAAAACCCCGCAAAGGACTGTGAAAAGCATCGCAAAGCGGATTCTTCCAGTGGCCAAACGGGGTGGTATATTACCACTTCTCCCGCTGCTAGGTGTTCTCGGATCATTAGCTGGCGGAGCAGGCGGGAGGATCGCTGCCAAGAGCGGTAAAGCGATAATAAGGCAGCTGCAACGTCAAGCTGCGGAAATGCGGCGTCATAATCGCTCCATGGAAGGTCGTGGACTCTATCTGACACAATACAAAAGCGCGGACAGGGAATCTCAGAAACGAAAAAACAAAAGAACGCCGAAAAAGACAATATCAAAATTCACTGTGGGTTGTAACTACCGACATGCTAATTGGAATGAGTTGGCCGCGAAAACGTATGCGTATTCCATTCTCTTATAGGTGTTTTTATGCACAGCGCGCTACCAGCCGGAGGATGTACGTCGAAACGAGAGCGGTATCGTGAATTTGGACAATGTCGAGGGACCGGGGACTCATTGGGTGGCGTATGCGAGAGAGACGGCAACGAGCTGTATACTTCGACAGCTTTGGCAATCTTCGACCGCCTAAGGAATTGACACAATATTTGGATAATGATGATGTGAAAAATTGAATACAAATCGAGACGATGTTACTTTATCAGGAGTATGATCAAGAGCAATTGCTGGACAACTATGTCTACGCTTTCTACAAACGATTTGCACCAAATTTAAGGATTGTCCCCCCGCCACACTGATTCGAGTACTAAGTCGAGGCCCAGTTTCTCCGGAATATGTCGTTAACATTGACTCTGGAACTGGCAAGAGTAAGCACCCTCGTTGCCAAGTATTTGGAAGCAGCGATTACTTGAGCGATATCCTCAAAATCTCAGTGGTACCGATGATGATGATGGTGACAATGATATGCTATCCTTTACGATGTTACGCCCTAACAACAACACCACCATGAAAAGCGAGCTGTACTGCTCGTTTGCCCGTAGACTTTACGAAACCCAATAACATTGGATCGCTATTGGGATTCTCGGCCCGAATCGGGAATTAGAACCGGGGCAGTGGCACGAATCAGGACGACCCGATTAATATCATGAACGTAAACTTATTATTCGCATTGAATGTAGTGTGACCGCTGACGCGTACAACAATGGGAGAGCGTGTACATACGATACATGAATTTTCTCCGAGTCCCGCCCGGATATAAAGATATCGGAAACGCCCGCACAGATCATTTACCTTCCAATGACCGCTACGGATCATTACGGATCTAACGATACGCGTTGTGTGGATCAAAACGGACGATTGCTGGATTTTCGAGGTGAAGAGATTACCATCAGACTGCACGTGCGACGACGACGGCGATAATACCTGTGGTGCGAACGAATGAGATGCTTGTGTGTTGAACGACTCCAGAAACACGTTTCTTCTTCCAAAGCGAAATTGTCTACAACAACAACAACAACAACAACAACAACAACAACAACAACGCAGCTCTGAGTACGCTAAAACAGAAAAAGGCTCAGGTGCTGCACCGACATAGCATTTTTGGAAATCATTGGGATTCATTGTTGCGCATTTAAGTTGAAAATGGCTGCCATTCTAAGCATTGGAGGAAGCCGACGTTTTGATGATCCGCATTGTTAAGCTCGAGACTCACACATACAACCCATACGTTAACACAACGTTTGGACCCAGTGATGAGATAAGAATACCCTATACAACATCCAAGATTTATACACATTGCCGTGTGAAAGTTTCCTCTACCGTGGAGGGGAAATTGAAGCGATACATAAATGCCAAATGATGCTTCAACGGTGATGTTGGAAATAATTGCATGGCGTTCATATTTGATGAGATTCGATATGAAGGCTGAATGGTTGCAGGAGATTGATCGCAGCAGAAACGTTGGGATAACTAGCTAACGCTTAAAATTATGTATCACTGACATCCGATGAAGACAAAAATATGGAGAATGCTGGATGGGGCTTGAAACGACACGACGAGCTAGTAGTGAAAAATCATTTCAATTTTTTGCGTCCCGCTCCAAATATTTGCTGGGATTTTGCGAGGACTACAAACGCATGGTTATTAATGCGGGTCACGAGTTGATTTTAATACGATCGCGCAACGACAACAATTCTCTAATTGGACCTCCAACGTTGGAACCAGAAATTGAATTACTTAACGTGCAATGGCGAATGCCTCATGTGACGCTAAACGATGTTAATAAGCTATCGCTGCTACATGCCTTGGAAAGTGGGTAAAACCTGAGCATTTAGTTTTTCGCTCGTTAAGGATCTGTACGAGTATCCTCTCCTTACAGAGCACGACCAAGCATTCGTGGGCCGTCAAGGCAGCCGCACAGACTGGAGAAGCCGCGATATGTTGTCTTTACTCTACAGACTGCTCGAAAGAATGTGATGAAGCCGAAAGGAATGCTTTGCTCGGTTTGACCACTGCAAATTGACCAATGTAAAACTTTTTCTCAACTCGGAGATTTTATCCATTGTACGATGAATGAACTTGGACTTTGACAAGAATAGGTACGCCATCTTGACGCTTAACATGTATACGCCATTTCCGTAAATCGTATTACGGACACATAGTTGCAACGAGGCATTATTCACCGTTGCCCAATTTTTTACAATTTGGCCCCCTCGTTGAGTGATTGACTGCTCACGACCAAAATGAATCGATCAAGAATAGCACCGTGGACATGCGCATAGCCAATTCGATTGTAAAGAAGAGAATGTGTCAGCAAATACTACGGCCTACTGTCTCGACTTTTTGCATGATCGGGTGGTTAGAATACAATCCACTTGCTTTGACGACAAACGTGGTGCGCAAAATCGAATTAAATCAACGCTACTTACTTGCCCTCTCGTGGTGCCAAATTCGTACAAATTTTTTCATCATGAAAATCGAGATGCTTTACGAGAAAAGACCGCATTCTCCCGCCTGTCTTGGAAGTGAGCGTATCTCTAAATTGTTCCGATAATGAGCCGTACCAACATTTGTTGACCTGCAAGGGTTCAGTGTTGATGGAAAGATTTGTTGTGAAGTAAGTACAAAGCTGTAATACGAAAGGAACAATTCTCTCGCATTATATGTTTGGGAGTTCGATGCCGCAATATCTTCTTACGAAATCTGATAAATCATGCATCCGGTGGTTGACGGCAAAACATCACGGACTACGGTGGGGAAGATGGAGACGTTCGGTACTAGTATGGCTAAACAGCAATAATTACGAAAGCTGTTGTCGATGCGGTCGATGAAGAAGATGACGCACCGCATATCTCATATGTTAAAGGGCTGCAGAAACGAGACTGGCTTGCGGATTTCCTCGATGAAAATGCGAGAGCGAGCGTGATCATTGAGATACTGGGCATGGACTACGAGAATACCATATCTCTAAAAAAGCTACATGCACTTAATACCTTACGATGTGACAGACACGCAAAGCATTGTGCCATGCAAAATGTATTTAAAATATTCAACTGGTGGTCTAAACGGCAGAGAGAAATGCGTAAATAAATATAATCAATAATTAATATATAAAAATATAGTTTCTTCACCCTACCCAACCTAACATCCTGCACATGATGTAAGCTAGATTAAGACTATAGTTAAAAATACTATTAAGTAAAAGCGGTTCAATATGCGATCAAAGAGGTACCATACATGTTCAGAGTGGTTATGATAGACGTTTTGATAGACGTTTTGATAGAGCGTTTTGATGAAGATGTTCAGAAGTGGATCGATACACATTCGATACATGATCCAAAAGTGGTTTACGATAGATGTTCAAAGTGGTATGATAGAATGTTCGATGCGCGTTCCAGAAAGTGGTATGATAAGAGGTTTCGATGCATGTTCCGAAGTAGGCTTACGATAGGTCTTTGATAGATGTTCAGAGAGAGAGAGGGAAAGAAGATGCGTGTGAATAAGGGAGAGGTTATTGGTCAGTCAGAAGAAGATAAGTGCAAGGAGGTGGGAATTTCAGAAGGAGAACGCAAAGAGACAAAAGAAGTCCTACTTTGCAAAGCTTTGCATCTTTCAAGATAAGTGTTTACGTTCAAGAGGCAGGAGATGCAGCGAGCTCATTTGCATTCGATATGTGGGGCAGGTCTGAGGTATGTACACAATATTATTTTCATACAATTATCGCATCATAAGTAATATATCATTTCTATATTCTAGAATTCACAGAGAGGCTCCCCACCGGCTCCTCCTCGCTTACACCCCCTCGCCGCCTCTCTCGCCGCCTTACCGCCCCAAAGGCCCTCGCCGCCACCGGTATGTAATACTTTGTATTGTTTTTGAATGAGATTAATGCTTAATGTGTTAATATTATTCCAATGGGCCATTGTATGTTCTAAGGAGCTCATCACCACCACCACCACCGCCACAACAACCAATGGGGCCAGAAATGGCCACGCTTACACACGGTTGCGTGGGCCCGTGGATACCATTCAGGCGACTGCGACCCATGCGGCGACCCCTACGGCGGCCGCGGCCCCGTTCTCCTCCATCGCCTCCATGGATAGATGCGCGGCGGCGCGCGGCACGCGTTCGCCATCACCATATCATCATCATCATCTATTATCATCATCACCGACCCCCAGCACACCACTCACCGCAGCTATCGCCGGCATCCTCATCGGGATCATCACCACCCCGGTAGAACAGTGGAGGGAATTTTTAATGCGCTGATTTTTCATATAAAAAAAAAAATTTTAATGTTAAAAATTATTTAAATGTTTTAACATTTCTTTCTTGGAAACCGTTTTTGAATAATATAATACTATCTCAATTCTGTATTTTAATTTTTCAAATTCAGATTACTCCATGTGTCAAAATTTCTTTTCTCCATTTTTGCTTTTTATACATACAGGGTGTTTGGCCACCCCTGCGTAAAATTTTAATTAATAAACGACGGGCACAAATTATCGCGATACATCTTAATGTATTAAAATTAGAGGCATATTCGAAACTGTCAGAGCTGGAGGAGATTGAGGAGTAGGAGGTGGGAGGCGTGTGCACCCCACATACACACACATATGCACGCACGCACATCAGGAACAACAACGTGACATGAGTAAGTATATTTCGCTTGAGAAGAAAATATGGAGATGCTCAAGAACGCATTCATGGCGTTGTCTCTCTAATAACTTATATCGTAGTATGTTGGGAGGATTTACATTAATGTTATATCGCTTAGCTGTGCTGGGTTCTAGGACTCACCGCCTTCACCTCCCTCACCATCGCCCACCCAGTACGCCATCGCCATCTCGTACGCCGTCGCCCATCACCTTCGCCACCACAGCTGCCGCCGTCGCCAGTGGAGGGCGAATTATATCCAATATTTTATCATTTAAAACTTATTTAATTTTTTCTTAAAAAAAAAAATGTAATAACAATATATTCTCATTTAAAACATATATTATTTCTCCAATTTTATTTACCCGTCTTCCACATTTCTTTCTCCTCGCATAAATCTAAAGGCTGGACCCCGTCGATTTAATTTATATTTTATATTTTATAATATTTTTAATCCGTTGGACATTGCAGCGTGTCGCCGAACACGATATTGCATATTCGCGTAGCTTAACGACCATCGGCGAAAGGCACGCAGCAGATAACGTACTCGCTGACAAAGCGCGAAAACGCATCGTTGCGCGAGACTCGACTATGGATGAAAGAGGAGCTGCAATTTTTCGAGTAACTTTTTCGCATTTAGTATTGTTTAAATATGTTGAAAACTATTTAAATTCGCGTTCGTCCGTGAAATATTATTTCTCGTCCGCGAGCCCCGTATCCGTTTGTGTACGTGACATTCCGGAAGGTTAAGCTGTCGCCGAGTTCGTTGGCGTACAGACAGATTTAAAACCGCGGCCCGTTTACGTGTTTTACGTACGCTGACCTCACGCGAAAGATTCCGCTTCAAACGCCATTTAAACGGCATAGTGACGTCAGCATCGAGAGAGAGGGCAACCAAATCTTCGATCTGTCGATGCTCGTCGATTTTGGATATTATTCACGAGCCGACTGCGCCAACAGGGAGCGGATCCCAGAACGATCTACGCTCCTCAAGTAAGCGCTCCGCCGAGCAAAGCAAAAAGCTTCTCCAGGCGAAGGAAATAATTAATTTTGGACTCTGTAAAAATTCTCATCGTTGCTGCGATTTGAGATTTCAAAAAGAGACAATCACTTTAAGCGAAGGAAGAGTGGTCTACAGTGCACGCAGCGCGTGACGTGACCGCGGACGCGAGAGAAGTTGATTGTACGTTGCAGTCGTTGCCGCGACCGCGACGTAAGGGACTCAGGGTGCGCACACAGGAATCCCTTTAAAGCTATGCGGCTTTGGAGCCTCCCAAAGGTCCTACCGATAGTTCGGTACCGCCTCGTGGAGAAGCTCTCCCGTGCAAAGGTCACTGCAGAACCCTATCCGAAAACCCGTTGGTGTACTAGTCGACCATACACCCACCGGCGGAGTTCGGGTTCAAAGCGCCTCCCACTCTTCACGCCGCCTACCACATACGGTCCCGTACCAAGTGACGGTCGCCGGGTAAGGCTTGCTATAGTGAAGGTGGACCTGCTTGGGATTTCCTACTGTAAATTCGTTTACTGCACAGTCCCCGAAATAATCGGGGTCGCTGTGTAGTAGTTATATAAAGCGTTGTAGGAAATTCCCTTGCACGACAATGCCTACGTCGATTTGCGCGGTGAGCGTGCTCACGGGATCCACACACTTGGAGCTTTACGACCTCCATTTGGTGACCCGTCCGTGGCGACACAGAGTCGCCGACTAGTTACAGGAAAGATCAATTCTCCGCTGTTCCAGGACGAAAGTCTCGTCGATCGTTTTAATTAATAACGATTCGCGAGCAACAATAAAATACAGTCCACTTGATTGCAGCAACGACGGCTGATCTCCCCCTCCAAGCGCGACGATAGTCATAGGAGAGCTGAGGCGAACAGCTGACGAGCGTGTTTACGATACGAGCAATCACGTATTCCCAATTCTGGTCGTTGATCCTTATGTTACAGGAATCAAGGGCCAGGACCCACAGCCGAAGTTACTGCAAAGCCAATAGGGCAAACCGGCCCGACAATAAAACATCTTTTACTTTTCATAATTTTCCATTTTTTTATTTTTGTATTTTTCTATTTTTTATTACTTTCATAAAATAAAAGGCTTGTCGCTGCGCGACAAGCGAAAAATACAAATTGTGGCAACTCGACTTTCCCTGAACTTTCCCTCATCCGGACCCCGGTTAGAACCCTTAGATTCTAACAAGTATACAGTATGAAACTTTTTATTTCTTGTGTTCCGTAATGATATTAACCATTTTCTATAACGCGTTTGCAACAGTTCGACCAAACCTAACCACAGTGAACTATAAAAATCTGAATTTATACGAGTACTAGAATAATAAATAGAAAGAATAGATTTACGAGCCGAATGATGTTGTTGTTTTTTTCGCTAGCTGTAAATATTTTCTTAGGAGAACATTATGTAATTCTTTTTAGATCTTATTAAACGTAAGTACAAAGAACGCCGAAAAAGACAATAAAAAATGCCTGTGGATGTAGAAAAAAAATTTTCAGGGGTTCATCCCTCCCTCGGTTCGGTATGAAAAGTTTTTCGAGGATCGAATTCCCCCTCTTAAATAATTTGCGACGGCGGGCCAGGTCTGGAGAGGTCTCCGCGGCAGCTCGGCCTGGACTAATCCCCTCCACGATTGCGACATCCCCCACTCCTGCGGCTCGTGTGCGCTGCAACCAATCTTCCACTCCCCACAGGCCCCGCGCCCAGAGTTCTCCGCGCCGCACTCCCCCGAGCGCCCTCACTTCCCCTCGCCCCACGCTCCCCTCATTACCCCGTGGGGTTAGAATCCCCATAGCTATACTACTCGTTAGTTTGTTAGTTTGTAAGGTAGTTAGTTAGATTGCAGTTAGTTAGCTTATTTGCCAAGTACCAGCTAGATGGTTCTGCAGATAAATTGATGTTAGTTTGATCAGTTTTGTTGGATTGGTTTGCAGTTAGTTAGTTAGTTTGCTGTTAGATATTTAGCTTGTCAGTTAGTTAGTGAGTTTGCAGTAAGTTAGTTAGTTAGTTTTTAAGTCAGTTAGTTAGTTTGTCAGTTAGTTCGTTAGTTTGTCAGTTAGTTTGTTAGCTTGTCAGTTAGTTAGCTAGCTTGCAGTTAGTTAGTTAGTTTGCAGTAAATTAGCTAGTTTGTCAGTTTGTTAGTTACTTTGCAGTTAGTTAGTTACTTTGCTGTCAGTTAGTTAGTTTGCAGTTAGTTAGTTAGTTTGTCAGTTAGTTAGTTAGCTTGTCAGTTAGTTCGTTAGTTTGCAGTTACTTTGTTAGTTAGTAAGGTAGTTAGTTAGTTCGGAGCTAGTTGGTTTATTTGCAATTAGTTAGCTAGTTTGCAGTTAGTTAGATAGTTTGCAGTTATTGAGTTAGTTTGTCAGTTAGTTAGTAAGTTTGCAGTTAGTTAGATTATTTGCATTAAATTAGTTAGTTTGCAGTTAGATATTTAGTTTTGTAAGTTAGATTAAGATTAGTTTGCGGCAGTTCAGTGCAGATGGTGTTTGCAGACTAAGCCGGGATTGGTTGAATTTGCAGTTAGTTAGATTGTTTGCAGACAGTGGGCTGGTTTGCAGTTAATTAGTTAGTTTGTTATGAAGTTAGTTAGTTTGTCAGTTTGCAGTTGCATTATTTCCAGTTAGTTTGCTAGTTTGCAGTTAGTTAGATGTTTTGCAGTTATTTAGTTAGTTTGCAGTAAATTAGGTTGATTGTCAGTTATTTAGTTATTTTGCAGTTAGATAGATAGTTTGCAGTTATTTAGTTCGTTTGTCAGTTAGTTAGTTAGTTTGTGAGTTAGATAGTTAGTTAGTTTGCATCATATTAGTTAGTTTGTAAGTTAGTTAGTTAGTTTGCAGTTTGATAGTTTGATTGCAAGTAGTTATTTAGTTTGTCAGTTACTTAGTTATTTTGTCAGTTGGTGAATTAGTTTGCAGTAAATTAGTTAATTTGTCAGTTAGTATGATAGTTTGCAGTTAGTTAGCTAGTTTGTAAGTTAGTTAGTTAGTTTGTTTAAATATCGCGTTAATTCGAAGCATAAAAGAATAGTAGAATAATATTCGTCACCCGGTATTGTTTTTCCGCGTATGTTACCGACTCGAGAACGTTAGGCTCTCGTGTCCGCTACGCGAAAAACAAGACAGGTTATAAAAACTGTCACATACAGATTTCTTCGAAACATCACGCGATCGACGAAACTACGCGTGATTTCGAGCTAACGTCTCGGCGCGATGCTAGAAAGAGGAAGGAACTTGACAATAATAAAGGATTAAAGCAAAGTCGAATTCAAATTCGGATACAAGCTTTGCCGCTAGTCAGGAGATTCTCCCCTCCGACCTAACTAACTAACTTACAAACTAACTAACTAACTTTGACAAACTATCTAACTTTATCTGCAAACTGACTAACTAACTGCAAACTAACTGACTATCTGACAAACTAACTAGCCAACTGCAAACTAACTAACTAACTGACAAACTAAGTATCTAACTGGCAAACTAACTAACAAAATTAGAAATTAAACTAACTACCTTACTGGAAACTAACTAACTAACTGGCAAACTAACAAACTATCTGACTAACTAACTAAATATCTGCAAACTAACTAACTAACTGCCATCAAACTAACTAACATACAAACTAACTAACTAACTGCAGACTAACTAACTAACTGCAAACTAACTATCTAACTGCATACAAACTAAGTAACTGACAAACTACTTAACTAACTGACAAACTAAATATGTATCTGCAATCAAACTAACTGACAATCTAACTAACTATGTGCAAACTATCTAACTAACTATCAAACTAACTATCTAACTGACAAACTAACTAACTATCTTCAAAATAACTATCTAACTGCAAACTAACTAACTAACCTGACAAACTAACTAACTATCTGGCAAGCTAACTAACTAATTGTAAGCAAACAACTAACTGGCGAACTAACAAACTAGCTGCAAACTAACTAACTAACTGCAAACTAACTAACTGTCTGCAAACTAGCCAACTAACTCACAATCTAACTTACTAACTGGCAAAGTAACTAACAAACTGACAAACTAACTAACTATCTGCAAACTATCTAACTAACTGGCAAATGAACTAACTATCTGCAAACTATCTATCTAACAGGCAAACTAACTAACTAACTGACAAATTAACTAAATATCTGCAAACTAACTAACTAACTGCGAACAAACTGACTAGCAGACAAACTAATTAATTTACTAGAAACTAACTAACTAACTTTTAACTAACTAACTAACTGGCGAACTAACTAACTATCTGTCAAACTAACTAACTAACTGCAAACTAACTTTCCTTCTGACAAACTAACTAACTAACTGGAAACTAACTAACTAACTGGCAAACTAACTAACTAAATGCAAACAAACTAACTAACTAACTGCAAACTAACTAACTAACTGCAAACTAACTAACTAACTGCAAACTAACTAACTAACTGCAAACTAACTAATTAACTAACTGGAATCTAAGTAACTAACTGGCAAACTAACTAACTATCTGAAAAATTAACTAACTATTTGCAAACTAACTGCAAACATACTAACCAGCAGACAAACTAACTAACTAACTGGCAAACTAACTAACTAACTGCAAACTAACTAACTAACTGACAAACCAACTAACTATGTGCAAACTAACTAACTAACTGGCAAACTAACTAACTACCTGCAAAGTAACTTACTATGTGCAAACTAACTAACTAACTGCAAACTAACTAACTTAACTGACAAACTAACTAACTAAATGCAAACAAACTAACTAACTAACTGCAAACTAACTAATTAACTAACTGGAATCTAAGTAACTAACTGGCAAACTAACTAACTATCTGAAAAATTAACTAACTATTTGCAAACTAACTGCAAACATACTAACCAGCAGACAAACTAACTAACTAACTGGCAAACTAACTAACTAACTGCAAACTAACTAACTAACTGACAAACCAACTAATTATGTGCAAACTAACTTACTAACTGACAAACTAACTAACTATCTGCAAACTGACTAACTACCTGCAAACTAACTAACTGAATTTAAAATAACTTACTAACTGGCAGACTAACTAACTAACTTCAAACTAACTAACTAACTGACAAACAAAGTAACTTACTGGCAAACTAACTAACTAACTGCAAACTAACTGACTAACTGGAAACTAGCTAACTAACAGGCAAACTAACTAACTACCTAACAAACTAACTAACTATCTGCAAACTAACTAGCTCCAAACTAACTAACTAACTGACAAACTAAGTAACTAACTGGCAAACTAACTAACTATCTGCAAACTAACTAACTAACTGCAAACTAACTAACTATCTGACAAACTAACTAACTAACTGGCAAACTAACTAACTAACTGACAAACTAACTAACTAACTGACAATCCAACTAACTATCTGCAAACTAACTAACTAACTGCAAACTAACTAACTAACTGGAAAATAGCTAACTAACAGGCAAACTAACTAACTATCTGACAAACTAACTAACTATCTGCAAACTAACTAACTAACTGCAAACTAACTAACTATCTGACAAACTAACTAACTAACTGGCAAACTAACTAAATAAGTGACAAGATAACTAACTAACTGCAGACTAACTAACTAACTGCAAACTAACTAACAGGCAAACTAACTAACTATCTGACAAACTAACTGACTATCTGACAAACTAACTAACTCTTTGCAAACCAACTAACTAACTGCAAACTAACTAACTATCTGACAAACTAACTAACTAACTGCAAACTAACTAACTAACTGCAAACTAACTTACTAACTGACAAACTAACTAACTATCTGCAAACTGACTAACTACCTGCAAACTAACTAACTGACTGGAAACTAACTAACTAACTGGCAAACTAACTAACTAACTGCAAACTAACTAACTGACTGGAAACTAACTAACTAACTGGCAAACTAACTAACTATCTGCAAACTAACTAACTAACTGCAAACTAACTAACTAACTGGAAACTAACTAACTAACTGGCAAACTAACTAACTATCTGACAAACATAACTAACTAATTGCAAAGTAACTAACTAACTGACAAACTAAGTATGTAACTGGCAAACTGACTAACTAACTGACAAACTAACTAATTAACAAACTGGAACCTAAGTAACTAACTGCCAAACAAACTAACTATCTGACAAATTAACTAACTATTTGCAAACTAACTAACTAACTGAAAACAAACTAACCAGCAGACAAACTAACTAACTGTTTAAATATCGCGTTAATTCGACGTGAAAGAATAGTAGAATATTATTCGTCACCCGGTATTGTTTTTCTGCTTATGTAACATACTCGAGTATGTTCGGCGCTCATGTCCGCTACGCGTAAACAAGACCGGGTATACAAAAAACGGTCACATACGGATTTCTTCGAAACATCACGCGATCGGGACCAAACTACGCAGGAGAATTTCAAGCTAACGTTTCGAAACGCGTAATATAGACAAGGAAAGACAATCGAAAGATAGGAGTCAAGGATAAACTCAAATTCGGCTACAGCGCCGCCAGTCGGAAATCGCTCTCCGAATTTGACTCTCCTTGTTAAACGAATCACTCTTGATTTGGAAACGGTCCAGAGAGCAGATGGGCATACGATCCCGCTCCTCCGTACATCTCAGATAGAAAGAATTCGTGTGTAAAGCTTGTCGTTCCCGTTCGAGCTTCAGTTAAGAACGTGGTGAAGAAGGTGCAGTGCGAGAACGGATTGGTCCGATCCGGTAATCGCAAATACTTCCGCCACACGTTTTAGAACTGGAGTAAAAAGAGTCCGGAAACGCAAAGAAGTGCAGTACCTAAACGGATTGGGATACCATCCGGTACCAACGTCACTTCCAGCTTTCTAATAACGAGGAATCTCGTGGGTTATTTCCGAACGTTTCTAGAGCAGCCAGTGGTAAAAACCACCTAAGACTGAGGAAACAGGATACGTATCGTTGAACCGATCGGTCGTTACCGAAGGTTATAGGTTTGACTCCACGAACCTCCCTTGACGGTCGAAACGGTTAAAACCCTCACCTAGACGGACCACGTGGTATTCCGTGGGTGGACTTGCCGCCCCAGTCGGTGCTAGGAATTAAAATCACGTGTCCAGCATCAGGCGACCTGCTGGAAGCGGTATTTCGGAAAATACGCTTTAACGTTATTGCGTGGAATACCGCTCCAAGAGCAACAGTGGGAAACGTACACTAACCGTAAGAAGTCAGTTGTGAACGCAGACAAGGTACTCTTCCCACACCGTACAAGGACGGATTACGAGTGACGGTAAGAAACCGAGGATTCGACAACATTTGGAGCCTTACAACCTCCATCTGTTTGCCCTTTCCTCACGACGGTCGGAGATAACGCAGTGATAGGAAGAACTCGACGTATAATCTCGTCTTCCTTCGAACTGCAATCAGCTGTTTCCCCGGTTTAAAGGGAACGCACACACATAAGAATTCAGCAGTCCGACCTGTTTCGCCGCGTAAGGCAGCGGCAGATGTAACTCGCCCCGCTCCTGAGTGCGACAAAGCACAGCTAGGAGCGCGAGAACTACAGAACGAGACCGGAAAACGTGACTAACGTTATGTAGTATTTTCACCAAGTTCCGTCCTTTTTGTTACAGAGAAGAGTGACGCCAGCCGACGACTTCGTCCACCAAGATAGCAAGGGATTAACGCGCCAGAGTGACGAGTTTCCAATTGATTTTAGTTTTTATTTTTCAAGTGTGAAAAGCGGCAAACGGCCAAAAATTCTGGGTTCTTTTTCTTCCTGTAAATTTTGTTCTTTTTTTTTTTTTTTTTGGTTATTCAATTTTTGTTTTTATGTTTCTTTTTTTTTATTCTATTCTTCTTTTCAAATAAACGGCGTCGTCGACAATCGACGACGCGAAAATACAAATAAAAGAAACGATTTACTTTTCCTTCGTCCTACTCCTTCGTAATCCGGACACCCGTTAGACGAGGTTCTCAAATTAATATTTGAGCCCTCCATATTCTAACACTAACTAACTGGCAAACTAATTAATTTACTGCAATATAACTAACCAACTGGTAACTAACTAACTAACTTTCAAACTAACTAACTATCTGCCAAACTAACTAACTAACTACAAACTGACTAACTAACTGCAAACAAACTAACTAACTGGCAAACTAACTAACACACTGACAAACTAACTAACTATCTGCAAAATAACTAACAAACTGCAAACTAACTAACTAACTGACAAACTAAGTAACTAACGGGCAAACTAACTAACTAACTGGCAAACTAACTAACTAACTGCAAACTAACTAACTAACTGGAAACTAACTAACAAACTGCAAACTAACTGACTAACTGGCAAACTAACCGACTATCTGACAAATTAACTAACTTACTGCAAACTAACTAACTAACTGACAAACTAACTTACTATTTGCAAACTAACTAACTAACTGCAAACTTACTAACTAACTAACTTACAAACTAAGTAACTATCTGCAAACTAACTAACTATCTGCAAACTAACTAACTATCTGACAAACTAACTAACCAACTGCAAACACGATAACTAACTGACAAACTAAGTAACTAACTGGCAAACTCACTAACTAACTGACAAACTAACTAATTAACTAACTGGCAAACTAACTAACTATCTGACAAATTAACTAACTATTTGCAAACTAACCGCAAACATACTAACCAGCAGACAAACTAACTAACTTACTGGCAAATTAACTAACTAACTGCAAACTAACTAACTAACTGGAAACTAACTAACTAACTGCAAACTAACTAACTAACTGGCAAACTAACTTACTATCTGACAAACTAACTAACTGATTGCAAACTAACTAACTAACTGACAAACTAAGTATCTATCTGCAAACTAACTAACTATCTGCAAACTAACTAACTATCTGACAAACTAACTAACTAACTGGCAAACTAACGACCTAACTGGAAACTAGCTCATTAACTGGAAAACTAACTAACAATCTGACAAACTAACTAACTAACTGCAAACTAACTAAGTAACTGACAAACTAACTAATTAACTAACTGGAAACTAAGTAACTAACAGGAAAAATAACTAACTATCTGACAAACTAACTAACTATTTGCAAACTAACTAACTAACTGCAAATCTAACCAACTAACTAACTGGAACAAACCAACAACTAATTAACTGGCAAACTAACTAACTATCTGACTAACTAACTAACTAACTGCAGACTAACTAATTAAATGGCAAACTAACTAACTATCTGACAAACTAAGTAACTAACTGTGTAACTAACTGCCTAACTGACAAACTAACTAACTAACTGCAAGCAAACTAACTAACTGGCAAACTAACTAATTAACTAACTTGAACTTAAGTAACTAACTGGCAAACTAACTAACTATCTCACAAATTAACTAACTATATGCAAACTAACTAACTAACTGAAAACAAACTAACCAGCAGACAAACTCACTAACTAACTGGCAAACTAACTAACTGCCTGCAAACTAAGTAACTATCTGCAAACTAACTAACTAACCGCAAACTAACTAACTAACTGACAAACTATTTAATTTACTGCAAACTAACTAACTAACTTTTAACTAACTAACTAACTGTCGAACTAACTAACTATCTGTCAAACGAACTAACTAACTGCAAACTAACTAACTAACTGCAAATTAACTAACTAAATCCAAGCAAACTAACTAACTGGCAAACTATCTAACTAACTGACAAACTAACTAACTATCTGCAAACTAACTAACTAACTGACAAACTAAGTAACTATCTGCAAACTAACTAACTATCTGCAAACTAACTAACTAACTAACTGCAAACAAGATAACTAACTGACAAACTAAGTAACTAACTGGCAAACTCACTAACTAACTGACAAACTAACTAATTAACTAACTGGCAAACTAACTAACTATCTGACAAACTAACTAACTATTTGCAAACTAACAAACAAACTGCAAACAATCTAGCCAGCAGACAAACTAACTAACTAACTGGCAAACTAACTAACTATTTGACAAACTAACTAACAATCTGCAAACTAACTAATTAACTGCAAACTATCTAACTAACTGACAAACTAAGTAAGTAACTGGGAAACCAACTAACTAACTGACAAACTAATTAACTAAATGCAAACTAACTTACTAACTGCAAGCAAACTAACTAACTGGATAAAGAGTAAATAACTGACAAACTAACTAACTATCTGCAGACTAACTAACTAACTGGCTAACTGGAAACTAACTAACTAACTGCAAACTAACTAACTAACTGGCACACTAACTAACTGTCTGACAAATTAACTAACTATCTGCAAACTGACTAACAAACTGCAAACTAACTAACTGACAAACTAATTAATTTACTGCAAACTAATTAACGAACTGCAAACTAACTAACTAACTGACAAACTAACTAACTAACTGCAAACTGACTAACTAACTGAAAACAAACTCACTACCAGACAAACTAACTAACTAACTGCAAACTAACTTACAAACTGCAAACAAGCTAACTAACTCAAAAACTAACTGACTAACTCTCAAACCAGCTAACTAACTGACAAACTAACTAACTATCTGCAAACTATCTGACTAACTGGCAAACTAACTAACAAACTGACAAACTAACTAACTAACTGACAAACTAACTAACTATCTTACAAACTAACTAACTACAAACTAAATAACTAACTGCAAACTAACTAACTGCAAGCTAACTAACTAAATGCAAACTAACTAACTAACTGGAAACTAACTAACTAACTGACAAACTAACTAACTAACTGCAAACTAACTAACTAACTAACTGCAAACTAACTAACTAACTGCATACAAACTATCTAACCGACAAACTAACTAACTAACTGTCAAACTAACTATGTATCTGCAAACTAACTAACTGACAAACTAATTAATTTACTGCAAACTAATTAACTAACTGCAAACTAGCTAACTAACTCAAAAACTAACTGACTAACTGGCAAACTAGCTAACTAACTGACAAACTAACTATCTACCTGCAAACTATCTAACTAACTGACAAACTAAGTAACTAACTATCAAACTAACTAACTAACTGCCAAACTAACTAACTATTTGCAAACTAACTAACTAACTAACTGGAAACAAGCTAACTAACTGGCAGAATAACTAACTATCTGACAAACTAACTAACTATCTGCAAACTAACTAACTAACTGCAAACTAACTAACTAACTGACAAACTAAGTAACTAACAATCAAACTAACTAACTAACTGACAAACTAACTAAATAATTGCAAACTAAATAACTAACTGCAAGCAAACTAACTAACTGGCAAACTAACTTACTAACTGACAATCTAACTAACTATCTGCAAACTGACTAACTAACTGGAAACTAACTAACTAACTGGCAAACTAACTAAGTAACTGCAAACTGACTAACTAACTGCAAACTATCTAACTAACTGGAAACTAACTATCTAACTTGCAAACTAACTAACTATCTGACAAACTAACTAACTGATTACAAACTAACTAACTAACTGACAAACTAAGTTTCTAACTGGATAACTAACTAACTAACTGACAAACTAACTAGCTATCTGACAAACTAACTAACTAACCGACAAACTAACTGACTAGACTGACAGACTAACTAACTATCTGCAAGCCACCTAACTATCTGACAAACTAATTAATTCACAAGAAACTAACTATTTAACTGCAAACTAACCATCTCACTGACAAACAAACAAATATACAGCAAAGTAACTAAATAACTGCAAACTATCTAACTAACTGACAAACAAACAAACCAACTGCAAACTAACTAAATAACTGCAAACAAAATAACTAACTGGCAAACTAACTAACAATCTGATAAAATACCTAACTATCTGCCATGCAACTAACTAACCGACAAACTAATTAATTTACGGCAAACTGACTATTTAACTGCAAACTATCTCACTAACAGCAAACGTAACTAACTAACAGCAAACAAACTAACTAACTGACAATCTATCTATGTATCTGCAAGCTGACTAATTAACTGGAAACTATCTAACTAACTGACAAACTAATTAACTAACTATCTGCAAACTAACTAAGTTACGGTAATCTAACTAACTAACTGAAAACTGACTAACTAACTGGCTAACTAACTAACTGTCTGACAAACTAACTAACTAACTGCAAACTAACTAACTAACTGCAATCTAACTCACTAACTGACAAACTAACTAACTGCAAATTATCTAACTAACTGCAAACTAACCATCTCACTGACAAACTAACAAATTTACTGCAAACTAACTAAATATCTGCAAACTATCTAACTAACTGCAAACCAGCTAACTAACTGACAAACTAACAAACTAACTGATAAACTAACTAACTATCTGCAAACTCACTAACTAACTGCAAACTAACTAACTAACTGCAAATAAACAAACTAGCAGACAATCTACCTAACTAACTGCATACTAACTAACTAACTGCAAACTAACTAACTAGCTGCAAACTAACTAACTAACAGGCAAACTAACTAACTACCTGCTAACTATCTAACTAACTGGCAAACTTACTAACTAACTGACAAACTATCTAACTATCTGCAAACTACCTAACTAACTGCAAACTAACTAACTAACTGACAAACTAACTAACTAACTGACAAACTATCTAACTATCTGTAAACTAACTAACTGCAAACTAACTAACTAACTGACAAACTAAGTAACGAACTGGCAAACTAACTAACTACCTGACAAACTAATTAACTAACTGGCCAGCTGAGTAACTAACTGCAAACAAACTATCTAGCAGGCAAACTAACTGACTAACTGCAAAGTAACTAACTAACTGACAAACTAAGTAACTAACTGGCAAACTAACTAACTAACTGCAAACTAACTAACTAACTGCAAACTAACTAACTGACTGCAAATAACCAATTTACCGACAAGAGCATAACTAACCAATTCAACCGTAAACTAACTAACTAACTGCAAACTAACTAACTAACTGCAAACTAACTAACTAACTGGCAAACAAACTAACTAACTGACAAACTATCTAACTATCTGCAAACTAACTAACTTTCTGCAAACTAACTAACTAACTGACAAGCTAATTAAGTAACTGCAAACTAACTACCTAGCTGGAAACTAACTAACTAACTGACAAACTAATTAATTCACAGCTAGCTAACTATTTAACAGCATACTATCTCACTAACAGCAAACTAACTAACATAATGCATACAAACTAACTATCTGGCAAACTAACTTACTAACTGACATACTAACTATGTATCTGCAAACTAGCTAACTGACAAACTAATTAATTTACTGCAAAGCAACTAACTAACTGCAAACTAACAAACTAACTGCAAATAAACTAACTAGCAGACAATCTAACTAACTAACTGCATACTAACTAACGAACTGCAAACTAACTAACTAACTGACAAAAACTAAGTAACTAACTAACTAACTAACTCACAAACTAACTAACTAACTACCTCGAAACTCACTAACTACCTGACAAACTAACTAGCAGACAATCTAACTAACTAACTGCATACTAACTAACGAACTGCAAACTAATTAATTCACAGCTAACTAACTATTTAACTGCAAACTATCTCACTAACAGGAAACTAACTAACTTACTGCATACAAACTATCTAACTGACAAACTAACTCACTAACTGACATACTAACTATGTATCTGTAAACTAACTAACTGACAAACTAATTAATTTACCGGAAACTAACTAACTAACTGCAAACTAACTAACTAACCTCGACAAACTAACTAACTAACTGGCAAACTAACTAACTAACTGCAAACAAACACCAGACAAACTAACTAACTAACTGGCAAACTAACTAACTAACTGACAAACTAAGTAACTAACTGGCAAATAACTAACTAACTGACAAACCAACTAACTAACTGACAAACAAACTATCTAGCAGACAAAACTAACTGACTAACTGCAAACCAACTAACTAACTGACAAACTAACTAACTAACTGGCAAACTAACACACTAACTGACTAACTAAGTAACTATCTGGCAAACTAACTAACTAACTGACAAACTAACTAACTATCTGCAAACTATCTAACTAACTGGCAAACTAACTAACTAACTGACAAACTAACTAACTATCTTCAAAATAACTATCTATGTGCAAACTAACTAACTAACTGACAAACTAAGTAACTATCTGGCAAACTAACTAACTAACTAACAAACCATCTAACCATCTGCAAAACTGACTAACTAACTGCAAACCAACTGACTATCTGACAAACTAACTAGCCAACTGCAAACTAAATTACTATCTGACAAACTAATTATCTAACTGTCATTCTAAATAACAAAATTATAAATTAAACTAACTAACTAACTGGAAACTAACTAACTAACTGGCAAACTAACTAACTATCTGACAAATTAACTAAATATCTGCAAACTAACTAACTAACTGCCATCAAACTAACTAACATACAAGCTAACTAACTAACTGCAGACTAACTAACTAACTGCAAACTAACTATCTAACTGCATACAAACTAAGTAACTGATAAACTACTTAACTACCTGACAAACTAAATATGTATCTGCAAACAAACTAACTGACAATCTAACTAACTATGTGCAAACTATCTAACTAACTGTCAAACTAACTAACTAACTGACAAACAAACTATCTATCTGCAAAATAACTAACTAACTGCAAACTAAATAACTAACTGACAAACTAAGTAACTAACTGGCAAACTTGCTAACTAACTGACAAACTAACTAACTAACTGCAAACTAACTAACTAACTGTAAACTAGAAAACTAACTCACAATCTAACTGCCTAACTGGCAAAGTACCTAACTAACTATCTGCAAACTATCAAACTAACTGGCAAACTAACTAACTAACTGACAAACTAACTAACTACCTCGAAACTCACTAACTACCTGACCAACTACCTAACTAACTGACAAACTAACTAACTAACTGCAAAAAAACTAACTAACTGACAAACTAATTAATTCACAGCTAACTAACTATTTAACTGCAAACTATCTCACTAACAGCAAACTAACTAACTTACTGCATACAAACTAACTAACTGACAAACTAACTTACTAACTGACATACTAACTATGTATCTGTAAACTAACTAACTGACAATCTATTTAATTTACTGGAAACTAACTAACTAACTGCAAACTGACTAACTAACTGACAAACTCACTAACTAACTGCAAACAAACAAATCTAGCTGACAAACTAAGTAACTAACTGCAAACTAGCTAACTTACTGTAATCTAACTAAGTAACTCCAAACTAACTAACTAACTTGCAAACTAACTAACTAACTGACAAACTATCTAACTATCTGCAAACTAACTAACTAACTGCAAACTAACTAACTAACTCACAAACTAACAGACTAAGTGGCAAACTAACTAACTAACTGAGACTCTAACTAACTATCTGCAAACTATCTAACTAACAGGCAAACAAACTGACTAACTGACAAACTAACTAACTATCTGCAAAATAACTAACTATCTGCAAACTAACTAACTAAATGACAAACTAAGCAACTAGCTGGCAAACTAACTAACTAACTGACAAACTAACTAACTATCTGCAAACTAACTAACTAACTGCAAACTAACTAACTAACTTACAAAGTAAGTAACTAACTGGGAAACTAACTAATTAACTGACAAACCAACTAACTATCGGCAAACTAACTAACTAACTGCTAACTAACTAACTAACAAGAAACTAACTAACTAACTGGCAAACTTACTAACTATCTGACAAACTAACTAACTAACTGACAAAGTAACTACCTAACTGACAAACTAACCAACTGACAGGCAAACTAACTGACTAACTGACAATCTAACTAACTAGCTGAGACTCTAACTAACTATCTGCAAACTACCTAAGTAACAAATTGGCAAACTAACTAACTAACTGACAATCTAACTCAACTATCTTCAAAATAACTAATCTATGTGCAAACTAACTAACTAACTGGCAAACTAACTAACTATCTGGCAAACTAAGTAACTAACTGGCAAATAACTAACTAACTGCAAACTAACAGTAACTAACTGGAAACTAGCTAACTAACATGCAAATTAACTAACTATCTGACAAACTAACTAACTCTTTGCAAACCAACTAACTAACAGCAAACTAACTAACTATCTGACAAACTAACTAACTAACTGCAAACTAACTAACTATCTGCAAACTGTCTAACTAACTGGCAAACTAACTAACTAACTGACAAACTAACTAACTATCTCCAAAATAACTAACAAACTGCAAACTAACTAACTAACTGACAAACTAAGTAACTAACTGGCAAACTAACTAACTAACTGGCAAACTAACTAACTAACTGCAAACTAACTAACTAACTGGAAACTAACTAACAAACAGCAAACTAACTGACTAACTGGCAAACTAACCGACTATCTGACAAATTAACTAACTTACTGCAAACTAACTAACTAACGGACAAACTAACTTACTATTTGCAAACTAACTAACTAACTGCAAACTTACTAACTAACTAACTTACAAACCATAACTTAATTAACTATCTGCAAACTAACTAACTAACTGACAAAACTAACTAACTATCTGACAAACTAACTAACCATCTGCAAACACGATCACTAACTGCAAACTAACTAACTATCTGACAAACTAACTAACTAACTGCAAACTAACTAACTAACTGCAAACTAACTTACTAACTGACAAATTAACTAACTATTTGCAAACTAACCGCAAACATACTAACCAGCAGACAAACTAACTAACTTACTGGCAAATTAACTAACTAACTGCAAACTAACTAACTAACTGGAAACTAACTAACTAACTGCAAACTAACTAACTAACTGGCAAACTAACTAACTATCTGACAAACTAACTAACTGATTGCAAACTAACTAACTAACTGACAAACTAAGTAACTATCTGCAAACTAACTAACTATCTGCAAACTAACTAACTATTTGACAAACTAACTAACTATCTGCAAACTAACTAACTGACTGCAAACTATCTAACTAACTGACAAACTAAGTAAGTAACTGGCAAACTAACTAACTAACTGACAAACTAATTAACTAACTGCAATATAACTAACTAAATTGCAAACTCAGTAACTAACTCGCAAACTAACTAACCATCTGCAAACTAACTAACTAACTGCAAACTAACTAACTAACTGGAAACTAACTAACTAACTGGCAAACTAACTATCTATCTGACAAACTAACTAACTAACTGCAAACTAAGTAACTAACTGCAAACTAACTAACTAACTGACAAGTTAAGTAACTAACTGGCAAACTAACTAACTATCTGACAAATTAATTATCTAACTGCAAACTAACTAACTAACTGCAAGCAATCTAACTAACTGGATAACTAACTAACTAACTGACAACCTAACTAACTATCTGCAGACTAACTAACTAACTGACTAACTGACAAATTCAGACTAACTATCTGCAATTGGCAATATCTAACGACCTAACTAAATGGACACTATAATTAGCTAACTGGAAAACTAACTAACAATCTGACAAACTAACTAACTAACTGCAAACTAACTAAGTAACTGACAAACTAACTAATTAACTAACTGGAAACTAAGTAACTAACAGGAAAAATAACTAACTATCTGACAAACTAACTAACTATTTGCAAACTAACTAACTAACTGCAAACTAACTAATTATCTAACTGGAAACTAAGTAACTAACTGGCAAACTAACTAACTATCTGACAAATTAACTAACTATTTGCAAACTAACTGCAAACAAACTAACTAACTAACTGGCAAACTAACAAACTAACTGGAAACTAGCTAATTAACTGGCAAACTAACTAACTATCTGACTAACTAACTAACTAACTGCAAACTAACTAATTAAATGGCAAACTAACTAACTATCTGACAAACTAAGTAACTAACTGGGTAACTAACTGCCTAACTGACAAACTAACTAACTAACTGCAAGCAAACTAACTAACTGGCAAACTAACTAATTAACTAACTGGAACATAAGTAACTAACTGGCAAACTAACTAACTATCTGTCAAATTAACTAACTATTTGCAAACTAACTAACTAACTGAAAACAAACTAACCAGCAGACAAACTAACTAACTAACTGTAAACTAACTAGCTAACTGGCAAACTAACTAACTATCTGACAAATTAACTAACTACAAACTAACTAACTAACTGACAAACTATTTAATTTACTGCAAACTAACTAACTAACTTTTAACTAACTAACTAACTGTCGAACTAACTAACTATCTGTCAAACGAACTAACTAACTGCAAGCAAACTAACTAACTGGCAAACTAACTAACTAAATCCAAGCAAACTAACTAACTGGCAAACTAACTAACTAACTGACAAACTATCTAACTAACTGACAAACTAACTAACTATCTGCAAACTAACTAACTAACTGACAAACTAAGTAACTATCTGCAAACTAACTAACTAACTAACTGCAAACAAGATAACTAACTGACAAACTAAGTAACTAACTGGCAAACTCACTAACTAACTGACAAACTAATTAACTAACTGGCAAACTAACTAACTAACTCAAAAACTAACTAACTAACTGGCCAACTAGCTAACTAACTGACAAACAAACTAACTAACTGCAAACTAACTAACTAACTGACAAACTAACTAACTATCTGCAAACTGACTAACTAACTGCAAACTAACTAACTAACTGACATACTAACTAAGTGTCTGCAAACTAACTAACTAACTGCAAACTATCTAACTAACTGGAAACTAACTATCTAACTTGCAAACTAACTAACTATCTGACAAACTAACTAACTGATTACAAACTAACTAACTAACTGACAAACTAAGTTTCTAACTGGCAAACTGACTAACTAACTGACAAACTAACTAACTGGATAACTAACTAACTAACTGACAAACTAACTAGCTATCTGACAAACTAACTAACTAACCGACAAACTAACTGACTAAACCGACAGACTAACTAACTATCTGCAAGCCACCTAACTATCTGACAAACTAATTAATTCACAAGAAACTAACTATTTAACTGCAAACTAACCATCTCACTGACAAACAAACAAATATACAGCAAAGTAACTAAATAACTGCAAACTATCTAACTAACTGACAAACAAACAAACCAACTGCAAACTAACTAAATAACTGCAAACAAAATAACTAACTGGAAACTAACTAACTAACTGGCAAACTAACTAACTATCTGACAAGCTAACTAGCTAACTGCAAAATAACTAACTAACTGAAAACCAACTAACTAACTCACAAACTACGTAACTAACTGGCAGACTAACTAATTAACTGACAAACTAACTAACTACATAAGTGGAAACTAAGTAACTAACTGGCAAACTAACTAACAATCTGATAAAATATCTAACTATCTGCAAAGCAACTAACTAACCGACAAACTAATTAATTTACGGCAAACTGACTATTTAACTGCAAACTATCTCACTAACAGCAAACGTAACTAACTAACAGCAAACAAACTAACTAACTGACAATCTATCTATGTATCTGCAAGCTGACTAATTAACTGGAAACTATCTAACTAACTGACAAACTAATTAACTAACTATCTGCAAACTAACTCACTAACTGACAAACTAACTAACTGCAAATTATCTAACTAACTGCAAACTAACCATCTCACTGACAAACTAACAAATTTACTGCAAACTAACTAAATATCTGCAAACTATCTAACTAACTGCAAACCAGCTAACTAACTGACAAACTAACAAACTAACTGATAAACTAACTAACTATCTGCAAACTCACTAACTAACTGCAAACTAACTAACTAACTGCAAATAAACAAACTAGCAGACAATCTACCTAACTAACTGCATACTAACTAACTAACTGCAAACTAACTAACTAACTAGCTTCAAACTAACTCACAAACATTCAAACTAACTAACTACCTTCTAACTATCTAACTAACTGGCAAACTTACTAACTAACTGACAAACTATCTAACTATCTGCAAACTACCTAACTAACTGCAAACTAACTAACTAACTGACAAACTAACTAACTAACTGACAAACTATCTAACTATCTGTAAACTAACTAACTGCAAACTAACTAACTAACTGACAAACTAAGTAACGAACTGGCAAACTAACTAACTACCTGACAATCTAATTAACTAACTGGCCAGCTGAGTAACTAACTGCAAACAAACTATCTAGCAGGCAAACTAACTGACTAACTGCAAAGTAACTAACTAACTGACAAACTAAGTAACTAACTGGCAAACTAACTAACTAACTGCAAACTAACTAACTAACTGCAAACTAACTAACTGACTGCAAACTAACTAACTTACCGCAATCTAACTAACTAACTGCAAACTAACTAACTAACTGCAAACTAACTAACTAACTGCAAACTAACTAACTAACTGGCAAACTAACTAACTAACTGACAAACTATCTAACTATCTGCAAACTAACTAACTATCTGCAAACTAACTAACTAACTGACAAACCAACTATCTAACAGACAAACTTACTGTGTATCTGCAAACTAACTACCTGACAATCTAATTAGCTAACTGGCAAACTAACTAACTAACTGGCAAACTAACTAACTAACTGACAAGCTAATTAAGTAACTGCAAACTAACTACCTAGCTGGAAACTAACTAACTAACTGACAAACTAATTAATTCACAGCTAGCTAACTATTTAACAGCAAACTATCTCACTAACAGCAAACTAACTAACATACTGCATACAAACTAACTATCTGGCAAACTAACTTACTAACTGACATACTAACTATGTATCTGCAAACTAGCTAACTGACAAACTAATTAATTTACTGCAAAGCAACTAACTAACTGCAAACTAACTAACTAACTGCAAATAAACTAACTAGCAGACAATCTAACTAACTAACTGCATACTAACTAACGAACTGCAAACTAACTAACTAACTGACAAAAACTAAGTAACTAACTGGCAAACTAACTAACTAACTGACAAACTAACTAACTACCTCGAAACTCACTAACTACCTGACAAACTAACTAACTAACTGACAAACTAACTAACTAACTGCAAACAAACTAACTAACTGACAAACTAATTAATTCACAGCTAACTAACTATTTAACTGCAAACTATCTCACTAACAGGAAACTAACTAACTTACTGCATACAAACTAACTAACTGACAAACTAACTCACTAACTGACATACTAACTATGTATCTGTAAACTAACTAACTGACAAACTAATTAATTTACTGGAAACTAACTAACTAACTGCAAACTAACTAACTAACCTGACAAACTAACTAACTATCTGGCAAGCTAACTAACTAACTGCAAACAAACTATCTAGCAGACAAACTAACTGACTAAATGCAAACTAACTAACTAACTGACAAACTAAGTAACTAACTGGCAAACTAACTAACTAACTGCAAACTAACTAACTAACTGCAAACAAACTATCTAGCAGACAAACTAACTGACTAACTGCAAACTAACTAACTAACTGACAAACTAAGTAACTAACTGGCAAACTAACTAACTAACTGCAAACTAACTAACTAACTGACAAACTAAGTAACTAACTGACAAACTAACTAACTATCTGCAAACTATCTAACTAACTGGCAAACTAACTAACTTACTGACAAACTAACTAACTATCTTCAAGATTACTATCTAAGTGCAAAATAACTATCTAACTGACAAACTAAGTAACTATCTGGCAAACTAACTAACTAACTGACAAACTATCTAACTATCTGCAAACTGACTAACTAACTGCAAACTAACTGACTATCTGACAAACTAACTAGCCAACTGCAAACTAACTAACTAACTGACAAACTAACTATCTAACTGGCAAACTAACTAACAAAATTAGAAATTAAACTAACTAACTAACTGGAAACTAACTAACTAACTGGCAAACTAACTAACTATCTGACAAATTAACTAAATATCTGCAAACTAACTAACTAACTGCCATCAAACTAACTAACATACAAGCTAACTAACTAACTGCAAACTAAAGTAACTAACTGTAACCCAACTGCGACTAAGTAACTGCATACAAACTAAGTAACTGACAAACTACTTAACTAACTGACAAACTAAATATGTATCTGCAAACAAACTAACTGACAATCTAACTAACTATGTGCAAACTATCTAACTAACTGTCAAACTAACTAACTAACTGACAAACAAACTATCTATCTGCAAAATAACTAACTAACTGCAAACTAAATAACTAACTGACAAACTAAGTAACTAACTGGCAAACTTGCTAACTAACTGACAAACTAACTAACTAACTGCAAACTAACTAACTAACTGTAAACTAGAAAACTAACTCACAATCTAACTGCCTAACTGGCAAAGTAACTAACTAACTATCTGCAAACTATCAAACTAACTGGCAAACTAACTAACTAACTGACAAACTAACTAACTACCTCGAAACTCACTAACTACCTGACCAACTACCTAACTAACTGACAAACTAACTAACTAACTGCAAAAAAACTAACTAACTGACAAACTAATTAATTCACAGCTAACTAACTATTTAACTGCAAACTATCTCACAAACAGCAAACTAACTAACTGACTAACTAACTTACTAACTGACAAACTAATTAACTAACTGGCAAACTAACTAACTATCTGACAAACTAACTAACTATTTGCAAACTAACAAACAAACTGCAAACAATCTAGCCAGCAGACAAACTAACTAACTAACTGGCAAACTAACTAACTATTTGACAAACTAACTAACTAACTGCAAACTAACTAAGTGACCAACAACTACTAACTAAACTAACTAACTAACACAAACTAACTAACTAACTGAAACCAACTAACTAACTGACAAACTAATTAACTAAATGCAAACTAACTTACTAACTGCAAGCAAACTAACTAACTGGATAAAGAGTAAATAACTGACAAACTAACTAACTAGCTGCAAACTAACTAACTAACTGAGACTCTAACTAACTATCTGCAAACTAACTAACTAATCTGAAACTAACAACTAACTGCAAACTAGCTACTAACTAACTGACAAACCAAGTAAGTAACTAACTATCAACTAACTGACACTAATTAACTAACTGCAATGGGCTAACTAACTCTGACAAACTAAGTAACTAACTGCAAACCATAAAATCTAGTTGGCAACCATACTAACTAACTGCATAACTAACTAACCCAACTAACTGACAAACTAACTAGCTATCTGACAAACTAACTAACTAACCGACAAACTAACTAACTAAACCGACAGACTAACTAACTATCTGCAAACCTAACCTAACTATCTGACAAACTAACTAATTAACAAGAAACTAACTATTTAACTGCAAACTAACCATTTAACTGACAAACAAACAAATATACAGACAAAGTAACTAACTAACTGCAAACTAACTAACTAACTGACAAACAAACTAACCAACTGCAAGCTAACTAACTAATTGCAAACTAACTAACTAACTGGAAACTAACTAAATAACTGACAAACTAACTAACTAACTGCAAACAAACTAACTAACTGGCAACCAACTAACTAACTGCACAAACTAACTAACTAACTTCAAACCAAGTAACTAACTGACAAACTAATTAATTTACTGCAAACTAATTAACGAACTGCAAACTGACTAACTAACTGAAAACAAACTCACTACCAGACAAACTAACTAACTAACTGCAAACTAACTTACAAACTGCAAACAAGCTAACTAACTCAAAAACTAACTGACTAACTCTCAAACCAGCTAACTAACTGACAAACTAACTAACTATCTGCAAACTCTCTGACTAACTGGCAAACTAACTAACAAACTGACAAACTAACTAACTAACTGACAAACTAACTAACTATCTTACAAACTAACTAACTACAAACTAACTAACTAACTGCCAAACTAACTAACTATTTGCAAACTAACTAACTAACTAACTGGAAACTAGCTAACTAACTGGCAGAATAACTAACTATCTGACAAACTAACTAACTAACTAACTGCAAACTAACTAACTAACTGCATACAAACTATCTAACCGACAAACTAACTAACTAACTGTCAAACTAACTATGTATCTGCAAACTAACTAACTGACAAACTAATTAATTTACTGCAAACTAACTAACTAACTGGCAAACTAACTAAGTAACTGCAAACTGACTAACTAACTGCAAACTATCTAACTAACTGGAAACTAACTATCTAACTTGCAAACTAACTAACTATCTGACAAACTAACTAACTGATTACAAACTAACTAACTAACTGGCAAACTAACTAGCTATTTGACAAACTAACTAACTAACTGACAACCAACTAACTTCAACTGGCAAACTAACTATCTAACTGACAAACTAACCATCTAACTGCGAACTAACTAACTAACTGACAAACTAACTGACTAACTGACAAACTAACTAACTAACTGCAACCACCTAACTAACTGACAAACTAATTAATTAACAAGAAACTAACTATTTAACTGCAAACTAATTAACTCACTGACAAACAAACAAAAATACAGCAAAGTAACTAAATAACTGCAAACTATCTAACTAACTGACAAACAAACAAACCAACTGACAAACTAACTAACTAACAGCAAACAAACTAACTAAATGACCAACTAACTAACTAACTGATAAACTAACTAACTATCTGCCATGCAACTAACTAACTGACAAACTAATTAATTTACGGCAAACTAACTATTTAACTGCAAACTATCTCACTAACAGCAAACTAACTAACGTAACTAACTAACTGACAATCTATCTATGTATCTGCAAGTTGACTAATTAACTGGAAACTATCTAACTAACTGACAAACTAATTAACTAACTATCTGCAAACTAACTAAGTTACGGTAATCTAACTAACTAACTGAAAACTGACTAACTAACTGGCAAACTAACTAACTGTCTGACAAACTAACTAACTGTCTGACAAACTAACTAACTAACTGCAAACTAACTAACTAACTGCAAACTAACTAACTAACTGCAAATTATCTAACTAACTGCAAACTAACTAACTAACTGGCAAAGTAAAAACGAAAAGGCAAACTAACTAACTAACTGCAGACTAACTAACTAACTGCAAACTAACTAACTAACTGAGAAACTAACTAACTAACAGGCAAACTAACTAACTAATTGCAAACTAACTAACTAACTGACCAACTAACTAAATAAGTGACAAAATAACTAACTAACTGCAGACTAACTAACTAACTGCAAACTAACTAACTAACAGGCAAACTAACTAACTAACTGACAAACTATCTAACTATCTGCAAACTAACTAACTGCAAACTAACTAACTAACTGACAAACTAAGTAACTAACTGGCAAACTAACTAACTAACCTGACAAACTAACTAACTAACTGGCAAGCTAACTAACTAACTGCAAACAAACTATCTAGCAGACAAACTAACTGACTAACTGCAAACTAACTAACTAACTGACAAACTAAGTAACTAACTGGCAAACTAACTAACTAACTGCAAACTAACTAACTAACTGCAAACTAACTAACTGACTGCAAACTAACTAACTTACCGCAATCTAACTAACTAACTGCAAACTAACTAACTAGCTGCAAACTAACTAACTAACTGACAAACTAATTAATTCACAGCTAACTAACTATTAAACAGCAAACTATCTCACTAACCGCAAACTAACTAACTAACTGCATACAAACTAACTAACTGACAAACCAACTAACTAACTGCAAACTAACTAACTGCAAACAAACTATCTAGCAGACAAACTAACTAACTAACTGCAAACTAACTAACTAACTGCCACTATCTAACTTACTGCAAACTAACTAACTAACTGCAAACTAACTAACTACCTTGACAAACTAACTGACTAACTGACAAACAAACTAACTAACTGGCATACTATCTAACTAACTGGCAAACTAACTAACTAACTGACAAACTATCTAACTATCGGCAAACCAACTAACTAACTGCAAACTAACTAACTAACTGACAAACTAACTAGCCAACTGCAAACAAACTAACTAACTGACAAACTAACTTACTAACTGGCACACTAACTAACAAAATTAGAAATTAAACTAACTAACTATCTGGAAACTAACTAACTAACTAACTGGCAAACTAACTAACTATCTGACAAATTAACTAAATATCTGCAAACTAACTAACTAACTGCCATCAAACTAACTAACATACAAGCTAACTAACTAACTGCAGACTAACTAACTAACTGCAAACTAACTATCTAACTGCATACAAACTAAGTAACTGACAAACTACTTAACTAACTGACAAACTAAATATGTATCTGCAAACAAACTAACTGACAATCTAACTAACTATGTGCAAACTATCTAACTAACTGTCAAACTAACTAACTAACTGACAAACAAACTAACTATCTGCAAAATAACTAACTAACTGCAAACTAAATAACTAACTGACAAACTAAGTAACTAACTGGCAAACTTGCTAACTAACTGACAAACTAACTAACTAACTGCAAACTAACTAACTAACTGTAAACTAGAAAACTAACTCACAATCTAACTGACTAACTGGCAAAGTAACTAACTAACTATCTGCAAACTATCAAACTAACTGGCAAACTAACTAACTAACTGACAAACTAACTAACTACCTCGAAACTCACTAACTACCTGACCAACTACCTAACTAACTGACAAACTAACTAACTAACTGCAAAAAAACTAACTAACTGACAAACTAATTAATTCACAGCTAACTAACTATTTAACTGCAAACTATCTCACTAACAGCAAACTAACTAACTTACTGCATACAAACTAACTAACTGACAAACTAACTTACTAACTGACATACTAACTATGTATCTGTAAACTAACTAACTGACAATCTATTTAATTTACTGGAAACTAACTAACTAACTGCAAACTGACTAACTAACTGACAAACTACACTAACTAACTGCAAACAAACAAATCTAGCTGACAAACTAAGTAACTAACTGCAAACTAGCTAACTTACTGTAATCTAACTAAGTAACTCCAAACTAACTAACTAACTTGCAAACTAACTAACTAACTGACAAACTATCTAACTATCTGCAAACTAACTAACTAACTGCAAACTAACTAACTAACTCACAAACTAACAGACTAAGTGGCAAACTAACTAACTAACTGAGACTCTAACTAACTATCTGCAAACTATCTAACTAACAGGCAAACAAACTGACTAACTGACAAACTAACGAACTATCTGCAAAATAACTAACTATCTGCAAACTAACTAACTAAATGACAAACTAAGCAACTAGCTGGCAAACTAACTAACTAACTTAAAAACTAACTAACTATCTGCAAACTAACTAACTAACTGCAAACTAACTAACTAACTTACAAAGTAAGTAACTAACTGGGAAACTAACTAATTAACTGACAAACCAACTAACTATCTGCAAACTAACTAACTAACTGCGAACTAACTAACTAACAAGAAACTAACTAACTAACTGGCAAACTTACTAACTATCTGACAAACTAACTAACTGACTGACAAAGTAACAACCTAACTGCAAGCAAACTAACTGACAGGCAAACTAACTGACTAACTGACAATCTAACTAACTAGCTGAGACTCTAACTAACTATCTGCAAACTACCTAAGTAACAGGCAAACTAACTAACTAACTGACAATCTAACTAACTATCTTCAAAATAACTAACTATCCGCAAACTAACTAACTAACTGGTAAATAACTAACTAACTGGCAAACTAAGTAACTAACTGGCAAACTAACTAACTAACTGCAAACTAACTAACTAACTGGAAACTAGCTAACTAACAGGCAAATTAACTAACTATCTGACAAACTAACTAACTCTTTGCAAACCAACTAACTAACAGCAAACTAACTAACTATCTGACAAACTAACTAACTATCTGCAAACTAACTAACTAACTGCAAACTAACTCACTAACTGGAAACTAACTAACTAACTGGCAAACTAACTAACTATCTGACTAACATAACTAACTAATTGCAAAGTAACTAACTAACTGACAAACTAACTAACTAACTGCAAACTAACTAACTAACTGCAAACAAACTATCTAGCAGACAAACTAACTGACTAACTGCAAACTAACTAACTAACTGACAAACTAAGTAACTAACTGGCAAACTAACTAACTAACTGCAAACTAACTAACTAACTGCAAACAAACTAACTAACTGACATACCAACTAAATAACTGCTAAATTACAAATTAACTGACAAACTAACTAACTAACTGCAAACTAACTAACTAACTGCAAACTAACTAACTAACTGACAAACTAAGTAACTATCTGGCAAACTAACTAACTAACTGACAAACTATCTAACAATCTGCAAACTGACTAACTAACTGCAAACTAACTGACTATCTGACAAACTAACTAGCCAACTGCAAACTAACTAACTAACTGACAAACTAAGTATCTAACTGGCAAACTAACTAACAAAATTAGAAATTAAACTAACTACCTTACTGGAAACTAACTAACTAACTGGCAAACTAACTAACTATCTGACTAACTAACTAAATATCTGCAAACTAACTAACTAACTGCCATCAAACTAACTAACATACAAACTAACTAACTAACTGCAAACTAACTGACTATCTGACAAACTAACTAGCCAACAGCAAACTAACTAACTAACTGACAAACTACTTAACTAACTGACAAACTAAATATGTATCTGCAAACAAACTAACTGACAATCTAACTAACTATGTGCAAACTATCTAACTAACTGTCAAACTAACTAACTAACTGACAAACAAACTAACTATCTGCAAAATAACTAACTAACTGCAAACTAAATAACTAACTGACAAACTAAGTAACTAACTGGCAAACTTGCTAACTAACTGACAAACTAACTAACTAACTGCAAACTAACTAACTAACTGTAAACTAGCCAACTAACTCACAATCTAACTGACTAACTGGCAAAGTAACTAACTAACTATCTGCAAACTATCAAACTAACTGGCAAACTAACTAACTAACTGACAAACTAACTAACTACCTCGAAACTCACTAACTACCTGACCAACTACCTAACTAACTGACAAACTAACTAACTAACTGCAAAAAAACTAACTAACTGACAAACTAATTAATTCACAGCTAACTAACTATTTAACTGCAAACTATCTCACTAACAGCAAACTAACTAACTTACTGCATACAAACTAACTAACTGACAAACTAACTTACTAACTGACATACTAACTATGTATCTGTAAACTAACTAACTGACAATCTATTTAATTTACTGGAAACTAACTAACTAACTGCAAACTGACTAACTAACTGACAAACTAAATATGTATCTGCAATCAAACTAACTGACAATCTAACTAACTATGTGCAAACTATCTAACTAACTATCAAACTAACTATCTAACTGACAAACTAACTAACTATCTTCAAAATAACTATCTATGTGCAAACTAACTAACTAACTGACAAACTAAGTAACTATCTGGCAAACTAACTAACTAATTGTAAGCAAACTAACTAACTGGCGAACTAACAAACTAGCTGCAAACTAACTAACTAACTGCAAACTAACTAACTGTCTGCAAACTAGCCAACTAACTCACAATCTAACTTACTAACTGGCAAAGTAACTAACAAACTGACAAACTAACTAACTAACTGATTAACTAACTAACTAACTGCAAACTAACTAACTATCTGCAAACTAACTAACTAACTGCAAAGTAACTAACTAACTGGAAACTAACTAACTAACTGGAAAACTAACTAACTAACTGGCAAACTGAGTAACCAACTGAATAACTAACTAATTAACTAACTGGAAACTGATTAACTAACTGTAAACTAACTAACTAACTGCAAGCAAAGTAACTAACTGGAAAACTAACTAACTAACTGACAAGCTAACTAACTATCTGCAAACTCACTGACTAACTGCCAACTAACTAACTAACTGGAAACTAACTAACTAACTGCAAACTAACTAACTAACAGGAAACTAACTAACTAACTGGCTAACTAACTAACTATCTGACAAACGAACTAACTGCAAACTAACTAACTAACTGCAATCTAACTAACTAACTGACAAAGTAACTAACTGCAAACTAACTAACTAACTGACAAATTAACTAAATAACTGGAAACTAACTAACTAAATGACAAACTAACTAACTAACTGCAAACTAACTAACTATCTGCAAACTAACTAACTAACTGCAAAGTAACTAACTAACTGGAAACTAACTAACTAACTGGAAAACTAACTAACTAACTGCAAACTAACTAACTAACTGGAAACTAACTATCTAACTGGAAAACTAACTAACTAACTGCAAACTAACTAACTAACTGCAAACTAACTAACTAACTGACAAACTAACTAACTAACTGCAAACTAACTAACTAACTGACAAACTAACTAACTAACTGGCAAACTAACTAACTAACTGACAAACTAACTAACTATCTTCAAACTAACTAACTAATTGCAAACTAACTAACTAACTGACAAACTAACTAAATAACTGACGAAATAGCTAACTAACTGCAGACTAACTAACTAACTGCAAACTAACTAACTAACAGGCAAACTAACCAACTAACTGACAAACTAACTAACTAACTGGCAAACAAACTATCTAACTGCAAACTAACTAACTAAGTGACAAACTAAGAAACTAACTGGCAAACTAACTAACGAACTGGCAAACTCAATAACTATCTGGACACTAACTAACTAACTGCAAACTAACTAACTAACTGACAACCTAACTAATTAACTGCAAACTAACTAATTAACTGACAAACCTTCTAACTAACTGCAAACTAACTAACTAACTGACAAACTAATTAACAAGAACCAACCAACTAACTCAAACTTACTAACTATCTGACAAACTAACTAACTAACTGACAAAGTAACTACCTAACTGCAAGCAAACTAACTGACAGGCAAACTAACTAACTAACTGACAATCTAACTAACTATCTTCAAAATAACTAACTATCCGCAAACTAACTAACTAACTGGTAACTAACTAACTATCTGGCAAACTAAGTAACTAACTGGCAAACTAACTAACTAACTGCAAACTAACTAACTAACTGACAAACTAAGTAACTAACTGGCAAACTGACTAACTAACTGACTAACTAACTAATTAACTAACTGGAAACTAAGTAACTAACTGATAAACTAAATACCTATTTGACAAATTAACTAACTATTTGCAAGCTAACTAACTAACTGCAAACAAGCTAACCAGCAGACAAACTAACTAACTAACTGGCAAACTAACTAACTAACTGCAAACTAAATAACTAACTGACAAACTGAGTAAGTAACTGGCAAACTAACTAACTAACTGACAAACTAATTAACCATCTGCAAACTAACTAACTAACTGTAAGCAAACTAACTAACTGGCAAACTAACTAACTAGCTGCAAACTAACTAACTAACTGCAAACTAACTAACTAACTGCAAACTAGCTAACTAACTCACAAACTAACTAACTAACTGACAAACTAAGTAACTAACTTCAAAGTAACTAACTGACTGACAAACTGTGTAACTAACTGGCAAACTATCTAACTATCTGACAAACTAATTAACTAACCGCAAACTAACTAACTAACTGCAAGCAAACTAACTAACTGGAAAACTAACTAACTAACTGACAAACTAACTAAATATCTGCAAACTGACTAACTAATTGCAAACTAACTAACTAACTGGAAACTAGCTAACTAACTGCAAACTAACTAACTAACTGCAAACTAACTAACTAACTGACAAACTAATTAAGTAATTGCAAACAAACTAACTAACTGCAAACAAACTAACTAGCAGACGCACTAACTAACCAACTGCAAGCTAACTAACTAACGGCAAGCTAATTAACTAACTGACAAACTAACTGACTAACAGGCAAACTAACTAACTAACTGCAAACTATCTAACTAACTGACAAACTAAGTAACATACTGGCAAACTAACTACCTAACTGACAAACTAATTAACTAACTGCAAATTAAGTAACTAACTGCAAGCAAACTAACTGGCTGCAAACTAACTAACTCTCTGGGAAACTAACTAACTATATGACAAACTAACTAACTAACTGACAAGCTAACTGACTAAACTGACAATCTAACTATGTATCTGCAAACTAACTAACTGACAAACAAATTAGTTTACAGCAAACTAACTAACTAACTGACAAACTAACTACCTAACTGCAAGCAAACTAACTAACTGGCAAACTAACTGCCTAACTGACAAACTAAGTCACTAACTGCAATCTAACTAACTAACTGACAAACTAACTAACTAACTGCAAACTAACTAACTAACTTTCTAACTAACTAACTAACTGACAAACTAACTAACTAACAGACAATCTAGCTAACTAACTGACAGACTAACTAACTAACTACAAACCAACTAACTACCTGCATACTAACTAACTAACTGTCAAACTAACTAACTATCTGACAAATTAACTAACTAACAGCAAACTAACTAACTAACTGCAAACTAACTAACTAACTGACAAACTAAGTAACTAACTGGCAAACTGACTAACTAACTGACTAACTAACAAATTAACTAACTGGAAACTAAGTAACTAACTGATAAACTAAATACCTATTTGACAAATTAACTAACTATTTGCAAGCTAACTAACTAACTGCAAACAAACTAACCAGCAGACAAACTAACTAACTAACTGGCAAACTAACCAGCTATCTGCAAACTAACTAACTATCTGCAAACTAACTAACTTACAGACAAACTAATGAATTTACTGCAATCTAACGAAGGAACTGGAAAGTAACTAACTATCTGACAAACTAATTAACTAACTGCAAACTAACTAACTAACTGCAAGCAAAGTAACTAACTGGAAAACTAAGTAACTAACTGACAAACTAACTAACTATCTGACAAACTAACTAACTAACTGCAAACTAACTAACTATCTGCAAACTAACTAACTAACTGCAAACTAACTAACTAACTGACAAACTAACTAACTAACTGGCAAACTAACTAACTAACTGACAAACTAACTAACTAACTGCAAACTAACTAACTAACTGCAAACTAACTAACTAACTTACAAAGTAAGTAACTAACTTGCAAACTAACTAACTAACTGACAAACCAACTAACTATCGGCAAACTAACTAACTAACTGCTAACTAACTAACTAACAAGAAACTAACTAACTAACTGGCAAACTTACTAACTATCTGACAAACTAACTAACTAACTGACAAAGTAACTACCTAACTGCAAGCAAACTAACTAACTGGAAAACTAACTAACTAACTGACAAACTAACTAAATATCTGCAAACTGACTAACTAATTGCAAACTAACTAACTAACTGGAAACTAGCTAACTAACTTTCAAACTAACTAACTAACTGCAAACTAACTAACTAACTGACAAACTAATTAAGTAATTGCAAACAAACTAACTAACTGCAAACAAACTAACTAGCAGACGCAAACTAACTAACCAACTGCAAGCTAACTAACTAACGGCAAACTAACTAACTAACTGCAAACTAACTGACTATGTGGCAAACTAACTAACTAACTGGAAACTATCTAACTAACTGACAAACTAAGTAACTTACTGGCAAACTAACTACCTAACTGACAAACTAATTAACTAACTTCAAATTAACTAACTAACTGCAAGCAAACTAACTGACTGGTAACTAACTAACTCACTGGCAAACTGACTAACTATATGACACACTAACTAACTAACTGACATGCTAACCGACTAAACTGACAAACTAACTATGTATCTGCAAACTAACTAACTGACAAACTAATTAGTTCACAGCAAACTAACTAACTAAATGACAAACTAACTACCTAACTGCAAGCAAACTAACTAACTGACAAACTAAGTAAGTGCAAACTAACTAACTAACTGACAAACTAACCAACTGACAGACTGACTAACTAACTACAAACCAACTAACTACCTGCATACTAACTAACTAACTGTCAAACTAACTAACTATCTGACAAACTAACTAACTAACAGCAAACTAACTAACTAACTGCAAACTAACTAACTAACTGACAAACTAAGTAAGTAACTGGCAAACTAACGAACTAACTGCAAACTAACTGACTAACTGGCAAACTAACTAACTACCTGCAAACTAACTAACTTACAGACAAACTAATGAATTTACTGCAAACTAACGAACGAACTGGAAACTAACTAACTAACTGACAAGCTAACTAACTATCTCACAAACTAACTAACTAACTGCAAACTAATTAACTAACTGCAAACTAACTAACTAACTGGAAACTAACTATCTAACTGGAAAACTAACTAACTAACTGCAAACTAACTAACTAACTGACAAACTAAGTATCTAACTGCAAACTAACTAACAGACTGACAAACTATGTAACTAACTGGAAAACTAACTAACTATCTGACAAACTAATTAACTAATTGCAAACTAACTAACTAACTGCAAGCAAACTCACTAACTGGAAAACTAACTAACTAACTGACAAACTAACTAACTAACTGACAAACTAAGCAACTAGCTGGCAAACTAACTAACTAACTGCAATCTAACTAACTAACTGACAAAGTAACTAACTGCAAACTAACTAACTAACTGACAAATTAACTAAATAACTGGAAACTAACTAACTAAATGACAAACTAACTAACTAACTGCAACCTATCTAACTAACTGCAAACTAACTGACTAACTTGCAAACTAACTAACTAACTGCAAAGTAACTAACTAACTGACAAACTAATCTAATTGTAATTGCAAACCAAACTAACTAACTTGAAACAAACTAACTAGCAGACAAACTAACTAACCAACTGCAAACTAACTAATTAACTACAAACAAACAAACTAACTGTCAAACTAACTAACTAACTGCCAAGGTAACTAACTAACTACAAACTGACTAACTAACTGACAAACTAACTAACTAATTCCAAACTATCTAACTAACTAACTAACTCAAACTAACAGACTAACTGGCAAACCAACTAACTAACTGACAAACTAACTAACTAACTGCAAACTAACGTAATAACTGCAGTCTAACTAACTGACTAACTGACAAACTAACTAACTAACTGCAAACAACCTAACTAACTGCAGACTAACTAACTAACTGACAAACTACGTAACTAACTGGCAAACTAACTAACTAACTGACAAACTAACAAACTCACTGCACACTAACTGACTAATTGCAAACTAACTAACTAACTGACAAACTAACTAACTAACTTACAAAGTAAGTAACTAACTGGGAAACTAACTAATTAACTGACAAACTAACTTACTATCTGCAAACTAACTAACTAACTCCGAACTAACTAACTAACAAGAAACTAACTAACTAACTGGCATACTTACTAACTATCTGACAAACTAACTAACTAACTGACAAACTAAGTAACTAACTGGCAAACTGACTAACTAACTGACTAACTAACTAACTAACTAACTGCAAACTAAATATCTCACTGACAAACTAACTAACTAACTGACAAACTAACTTACTAACTGTAAATAAGGTAACCAGCAGACAAACTAACTAACTAAATGCAAACCAACTAACTAACTGCACACTAATTAACTAACTGCAAACTAACTAACTTAAAGACAAACTAATGAATTTACTGCAAACTAACGAAGGAACTGGAAAGTAAGTAACTATCTGACAAACTAATTAACTAACTGCAAACTAACTAACTAACTGCAAGCAAACTCACTAACTGGAAAACTAACTAACTAACTGACAAACTAACTAACTATCTGCAAACTCACTAACTAACTCCAAACTAACTAAGTAACTGGAAACAAACTAACTAACTGTAAACTAACTAACTAACAGGAAACTAACTAACTAACTTTCAAACTAACTAACTAACTGCAAACTAACTAACTAACTGCAATCTAACTAACTAACTGACAAACTAACTATGTATCTGCAAACTAACTAACTGACAAACTAATTAGTTTACAGCAAACTAACTAACTAACTGACAAACTAACTAACTATCTGCAAACTAACTAACTAACTGCAAACTAACTAACTAACTTACAAAGTAAGTAACTAACAGGGAATCTTACTAACTAACCGACAAACTAACCAACTATCAGCAAACTAACTAACTAACTGCGAACTAACTAACTAACAGGAAACTAACGAACTAACTGGCAATCTTACTTACTATCTGACAAACTAACTACATAACTGACAAACTAACTACCTAACTGCAAGCAAACTAACTAACTGGCACACTAACTGACTAACTGACAATCTAACTAACTAACTGGCAAACTAACCAACTAACAGACAAACTAACTAACTATCCGCAAACTAACTAACTAACTGGCAAACTAACTAACTAACTGCAAGCAAACTAACTAACTGGAAAACTTAATAACTAACTGACAAACTAACTAACTATCTGCAAACTGACTAACTAACTGCAAACTAACTAACTAACTGGAAACTAGCTAACTAACTGGCAAACTAACTAACTAACTGCAAACTAACTAACTAACTGACAAACTAATTAAGTAATTGCCAACAAACTAACTAACTGCAAACAAACTAACTAGCAGACGCTCTAACTAACCAACTGCAAGCTAACTATCTAACGGCAAACTAGTTAACTAACTGACAAACTAACTGACTAACAGGCAAACTAACTAACTAACTGCAAACTATCTAACTAACTGACAAACTAAGTAACATACTGGCAAACTAACTACCTTACTGACAAACTAATTAACTAACTGCAAATTAAGTAACTAACTGCAAGCAAACTAACTGACTGGCAACTAACTAACTCTCTGGCAAACTAACTAACTATATGACAAACTAACTAACTAACTGACAAGCTAACTGACTAAACTGACAAACTAACTATGTATCTGCAAACTATCTAACTGGCAAACTAATTAGTTTACAGCAAACTAACTAACTAACTGACAAACTAACTAACTATCTGCAAACTAACTAACTAACTGCAAACTAACTAACTAACTTACAAAGTAAGTAACTAACTGGGAATCTAACTAACTAACTGACAAACTAACTAACTAACTGCAAACTAACTAACAAACTGCGAACTAACTAACTAACAGGAATCTAACTAACTAACTGGCAAACTTACTAACTATCTCGCAAACTAACTAACTAACTGACAAACTAACTACCTAACTGTAAGCAAACTAACTAACTGGCAAACTAACTGACTAGCTGCAAACTAACTAACTAACTGCAAACTAACTAACTAACTGCAAACTAACTAACTAACTGGAAACTAGCTAACTAACTGCAAACAAAGTCACTAACTGGCAAACTAACTAACTATCTGCAACCTAATTAACTAAAGCGCATACTAACTAACTAACTGCAATCTAACTAACTAACTGGAAACTAACTGGCTCACTGGCAAACTAACTATCTGACAAACTAACTAACTAACAGCAATTGGAAACTAACTAACTAACTGGCAAACTAACTATCTGACAAACTAAGTAACTAACAGCAAGCAGACTAACTAACTGGCAAACTAAGTAACTATCTGGCAAACTAACTAACTAACATCAAATTAACTAACTAACTGCAAACTAACTAACTAACTGACAAACTGAGTAAGTAACTGGCAAACTAACTAACTAATTGACAAACTAATTAACTATCTGCAAACTAACTAACTAATTGTAAGCAAACTAACTAACTGGCAAACTAACTAACTAGCTGCAAACAAACTAACTAACTGCAAACTAACTAACTAATTCACAATCTAACTTACTAACTGACAAACTAACTAACTATCTGCAAACTATCTAACTAACTATCAAACTAACTATCTAACTGACAAACTAACTAACTATCTTCAAAATAACTATCTATGTGCAATCTAACTAACTAACTGACAAACTAAGTAACTATCTGGCAAACTAACTAACTAACATAAAATTAACTAACTAACTGCAAACTAACTAACTAACTGACAAACTGAGTAAGTAACTGGCAAACTAACTAACTAACTGACAAACTAATTAACTATCTGCAAACTAACTAACAAAATGTAACCAGCCAACTAACTCACAATCTAACTTACTAACTGGGAAAGTAACTAACTAACTGACAAACTAACTAACTATCTGCAAATTATCTAACTAACTGGCAAACGAACTAACTATCTGCAAACTATCTATCTAACAGGCAAACTAACTAACTAACTGTCAAATTAACTAAACATCTGCATAATAAATAACTAACTGCAAACAAACTAACTAGCAGACAAAGTAACTAATTAACTGCATACAAACTAACTAACTAACTGCCATACTAACTATGTATCTGCAAACTAAGTAACTGAGAAACTAATTAATTTACTGCAAAATAACTAACTAACTGCAAACTAACTAACTAACTGACAAACTAACTAACTAACTGCAAACTAACTAACTAACTGCAAACAAACTGACTATCTGCAAACTATCTAACTAACTGGCAAACTAACTAACTAACTGATAAACTAACTAACAATCAGCAAACTAACTAACTAACTGGTAACCAACTAACTAACTGCGAACTAACTAACTAACAAGAAACTAACTAACTATCTGACAAACTAATTAACAACCTGCAAACTAACTAACTAACTGCAAAGTAACTAACTAACTGGAAACTAACTAACTAACTGGAAAACTAACTAACTAACTGCAAACTAACTAACTGACTGACAAACTATGTAACTAACTGGAAAACTAACTATCTATCTGACTAACTAATTAACTAATTGCAAACTAACTAACTAACTGAAAGCAAACTCACTAACTGGAAACTAGCTAACTAACTGCAAACTAACTAACTAACAGGCAAACTAACTAACTAACTTACAAAGTAAGTAACTAACTGGGAATCTAACTAACTAACTGACAAACTAACTAACTATCTCCAAACTAACTAACAAACTGCGAACTAACTAACTAACAGGAATCTAACTAACTAACTGGCAAACTTACTAACTATCTGGCAAACTAACTAACTAACTGACAAACTAACTAAGTAATATAACAAGGCGGGATCTAACCCAGGGGGCAATGAGGGGGGCGCGGGTCGCGGAAGAAGTGGTGGCGCGCGGGGGAGTGCGGCGCGGTGAAACTAGGGCGCGGGCCTGCGGCAAATGGAAAATACTTTGCGCGCGATCAAGCCGAGGAGTGGGGGATGGCGCAATAGTGGAGGGGATCGTTCCGGACCGAGCCGGAGCGGAGACCACTCCAGACCTGACCCACTTCTGAAGGGCGCGGGGGCCTACTGTGGAAAACAGGTTGCGCGCGCACAAGCCGCGGAGTGGGGGATTGCTCAATCGTGGAGGGGATTAGTCCGGGCTGAGCCGTCGCGGAGACCGCTCCAGACCTGACCCACCGTCGGAAATTTTTCAGACGGGCGCGAGGCCTTCGGGGAGCGGAAAATTGGTTGCACGCGAACAACCCGAAGAGTGGGGGGTGGCACAATCGTGGAGGGTATTAGTCCAGACCGAGCCGCCGCGGAGACCTCTCCAGACCTGTACCACCGTCGGAAATTTTTTCAGACGGAGGGAATGATCCCCGAAATTTTTTTCAGACTCCGATTCAAAACCGGAAATTTTTTTTTTTTCGAGGGGCGGGACAACCTTGGTCCATCCCCGCGCGAATCGATATGTAGCGAATCAATGCCGCATCGAGCGGAGAAAATGACTTTGATATGCAATATTTACAATTCTATTTATTCTGAAGCAAACCATTTTTCAAAATGTTTATTTCAATCTTAACGTCGCAGCGTATCGCGCGATTGCATGTAATTTGAACCCCCTCGAGCAGACGCACCGAATGACATCATTTAGCTGCATGAAGAACGCCCGAATCAAATATAAGACTTTTGAAACGTTGCCTCTTAGAATTAGGTGGCGAGAAGAGAGATGGTGGAAGACGGATAAAAATGGAGAAATAATATATGTTTTAAATGATAATATATTCTTATGTTCTTTCTTACGAGCATCAACTACAATATCATTGATGGCGCACGCTAACAGTTCGCAATCTACAAGATAATCCCTGCAGTAATATTGCGCGATTCAATATGTAGCGAATCAATATGTAGCGAGTCAATGCCGCCGCCCGAATGAAATATAAGACTTTTGAAACGTTGCATCTTAGAATTAGGTGGCGAGGAGAGAGATGGTGGAAGACGGGTGAAATAAATTTGGAGAAATAATATATGTTTTAAATGATAATATATTGTATATAAAAAATTATTTAATTATTAATAGCATCGTATAACATATTATCCACTGCAAATGTCAACAGCTCGCAATCCGCAGGAGAATGTTTATCATAATATTCATGAAGGATTTTGACGGCCTCATGTTTATGCGCAATACTGTTCCGTTTTAATATCGTTACAAATTGTTTATATTTCTCGCTGACATAGTGCGTATTTTGACACATCCACGAATACGCGTGCTCGACACACAGTTCCAGTTCGAATAAAAATAATACATTCGATGGTTTCATATACATGCAGGCATCATACAATTTCATTTGCACAAGGTTCATGCCACGCATTGTAACAACCGTAAGCACCAAATCACAAATCGTTAATGACGTTGGAGAAGGAGCTGATTTTACATGTTGTTCGATATCCTCGCGTTTCTGGTATCAATGTCGCCCATGTCGAGTGTGGCAACAACAACACATTTCCTCGAGTATCGCCAAGAATAATTTCCACAGCGGGCACAGGTCCTACCGCGACTCTAATATCGAGGTACTTGTATGCCGTGGATGTGAGGGCAAACCTCCTCCCCAGTATATAAGGCGTCGAACGTTGTTTATTGCTATCGTAACATATTGAAAAAGTATATAAAGAATTAAAGGTAAGTAATAACGCTAAGGAAATGATGATAATAACACTTACTCGCGACTTATGCACGCCGTTTCGCGAGAAATGTAGTAATTCATGTTTGTAGAATCCAATAGATAACGTTTCACGACGACGGCGACGACGATACTATCAAAACGAGTGTGCAGCACATAAAAAAGTGTAACGATGCATCAAGGGTAGCGAGGTGCGGGGAGAGGAATTTTTATGTCACGTGTTCTTCTGCGAAAAGTGCAACTTTTGCAAAAGCGTTTTTAGATTACCTTGAACACGACCAAACGTGCAAACTCTATGACATCACATTCGCGGTACGAATCGACCGAAATCATGTGTATCATGCGAATTTTTTATGTCACATGTTCTTCTTGTTCTGCGAAAAGTGCAATGTTTGCAAATACCATTTATATTACCATGTACACGTGCAAAAATGTAGCCTCAGCAGAACAAATAACATTGACGAGCATTATGGGCGCGGGAAAAGAAATTAGATGCCTTTAAAATATGATATATTTATTAAAGCAACAAATGATTACAAAACATTAGTTTTATCGAGTCGCCGATAAGAAGATGGAGAGGCATGTCAATTTGTTATATTTGGAAGGAGCAAACGACATGGTACATTTCGCATGGATCAAGAATTTATCTCGTCTCGTGAGCACGCAATTGAGTAAACATAATAGTCGAAAATACTTTTGTGATAGGTATGTATAAAATAAATTTACCTTCAAGGATAAAAGTCTCGACACGTGTTGAATGTAATATAATATCTGGGGAAGCGTCGAATCTTAGAATTATGCGGAATCAGCAGAGACAGTGTTGAACGATCTTGCACACTAATTCATCATATGCATGAATCACGGGACAGAATTATACGATATCCGCAGAAACTGCATAGAACCATGTTGGGACGGATTGTCATTTTTGCATGCAATGCATTCGAGGGAAAACCGAAAGAGTTTGGCAAAGATACCAAATGGGCGTGGTGGTATAAAAACACGCTCTAAACTGCGCATAGTCTCAAATAGTTGTAACACGTTGCATGGAAAATACGATACATTTACATTCCATTTTCAACCATGGAAGAATTCGCAAGAGTAGAAGGTCAATTGTTGGATCGATCTGAACGATTGATTTCACGGGGAGAGTACCTCGCGTGGGAAGAACTGTGCAACGAGTGTATCGAATCTTTAGAAGAACACAGCCGAGTGAAACGCCCGCGATTATCGATCGGCGTTCACCAATCGTTGGTTGCTCGAATCGCGCGACTCAAAGGACTGAAACATACGTTGCGCGGCCGTTTCGTACGCGAAGGTGCTGGACATTCTAGCAGAGGACTTTTGTGGCTCGAAATAGACACTTCGTTTGATAATCGCATATTAACTGGTGCCGTCCTAAATTCGAATTATATCGAACCGGGCAACTTCCTCCAGGATGCAGAGACCATTGTGATGGAGCATGTGCGAGACGCTTTGAAGAAGCATAATCTCAAAGTGAACACAGTATTTAATGGTGAATTTGTAGCGGGTGACAAACGCGCGCGCAAAAGCATCAACACCAGAAACCGCGAACTCTTTCACGCATCTGATCTGCAGGAGTGGTGCCAACAATACATCACTGAACCCATCCTGGCATCACTGGAAGAATTCCAGGAACGTGACAGCGGATGGGCGCTGATACAAATCCTCAATTTGACGATTAACGTGAACAAGTATAATCCACTCCGCGCGGGGTGTCACTTCAAGCTGCCGCGAGAAATCGTGCTGAAGAGGACAACAATAAACATACAATCCTCAGACAACACATGTTTCGCGTGGGCAGTTGTCGCAGCTCTACATCCAGCTAAAAAATATCCTGAACGTCCAGGTTCATACCCGCAATATACATCGGTCCTAAATCTCCATGGCATTGAGTTCCCAATGTCCCTGGAGCAAATTGAAAAATTTGAGCTGCAGAACAACATCTCGATAAACGTCTACAGCTTCTCGATGGAGAAGAATGGACCAAAAGTCTTTCCACTGGGTCTCACCAGCCAAAAGAGGGATCGACATGCCAACCTGCTCTATACGCCGGAACAGGGAGGCAGCGATGTAGGACATTTTGTCTGGATCAAAGACTTATCCCGACTAGTGGGCGCGCAGTGGAGCAGACACAAAAGAAAAAAATACTTCTGGGACCGGTACGTATAGAAATTTATGAAATGTTCCCAATGAAAAAAAGAATGAATAAAAAAATTTTTTGGTTTTGCAGATGTATGCACTATTTTCGCTCTGCCGAGAAGTTGGACACCCACACAATTGACTGCCGCGAGATAAACAACTGCGCTATCCTGTTGCCCAGCCAGGACAATAAATGGCTCAGTTTCGACAATCGCGGTAGGAAGGAACGGTTCCCCTTCGTAATATATGCCGATCTGGAGTGTGTCCTGCAAAAAACGGTGGACACCCAAAAGGATGCGGAGAACCGCAAATTGTGCATGTACCAGAAACATGAGGTACATAGTATTGGTTATTATATACATTGCCCGTACGTTGCATCGCTGTGAACGTATCGATGTCATCGCAACGCGGATTGCGTTTCATGGTTTGTCAAAGAGTTGAAAAATTTTGCGAATTTTGTTAAACCCATTCTGGCAAAGAACACACCCATGCTAGATTTAACAACTCAGCAGTTGTCGGTATTTCGCAATCCGACACACTGTCATATTTGTGAAGAATCACTCGAGGCTACAGATATACGAGTCCGCGATCATTGCCATCTATCAGGGCAGTTCAGAGACCCAGCACATTCAGAGTGCAATTTAAATGATAGAAAATGCGTTTATAACCCCATAGTTTTTCATAATTTATCCGGCTACGATTCCCATTTTATTATCGAAGAAATAGCTACAGCTTTCGAAGGACACATTACTGTATTACCCATTACTAAAGAAAAGTTTATTTCATTTACGAAAAATGTCGAAGATACGAATGAAGAATCAGACTCACGAAATTGTATTAAATTGCGATTCATCGATTCATACAAATTTTTAAATACCAGTCTCGACAAATTAGCATCTTTTCTTAGCACAGATAAATTAAAAATTTTACGATCTCAATTTGAAACATTATCCATCGAAGATTTCTATTTATTGACGCGGAAGGGTGTATTTCCATATGAATACCTTGATCGCGCGGACAAACTGCTGGATCCATGCTTACCGCCACGCGAGTCTTTCTAGAGTTCATTAACGGGTGAGACTGTATCCGAGACCGATTACGCGCACGCCGAGACTGTCTGGCAGCGTTTCGGCATTAGAACCTTGAGCGAATACAGCGACTTGTACTTGAAAACAGATGTCTTATTATTGGCAGATATTTTTGAAAATTTTCGCGAAAGTTGTATCAAGAGTTACGGATTAGATTCAGCACATTATTATACTTTACCTGGTTTCACATGTGATGCTATGCTAAAATACACTAAAATTAAATTCGAATTACTCACCGACATCGATATGGTTATGTTTATCGAACGAGGTATACGGGGGGAGGGGGGTTTAAGTCAATGTTCAGGAAGATGCGCACAAGCCAATAACAAGTACATGAAATCCTACGACGCATCGGAACAGTCATCGTACTTGATGTACTTTGACGTAAACAATTTGTATGGTTGGGCAATGTGCCAGCCCCTGCCATATGCAGATTTTCAATGGGTCAAAGAAGTTGAAAATTTTGATGTGTCTTCAATCGCTGTCGATTCGCCCACGGGATACATTCTCGAAGTAGATCTAGAATATCCGCAACGTCTGCATGATGCTCATGCCGATCTGCCGTTCTGTCCGACGCGTGCCAAACCACCCGGCAGCAGACAGGACAAATTACTCGCGACGGTATACGATAAGCAGCGTTACGTTATACATTACCGCAACCTGCAACAGTGTACACAACACGGTCCTCGTATCACAACGATACATCGTATCCTACAATTTGCTCAATCACCCTGGCTCCGCGATTACATCGAACTCAATACGCGGTTTAGAACAAACGCGAAAAACGATTTTGAAAAAATTTGTATAAATTGATGAACAATGCAGTATTCGGTAAAACAATTTAAAATGTACGAAATCATGTGGATGTAAAACTTTTGACACGTTGGGAAGGGCGATATGGCGCGGAGGCAATGATCGCGAACCCGAATTTCCACAGCAGAAGTGTTTTTTCGGAAAATTTAATAGCTGTTGAATTGCGAAATCTCGAAGTTAAATTCAACAAACCGATATACGTGGGCATGTGCATTTTCTACATATCCAAAATTTGTTTGTATGAATTTCACCACGAGTATATGTCTCCACTCTATGGCCAAAATTGTCAAATTCTATACACAGTCACCGATAGACTCATATATCACATTCAATACGAGGATATCTACGAAACCATGAAGCGGAATATCGATAGGTTCGACACAAGTGATTATCCTATTGACAATGCATATAATATGCCGAATGTAAATAAGAAGGTCCCAGGGCTGATAAAGGACGAAAATAACGGTGCGATAATGACCGAATTCGTAGGTCTTACAGCGAAAATGTATGCACTCCGCGTAGATGGCAAAAAGATACGAAAAAGGCGAAAGGCGTCAAGAGCAACGTCATAACTAGGACGATAACTGTCGACGACTACGCGGAGTGTTTGCACAAGGAGATCAAAATGGTTCGCAGGCAATCATGTATACGGTCGAAATTGCACAATGTGTACACCATTTCGGTAGCCAAAATCGCTCTAAGTCCACACGATGACAAGAGGTACATCGTACCCGATTCGACCGACACTCTGCCCTGGGGACATTATAGAATACCGTTGTAAATCGAAATTATTTTATTTATTAACTCCTTACAAATAGTGGAATTATTGTGTAAAAAATAAAATTGCTCACATCAATATGTATCATTGTATTTATTGAATCATGTATTATTATGTTACAGTACATTATTTTTATTTATCCAAGAATTGTGTGATTTATCAAACCCTAGCCACTTAACATATACCTTATCTCCTTCCTACGCAACACTTTTTCCACTAGTTGCACATCAGGATCGGTGACACGCTGCAGCTCGTGTTCGTAGAATCCTCCGGCAACAGGTGATCCACACGAATCGAGGAGCAGATACGTTGCGGGATTAGTTGCCTGTACTTTGGCTATCTTGAACACCTCCGTTAACCAATTAGGCGTATAGCCTTTATCGAAGATGGTTTTAAATTTGCTCACGCGCACGAACTCGCCCAACTTGAATTTCGCTGGAGCAGGGATCTTTATGTTGTTGTATAAGGTGGCAAGCAGCTTATTAGCGATCGCAGGGGTAACATCGCATTGACGCATTCCGATGGTTCTATGTTTTAGTGAATTATACTCTGCAAGTAGACGCGGTAGCGCATCGATTCATTTATAGGTTCCATTGAGCGTAAACACAGTTTCCACATATTGTTCTTCAAGGTTCGATTGAAACGTTCAACGACGGAGGCCTTCATCACCGAATACGTTGTGTTAAAAGGTTGATACTTTTAACGAATGAGTCCGGATAGAGGGGTGGGAGTGAGAGAGAGTTCATTTACAGGGGAAGTGAATGGGACACAAATGGTTTTCTTTTCGTCGGCCTTTAAGACCGACCGTTTATTACAAAAATAAAGTAAAGAAAAACAAAAAGAAAATCCAATGAACAATTACAATAAAAATAACGTGACTGTACAATAAGAATTAATGTTTGGCCTCGTTTCTGGCTGTTCCGCGAGGCCAGGTCGTTCCTCGCGCCAGCTTGAGGTAGGCCAGGATTCCTAAGAACAGAAAAACACGACTATGAGTTAGACACACGTACACGGTATACGTATCTTCGTCGCGCTCGTTTGCTCGCGCTCCTGGCTTCGTAATTCGAACGTACCGGAGCGGAGAATTGTAAACTTTCGTAAATTACAAATTATAAAGTGGACTGTATTTTGGCTAGGAAAAGAATTAAACTTCTTTTCTTCGCCGATTCAGTGGTCGATTGCCCAGTGGACGGGGATGCAAGAGGAGGTTGTAAGGCTCCTAATGCACTGTTCCCGTGAGTATGCACACTGAGTCTGTGCGTCGAGTCGCACTGCAATGCAACGGCACGACCGTCAATCTGCGGCTTCTCTTTACACGTTCCAACAGAGGACTTTTGGCCGAGAGTTGCACTGCGAAGCCCGACAACACGTTGTTCACTGCACGAATGCACTACTCGATGTGATACGTTGCAGTATTTTGAACTACGCGGGGCCTGACCCACGACTCCGTTACTTCTCCGCACTGGTGCTCCTCTAAACGTTACACCGGCGGGATCTGTAGAAGTAAGGAGGCGAAGACCGAAAATCACACGTCCGAAATGGACGCCGACCTGACTACAGTGAGCCCACCTGGAGGTACACCACGTAGGTGCCTCCCTTTGGTGTCTCCTAAGCCGAAGGGCAATCACACAGAAGTATGGACGGTAACCGCCGACTTCTATATGATTCCAACGTTTATACGTTGGAATCGACCGTTAAATTCCGCACAGGAGGGGTCGAACACCTTATCGGTGTATTCTCGAGCCCTCCAAAATCTGCAGTAAATTTAAATCAATTAAACTCGATCGAGATTTCCTCGAACGAGATTCAGGTGCAACTTGCACGAATCGGGATGCGAATCGTGTTTTCCAAGAAAGGTGGGAATGAATTTTCCGACCTTTTCGAGCAAGGCTCGCTACACCCTTTCAAATAGCAGTCTTTTCGGCTTTCTCGCACGAGGATTTTCCCTCTTAAATCGCGATTAACTTCTGATCGAATATGATCGGGAGCCGATGCGTCTCGTTCAGAAGTCGCCGTAAGAATGATACGGATTGACAGCCGAAGACGTCGCCGTGGAACTCGTTACTGGTCGATCCGTGGCGCTGTCTGAATTTCGGCCGTCTCTCCTTGTCACATTATCGGCGCACTACTCTCTCACGGTACTGACGTCACTAACACCGTTAGCACACTCGAATCGAAAGGTAATGAGCCGTTACCGATGCCAGAAAAACTCATAATACACACGTTTTTCAATCACCGTTCGCTATACAAATCTAATTAGGGATAATCTCTTGGTTATTGTACGCTAACAGGATTAACGGTAATTACGGCCGAGGATAATCGCTCGGCATTATGCAATTTTTAAACACGTTGAATAATGATTAATGCCATGCTTTGTCAAGAGTTTCTGCACATCAGCGTTGTAAAATTCTTTTCCTTGATCGGTTTGCAAATTTTTCGGATATCGATCTCTAAATACCTTTGCAAACGCGTTAGTCACCTCGGCACCACTTTTAGTCTTGAGCGGGACCGCCCAAGCATACTTGCTCAGCACATCGATGGCGGTGAGTATATAGCGGTGACCTTGGTTGAATCGCGAGTAAGGACGCATTTCTACAACATCAGCTTGCCACAGATCATCGTATCCATGGACTATGACGCGCCTCCGTGGGAAATGTCTTCGAGCCGGGGCATGCAATTCCTCAACAAGTTGTCGCTTCTTGCGGCTATGGTTTTCTTTACTTTTGGATTTCGATAATGGCGACATGTTTGATCGCAAGAGGTATCTTTGACACGAATGAAGTGATAATGATTGTGTACATGTATTATGTGCTTCCCATCGTCCCAAAATAATTCTGGACATGTTCAACCGTCACGCATGATTCTCCATCGCAATTCTGCTGCGGGATAGGATTCAATGTCTGCGATATCTTTTGAACACTGTTTTGCAACATTAGCATATCTCTCTGCCACACAATCAGCTTCCTCTCCAATTCTTCCTGAAGCTCTCTCAAAAGTTTAATGCTCTTTTCCACATATAGTTTATTGACAGCATCGCAGTCGGCTGCGGGTTGTGCTACGCGTCGTATCTTGCGTGATTTTGCATCAAAGTCGGCACCTGCCACGCAAAGAGCATTGTCTCGCATATAATTTCAAAGCATACCGCTCCATTTGTAATAGTCCATTCTAACTGCTCCACTCTTCTCGAGCGATACCCCAAATTTGTTGATCGATTATCATCTCAATGCATACAGTGCACATCATCGGTGCGCGGTTTAAATTATAATGAGGCCTACCTCGCGAAGTTCCTCGATAATCGATAGAATTTCATGGTCATGCGAGTTGTTACCCGCCTGACGCGACGCTTCCAACAAACGGAGTCGATCCACCAGCTCGTTGGGATCGTCCCAGTGCACGTAATCGATCTTGTTATCATTTACCGTCATGACATGCGGAACCGGCAGGCCTTTCCCTGCCTTACTGGCAGATACACGGGTTAGTAGCGGTGCAATTACATGTTTATACCTGTATCCCTTGTTACCCATTTTAGGATTCTGTGCGTTATGGCCACGTATGTGAGCATTTGTTGTCAGTAGTATACTTTTGTATATTTGCCTATCGGCATCTGTGTATATGGCGTCGTCGGGAATTCTCTTGAAAATAAGTTCATAAAGAACGGGAGTTCCTCCATATTTTACACCATCTATGATTATATTATCATCCTTGTCCATATCGAAAGCCTTATCACCAAGCATCGTTCCACTATTGTCAAAGTATACTCCGTACACATGATCCATGATCGGATCCCTATCACCACTTAGGATTGCGCGCATGTATTTTTGCCCCAACGGACCGAAATGGTTGGAAAATGTTTGTTGCCCCTCGGATGTTTGGAGTTCATGCCTAATAGATATTGCAAATGACTCATCGGCAGAAGTTTCGTAAACGTCTTCAGCATTGGTTGTGGTCGACTGTACATCGGGAAATGTATTTATTGGTGCAGGCGGAACCGGGGAATCGTTTGACATGACATTCGTTTGTTTCCGCTTCGGTTGAACTGGTGTGGAGGTTACGAGCGAATTTTCCGATGACATGTATAATCGTTTTCTATTTCTCTTATGTGATGTGTTCCCTTTCGGTTGGATTTTTGGTTTATGTCTTAATGTTTAATTCCTTCAACGTTCATGCTCGTCAGCGATGGTATGCCAGCTTTTGTCGCTGTTGTATTTTCCACAATATGTTTTAAGGGCTCAACAACAGGTTTAAAGTATTTCTCCAACGCGATATCTTCCTCCATCTTACCAGTCTTCAAAGCCTGATGTTTCTTGCGAATGGAATCACTGGTTTTTGCAATTTCCTTCGCTATTCTCTCGCGATCCTTAATCTCCAGACTATCGATATCAATCATTGTGCCGCAGACGTTGCTTTTCCACCGACGTGTCGATTACGATTGACCATCTCACGATACCGCAAACTCGTTAAATCAATTTCTATAACGCCCATTGGACATCGCGCTATCCTTGTTTATCACCACGAAACCATACTCTCGTTGCCAACAATTTGCGACACAAAGCGCAGAAATCCTCGTAAGACATGTCGGTGTTTACGTGATCGCTGTACACATGTTTCAAGTTGGTACCTTCCTGCTTAAACAGAATCAGCAGATTTGCATTGTCTCGTATAAGATGTTTGGGAATCTTTGCGTACGTCTGACAGAGATAGAAACAGTCAACGTTCGAGTGGCGCCCCATTGCAAAGTATTCTCGTATCGTATCTTGCTTGTCGCATGCCACGTCATCAAAGATAAAAATGGAATTCGGAATCGATTCGCTCGGTGGGATGACGTCACTGTTATTTGAAAACGTAAAGTAGCCAATTTCATATATCGGAGCCAATTAATTCCTCCAAATACTGATATTTCGGCTGTTGCTACGACTTGGAATACACGTACACGTTCTCGAAGCAAACGCCGTGAGGACTTTCCAACAAGCTCACTATCACGTTGTTCTTTCCACAATTTGATGGACCACAAATGTGCAACGTACAGTGTTTGGTAGCATGCTGCCATGTTTGCGTCTTTGTTTCGTAGACATCATTTGCGATTTATTGTCGAAATTTGACACGCGTATCGTCACTCGTTGTCGTACGAATCGCATGCTTTCCTCTCTACGAACCGCGAAATTGATTTTGATACATCGAAGCGACGACGCGCCCTATTTATAGACCCGCGTCGAAGCAAAACAGCTCTGTATTCGAAATGCTTCTCGTTCTATCGGATAATTGCGACATTCGAGACATAACCTCTGAGAAGCTGAAATGTATACCAAAGATTATTCTACTCCAAGAATTTGACAGACACATTGACCAGTTGTGGGACAGACTCCCCGAGCATATAAAAGCCAATTTTGAGTTTCGGCAGTATCGTCGGTGTCTGGAACATTATAATCGCCCTTAGCAGCAAACGCATATCGACGGTCCAGCACCACTGATTAAAAACTGCAGTGAATGACGCCGACGAGAGTAAAGAATGGCGGTGGTTTGTTAAATCGAGCGATAAACGCGCTACCTATCGAATTACATATCCCAGGATACCTGTTTTGTGGCCCAGGAACTCATCTGGCAAAACGATTGGCTAGAGGTGATGAAGGCATCAATCCGTTGGACGCAGCGTGTCGCGAATACGATATTGCATATTCGCGTAGCAACGACCTCGACGAAAGGCACGCAGCAGATAACGTACTCGCTGACAAAGCGCGAAAACGCATCGTTGCGCGAGACTCGACTCTGGGTGAAAGAGGAGCTGTTACAGCTGTTGGGGCAGCTATGAAGGCCAAGACGAAAATCGGAATGTGGATGAAAACAAAACTCCGCAAAAGGACTGTAAGAATAGCATCGCAAAGGCGGATTCTTCCAGTGGCCAGACGGGGTGGTATATTACCACTTCTCCCGCTGCAAGGTGTTCTCGGATCACTAGCTGGCGGAGCAGCGGGATCGCCAAGGCGGTAAACGATAATACTGCAGCGCAACGTCAGCTGCAGGAAATGCGGCGTCATAGTCGCTCCATGGTAGGTCGTGGACTCTATCTGACACCATATAAGCGCGGACAGGGAATCTCGAAACGGAAAAAAAAAATATCGAAAAGACAATAAAAATGCCTGTGGGTGTAACTACCGACATGCAATTGAATGAGTTGGCAAAACGTATGCGTATTCCATTCTTTAGAGGTGTTTTTATGCTCAACGCGATACCCGCCGGAGGAGTACGTCGAAACGAGAGTGGCATCGTGAATTTGGACAATGTCGAGGGACCGGTGACTCATTAAGTGGCGTATGCGAAGAGAGGGCATCGAGCTGTATACTTCGATAGCTTTGGCAATCTTCGACCGCCTAAGGAATTGACACAGTATTTGGATAATGATGATGATGTGAAAATTGAATACAATCGAACGTCTTATCAGGAGTATGATCAGAGCAATTGCGGACAACTATGTCTACGCTTTCTACAAACGATTGGCACCAAATTTAAGGACTGTCTCCCGACACTCTTATTCAGTACTAGTCGAGCTGTATCTCGGAATATGTCGTTAACATTGACTCTAACTGGCAAGAGTAGCACCCTCGCTGTAAGCTACTTTCCACCCATAGATTTGAGCGACGATGATTACGAGCTTGGTCTAACAGCCTTTGAAACGTATCATACAATACCCAACATCGACTCGAGCAACTATAAATTCTACTTCACCACAAACTATGACATCGAAAACAACAGCGTCGACACTGGCCACGAGTACATTACGATTCCCCACGGCTCCTACGAACTAGACGCCATTGCTAAGTATTTGAAGCAGCAGCGATTACTCGAGCGAAATCCTCAAAATCTCGGTAGTACCGATGATGTATATCCTATAGTGTTGCGCCCCAACAACAACACCATGAAAAAGCGAGCTGTTCTGCTCATTTGCCATAGATTTTACGAAACCCAATAACATTGATCGCTATTGGGATTCTCGGCGAATCGGGTATTAGAAACAGGACTGTGGCACGAATCGGACGATCCGATTAATATCATGAGCGTAAACCTTATTCGCATTGAATGTAGTGAAACCGCTGGCGCGTACAACAATGGGAAGCGCGTACATACGATACATGAATTTTCTCCGAGAGTTCCGCCAGGATATAAGATATCGGAAACGCCCGCACAGATCATTTATCATCCAATCACCGCACAGATCATTTATCATCCAATCACCGCACGGATCATTACGGACCTAACGATACGCGTTGTGGATCAAAACGGACGATTGCTGGATTTTCGCGGTGAAGAGATTACCATCAGACTGCACGTGCGACGACGATAATACCTGTGGTGCGAACGAATGAGATGCTTGTGTTGAACGACTCCAGAAACACGTTTCTTCCAAACGAAATTGTCGACAACAGTAACAGCTCTGATTACGTTAAAACGAAGAGGCTCAATGATGCAAACATTGCATTTTTGAAATCCTTGGGATTCAGTGTACGCATTTAAGTTGAAAATGGTTGACATTCTAAGCATTGGAGGGAAGCCGGCGTTTCAAGATCGCATTGTTAAGCTCGAGACTCACACATACAACCCATACGTTAACACGACGTTTGGACACAGTGATGAGATAAGAATACCTATACAACAGCAAGATTTATAGACATTGCCGTGTGAAAGTTTCCTCTACGTGGAGGGGAAATTGACGATACATAAGCCAAATGATGCTTCAACGGTGATGTTTGGAAATAATTGCATGGCGTTCATATTTGATGAGATTCGATATGAGCTGAATGGTGTGGAGATGGATCGCAACAGAAACGTTGGAATAACTAGCACGATTAAAAATTATGTATCACTGACATCCGGTGAAGACAAAAATATGGAGAATGCCGGATGGGGCTTGAAACGACACGATGAGCTGGTAGTAAAAATCATTTCAATTATTGCGTCCCACTCAAATATTTGCTGGGATTTTGCGAGGACTACAAACGCATGGTTATGAATGCGCGTCACGAATTGATTTTAATATTATCGCGCAACGATAACAATTCTGTAATTGGACCTCCAAAGTTGGAACCAGAAATTTAATTACTTAAAGTGCAATGGCGGATGCCTCATGTGACTTTAAACGATGTTAATAAGCTATCGCTGCTACATGCCTTCTAAAGTGGGCAAAACCTGAGCATTAGTTTTCGCTCGTGGGATCTGTACGAGTATCCTCTCTTACAGAGCACGACCAAGCATCCGTGGCCCGTCAAGGCAGCCACACAGCTGGAGAAGGCGCGATATGTTCTCTTTGCTCTACAGACAGCTCGAAAAAATGTGATGACCGAAGATGCTACTCGGTTTGACCACTGCAATTTGACCAATGTAAAACTTTTTCTCAACTCGGAATTTTATCCGTACGATGACATGAACTTGGACTTTGACAAGAATAGGTACGCCATCTTGTTTAACATGTATACGCATTTCCGTAAATCGCATTACGGACATAGTTGTAACGAGGCATTATTCACCGTTGCACAATTTTTACAATTTGGCCCACTCGTGGTGATTGACTGCTCGCGACAAAATGAGTCGATCAAGAATAGCACCGTGGGCGTGCGCATAGACTTTGATTGTAAAGAGAACGTGCCGGCGAATAATACGACCTTACTGTCTCATTTTGCATGATCGGGTGGTTGAATACAATCCGTTGACAAACATGGTGCGCAAAATCAATTAAATTCCAATGCTACTGACCTGCCCTCTCATGTGTCAAATTCGTACAAATTTTCATCATGAAAATCGAGATGCTTTACGAGAAAGACCACATACTCCTGCTGGGCTTGGAAATGAGCGGATCTCTACATTGTTCCGATAGTGAGCGTATCAACATTTGTTGACATGCGAGGGTTCATCGTTGATGGAAGATTTGTTGTGAAGGAAATGGCTGTTCTACGGAAAGGAACAATTCTCTCGCATTACATATTTGGGAGTTCGATGCCGCAATATCTTCTTACGAAATTTGACAAATCATGCATCCGATGGTTGACGGCAAACCATCATGGACTGCGGTGGGAAGATGGAGACGTTCCGTACAGTATGGCTAAACAGCTAATTACGAAAGCTGTTGTCGATGAAGAAGATGACGCACGTCATATCGCATATGTTAAAGAGCTGCAGAAACGAGACTGGCTTGCGGATTCCTCGATGAAAATACGAGAGCGAGCGTGATCATTGAGACACTGGATATAGACTAAGAGGATATCATATCTTTAAAAAAGCTAAATGCACTTCATACCTTACGATGTGACAGACACGCAAAGCATTGTGCCTTGCAAAATGTATTTAAAATATTCAACTGGTGGTCTAAACGCCAGAGAGAAATGCATAAATAAAAATATAATCAATTTTTAATGCACAAATGTTTTTTTTTTCTTAATCCCTACCATCCAATTTCCTGCACGTGTTGTACACTAGATTAAGATGATAGTTATAATTATTATGTAAAAGTGGTGTCATATACGTTCAAATGGGTACCATACACGTTCAAAGTGGTACGATTGATGTTCAAAAGTGGTACATTAGATGTTCAAATGTGGTACATTGATGTTCAAAATGGTATGAGACACATTCAAAAGTGGTACCCTACATGTTCACCTGATATGGACTAGTCGAATAATCGGTTTAAAGAAGAAGGAGAAGTGATTCGGCTTAGACAATGATACATGCAAGGAAGAATGGAGATGGTCAACAAAGATTTCGAAGAACATGAAGAACAAAGACATCCTATTTTGCAAGCTATGCATCTTTCGAGATATACGTTTACATGCATGAGCCCGCAGATGCAGCGAGATGAGTTCTCAGTCGACATTCAACAGCAATATGGTAAATTCGAGTATTATTCCTGCATTCGAAGGATTGCCCCGGCGAGACAATGAGGAGGTATGTACATACCAATGTTTATGGCATTTATTACATGTGAATATTATATCAGTTATTGTGGGTTCTAGAACGATCCGTCTCCGCCGCTCTCGCGGTCGCCTCCAAGCACCCCCACGCCACCAGGCACACCACCACCGCCATCCTCGCCATCGCCACCGCTCCAGCGTTTCGAGCGATTACAGAGATTGAGAATGCACTTTCCGTACTTCCGATGGCCTCGAACGCAGAATTTCGTCGACATCGATGGGCCCCTGTTGCCGGAACAATAATTCTTTTAATTTTTACTTTTTTTTATTTTAAATTCATCTAATTTCTTTTCCCGCGCCCATAATGCTCGTCAATGTTATTTGTTCTGCTGAGGCTACATTTTTGCACGTGTACATGGTAATATAAATGGTATTTGCAAACATTGCACTTTTCGCAGAAGAAGAAGAACATGTGACATAAAAATTCGCATGATACACATGATTTCGGTCGATTCGTACCGCGAACGTGATGTCATAGAATTTGCACGTTTGGTCGTGTTCAAGGTAATCTAAAACGCTTTTGCAAAATTGCACTTTTCGCAGAAGAACACGTGACATAAAATTCCTCTCCCGCACCTCGCTGCCCTTGATGCATCGTTACACTGTTTTATGTGCTGCACACTCGTTTTGATAGTATCGTCGTCGCCGTCGTCGTGAAACGTTATCTATTGGATTCTACAAACATGAATTACTACATTTCTCGCGAAACGGCGTGCATAAGTCGCGAGTAAGTGTTATTATCATCATTTCCTTAGCGTTATTACTTACCTTTAATTCTTTACATACTTTTTCTATATGTTACGATAGCAATAAACAACGTTCGACGCCTTATATACTGGGGAGGAGGTTTGCCCTCACATCCACGGCATACAAGTACCTCGATATTAGAGTCGCGGTAGGACCTGTGCCCGCTGTGGAAATTATTCTTGGCGATACTCGAGGAAATGTGTTGTTGTTGCCACACTCGACATGGGCGACATTGATACCAGAAACGCGAGGATATCGAACAACATGTAAAATCAGCTCCTTCTCCAACGTCATTAACGATTTGTGATTTGGTGCTTACGGTTGTTACAATGCGTGGCATGAACCTTGTGCAAATGAAATTGTATGATGCCTGCATGTATATGAAACCATCGAATGTATTATTTTTATTCGAACTGGAACTGTGTGTCGAGCACGCGTATTCGTGGATGTGTCAAAATACGCACTATGTCAGCGAGAAATATAAACAATTTGTAACGATATTAAAACGGAACAGTATTGCGCATAAACATGAGGCCGTCAAAATCCTTCATGAATATTATGATAAACATTCTCCTGCGGATTGCGAGCTGTTGACATTTGCAGTGGATAATATGTTATACGATGCTATTAATAATTAAATAATTTTTATATACAATATATTATCATTTAAAACATATATTATTTCTCCAATTTTATTTCACCCGTCTTCCACCATCTCTCTCCTCGCCACCTAATTCTAAGATGCAACGTTTCAAAAGTCTTATATTTCATTCGGGCGGCGGCATTGACTCGCTACATATTGAATCGCGCATTATTACTGCAGGGATTATCTTGTAGATTGCGAACTGTTAGCGTGCGCCATCAATGATATTGTAGTTGATGCTCGTAAGAAAAAACATAACAATATATTATCATTTAAAACATATATTATTTCTCCATTTTTATCCGTCTTCCACCATCTCTCTCCTCGCCACCTAATTCTAAGAGGCAACGTTTCAAAAGTCTTATATTTCATTCGGGCGTTCTTCAAGCAGCTAAATGGTGTCATTCGGTGCGTCTGCTCGAGGGTTCAAATTACATGCAATCGCGCGATACGCTGCGACGTTAAGATTGAAATAAACATTTTGAAAAATGATTTGCTTCAGAATAAATAGAATTGTAAATATTGCATATCAATGTCATTTTCTCCGATCGATGCGGCCTTGATTCGCTACATATCGATTCGCGCGGGGATGGAACAAGGTTGCCCCTCCTTTCGAAAAAAAAAAAATTTCCGGTGGTGAATCGGAGTCTGAAAAAAATTTCGGGGATCATTCCTCCGTCTGAAAAAATTTCCGACGGTGGTACAGGTCTGGAGAGGTCTCCGCGGCTTCTCGGTCTGGACTAATACCCTCCACGATAGTGCCACCCCAAACTCCTCGGGTTGTTCGCGTGCAACCAATTTTCCGCTCCCCGAAGGCCTCGCGCCCGTCTGAAAAATTTCCGACGGTGGGTCAGGTCTGGAGCGGTCTCCGCGACGGCTCAGACCGGACTAATCCCCGCCACGATTGAGCCATCCCCCACTCCGCGGCTTGTGCGCGCGCAACCTACTTTCCATTCCCCGCAGGCCGCGCGCCGCGCTCCCACGCGCGCCACCACTTCTTCCGCGACCCGCACCCCCTTCATTACCCCATGGGTTAGAACCCGCCCTATTATACTGCTTAACTAACTAACTGCAAGCAATCTATCTAACTGCAAACTAACTAACTAACTGACAAACTAACTCACTAACTGACAAAATAACAAACTAACTGCAAACTAATTAACTAACTGACAAGCTAACTAACTAATTGAAAACTAACTAACTAACCGACAAACTAACTAACAAACTGCAAACTAACTAACTAATTTGCAAACTAACTAACTAACAGACAGACTAACTAAATAACTGCAAACTACCTAACTAAATGCAAAGTAGCTAACTATCTGCAAACAATCTAGCTAACTGCAAACTAACTAACTAACTGCAAACAGTCTAACTAACTGCAAACTAACTATCTAACTGGCAAACTAACAAAAAACTGCAAACTATCTAACTAACTGCAAACTAGCTAAATATCTGCAAACAATCTAACTAACTGCAAACTAACTAACTTACTGCAAGCAATCTAACCAACTGCAAACTAGCTAACAAACCGGCAAACAATCTAACTAACTGCAAACTAACTAACTAACAGACAAACTAACTAACTAACTGACATACTAACAATGTATGTGCAAACTAACTAACTGGCAAACTAATTAATTTACTGCAAACTAACTAGCTAACTGCAAACTAACTAACTAACTCTAAACTAGCTGAGTAACTCACAATCTAATTGACTAACTGGCAAATTAACTAACTAACTGACACACTAACTAACTATCTGGAAACTATCGTACTAGCATTCATACTCACTAACTAACTGACAAACTAACTAGATATCTTCAAAATATCTAACTAAGTGCAAACGAACTTACTAACTGACAAACTAAGTAACTAACTGGCAAACTATCTAACTAACTGCATACAAACAAACTAACTGACAAACTAACTATGTGTCTGCAAACTAAATAAATGACAAACTAATTATTTTACTGCATACTATCTAACTACCTGGCAAACTTACTAACTAACTGACAAACTAACTAACTATCTGCAAAATAACTAACTAACTGCAATCTAACTAACTAACTGACAAACTAACTAACTAACAGCAAACTAAGTAACTATCTGACAAACTAACTAACTAACTGCAAACTAACTAACTAACTGACAAACTAGCTAACTAACTGACAAACCAACTAACTATCTGCAAAATAACTAACTAACTGCAAACTAACTAACTAGCTGAGAAACTAAGTAACTAACTCTCAAACAAAGTAATTTAGTGACACACAAACTAACTATCTGCAAACTATCTAACTAACTGCATACAAACCAACTAACTGACAAACTAACTATGTATCTGCAAACTAACTAGCTGACAAACTAATCAACTAACTGGCAAACCAACTAACTAACTGACAAACTAACTAACTAACTGCAAACTAATTAACTAACTCACAAACTAACTAACTAACTGCAAACTAGTTAACTAACTGCAAACAAACTATCTAGCAGACAAACTATGTAACGAAATGCAAACTAACTAAGTAACTGCAAACTAACTAACAAACTGACAAACTGACTAACTGGCAAACTAACTAACTACCTGACAAACTAACTAACTATCTGCAAAATAACTAACTAACTGCAAACTAACTAACTAACTGTCAAACTAAGTAACTAACTGGCAAGCTAACTAACTAACTGACAAACTAGCTAACTAACTGACAAACCAACTAACTATCTGCAAAATAACTAACTAACTGCAAACTAACTAACTAGCTGAGAAACTAAGTAACTAACTCTCAAACAAAGTAATTTAGTGACACACAAACTAACTATCTGCAAACTATCTAACTAACTGCATACAAACTAACTAACTGACAAACCAACTAACTAACTGACAAACTTACTATGTATCTGCAAACTAACTAGCTGACAAACTAATCAACTAACTGGCAAACTAACTAACTAACTGACTAACTAATTAACTAACTGCAAACTAATTAACTAACTGCAAACAAACTGTCTAGCAGACAAACTAACTAACTAACTGCAAACTAACTAAGTAACTGCAAACTAACTAACTAACTGACAAACTGACAAACTAACTAACTAACTGACAAACAAACTGACAAACTAATTGACTAACTGGCAAACTAACTAACTTACTGACAAACTAACTAACTATCTGCAAACTAACTAACTAACTGCAAACTGACTAACTAACTGACAAACTAACTAACTATCTGCAAAATAAGTAACTAACTGCAAACTAACTAACTAACTGAGAAACTAAGTAACTAATTCTCAAACAAAGTAATTTACTGACAAACAAACTAACTAACTGACAAACCAACTAACTAACTGACAAACTAACTATGTATCTGCAAACTAACTCGCTGACAAATTAATCAACTAACTGGCAAACTAACTAACTAACTGAATAATTAATTAACTAACTGCAAACTAATTAACTAACTGCAAACAAACTATCTAGCAGACAAACTAACTAACTAACTGCAAACTAACTAAGTAACTGCAAACTAACTAACAAACTGACAAACTGACTAACTGGCAAACTAACTGACAAACTGACTAACTGGCAAACTAACTAACTACCTGACAAACTAACTGACTAACTGGCAAACTAACTAACTACCTGACAAACTAACTAACTATCTGCAAAATAACTAACTAACTGCAAAACTAACTAACTAACTGTCAAACTAAGTAACTTACTGGCAAGCTAACTAACTAACTGACAATCTAACAAACTATCTGCAATATAACTAACTAACTGCATACAAACTAACTAACTGGCAAACTAACTAACTAACTGACAAACTAACTAACTATCTGCAAACTAACTAACTAACCGACAAACTAACTGACTAACTGGCAAACTAACTAACTAACTGACAAACTAACTAACTATCTGCGAACTATGTAGCTAACTTGCAAACTAACTAACTTACTGACAAACTAACTAACCATCTGCAAAATAACTAACTAACTGCAAAGAAACAAACTAGCAGACAAACTAACTAACAAACTGCAAGCAAACTAACTAACTGGCAAACTAACTAACTAACCGACAAACTAACTAACTATCTGCAAACTTGGAAGCTATCTCACAAACTAACTAACTAACTGGAAACTGACTAACTAACTGCATACAAACTATCTAACTGACAAACTAACTATGTGTCTGCAAACTAATTAACTGACAAACTAATTAATTTACTGCAAATTAACTAACTAACTGCAAACTAACTAACTAACTGACAAACTAACTTAATAGCTGCAAACTGACTAAACAACTGCAAACAAACTAACTAGTAGACAATCTAACTAACTATCTGCAAACTAACTAACTAACTGCAATCTATCTAACTAACTGGCAAACTAATTAACTAACTGACAAACTAACTAACTATCTGCAAACTATGTAGCTAACTTGCAAACTAACTAACTTACTGACAAACTAACTAACTATCTGCAAAATAACTAACTATCTGCAAAGAAACAAACTAGCAGACAAACTAACTAACTAACTGCAAACCAACTAACTAACTGCATACAAACTATCTAACTGACATACTAACTAACTAACTGACAAACTAAATATGTATCTGCAAACTAACTAACTGACAAACTAATTAATTTACTGCAAACTATCTAACTAACTACAAACTAACTAACTAACTGACAAACTAACTTAATAGCTGCAAACTGACTAAATAACTGCAAACAAACTAACTAGTAGACAATCTAACTAACTTTCTGCAAAGTAACTCACTAACTGCAATCTATCTAACTAACTGGCAAACTAACTAACTAACTGACAAACTAACTAACTAGCTAACTGCAAACTATCTAACTAGCTGGAGACTGACTAACTAACTGCATACAAACTATCTAACTGACAAACTAACTAACTAACTGACAAACCAACTATGTATCTGCAAACTAACTAACTGACAAACTAATTTATTTACTGCAAACTAACTAACTAACTGCAAACTAACTAACTAACTGACAAACTAGCTAACTAGCTGCAAACTGACTAACTAACTGCAACCACACTAACTAGCAGACAAACTAACTAACTATCTGCAAACTAACATACTAACTGCAAATTAGCTAACTAACTCACAATCAACTGACTAACTGGCAGAGTAACTAACTAACTGACATACTGACTAACTATCTGCAAACTATCTAACTAACATTCAAACTAAATAACTGACAGACAAACCAACTAGCTGTCTGCGAATTAACTAACTATCTTCATACAAACTATCTAACTGGCAAACTAACTAACTAACTGACAAACTACCTGTGTATCTGCAAACTAACTAACTGATAAACTAATTAATTTACTCCAAACTAACTAACTAACTGCAACCTAACTAACGAACTGACAATCTAACTAACTAACTGCAAACTGAGTAACCAACTGCAAACTAGCTACCTATCTCACAATCTAACTGACTAACTGGCAAACTAACTAACTAACTGACAAACTAACTAACTATCTGCAAACTATCTAACTAACATTCAAACTAACTAACAAACTGACAAACTAACAAGCTATCTTCAAAATAACTAACTAAGTGCAAACTAACTAACTGACAATCTATCTAACTAACTATCTATCTGACAAATTAACTAACTGTCTGCAAACTAACTACCTAACTGCAAACAAAGTAACTAACTGACAAACTAACTATGTATCTGCAAACTAATTAACTGATAAACTAATTAATTTACTGCAAACTAACTAACTAACTGCAAACTAACTAACTAACTGCATACACACTATCTAACTGACAACTAACTAACTAACTGACAAACTAATTAATATACTGCAAACTAACTAACTAACTGCAAACTAGCTGACTAACTCACAATCTAACTGACTAACTGGCAAAGTAACTAACTGACTGACAAACTAACTAACTATCTGACAAACTAACTAACTAACTGACAAACTAACTAACTGTCTGCAAACTAGCTAACTAACTCACAAACTAAGTAACTAACTGGAAACTGACTAACTAACTGCATACAAACTATCTGACTGACAAACTAACTAACTAACTGACAAACTAACTATGTATCCGCAAACTAACTAACTGGACAAACTAATTAACTTACTGCAAACTAACTAACTAACTGACAAACTAACTAACTAGCTGCAAACTGACTAAGTAACTGCAATCTAGCTGACTAATTCACAATCTAACTGACTAACTGGCAAAGTAACTAACTGACTGACAAACTAACTAACTAACTGACAAACTAACTAACTATCTGCAAACTATCTAACTAACATTCAAGCTAACTATCTAACTGACAAACTAACTAGCTATCGTCAAAATAACTAACTAAGTGCAAACTGACAATCTAACTGACTAACTAAGTAACTAACTGGCAAATTAATTAACTAACTGACTAGCTAACTAACTATCTGCAAACTAACTAACTATCTGCAAGCTAACTAACTAACTGGAAACTAGCTAACAAACTGGCAAACTAACTAACTATCTGGCAAACTAACTAGCTATCTTCAAAATAACTAACTAAGTGCAAACTGACAATCTAACTGACTAACTAAGTAACTAACTGGCAAATTAATTAACTAACTGACTAGCTAACTAACTATCTGCAAGCTAACTAACTATCTGCAAGATAACTAACTAACTGGAAACTCGCTAACAAACTGGCAAACTAACTAACTATCTGGCAAACTAACTACAAACTGACAAACTAACGAACTATCTGCAAACTAACTGACTAACTGGCAAACTAACTAACTAACTGACAGGCTAACTGACTATCTGCAAAATAACTAACTAAGTGCATACAAACTATCTAACTGACAATCTAACTATGTATCTGCAAATTAACTAACTGACAAACTAATTAATTTACTGCAAACCCTCTAACTAACTGCATACAAACTATCTAACTGACAAACTAACTACCTAACTGACAAGCTAACTATGTATCTGCAAACTAACTAACTGACAAACTAAGTAACTAACTGGCAAACTAACTAACTGTTAAAAAGTAATGAATATATACTTTTAACGTGTGAGTCCGGATAGAGGTGTGGGAGTATTATAGGGGAAGTGAGTCGGACAAAAATGGTTTTCTTTTCGTCGATCTTAAAGACCGACCTTTTATTATAAAATAGATAACCAAAAACAGAAAATCAAATGAATAATTAAAAAACAGAATTAACGAGACTGTCCAAAGAACTAATGTGGCCTCGTGTCTGGCCTAGCTCGAGGCTGGGTCGCCGAATTCGCTAGGTTGAGGCAGGCCAAGATTCCTAAGAACAGAAAAACACGACTATGTGTTAGACACACGTACACGTTATACGTATCTTCGTCGCGCTCGTTTGCTCGCGCTCCTTGGTTCGTGATTCGAACGTATCGGAGCGGAGAAATGTAAACTTTCGTAAATTATGAAATATAAGTGGACTGTATTTTTGGCTAGGAAAAAGAATTAAACTTCTTTTCCTCGCCGATTCAGTGGTCGATTGCCCAGTGGACGGGGATGCAAGAGGAGGTTGTAAGGCTCCTAATGCACTGTTCCCGCGAATATGCACACTGAGTCTGTGCGTCGAGTCGCACTGCAGTGCACTGCACGACCGTCAATCTGCGGCTTCTCTTAACACGTTCCAACAGATGACTTGTTTGGCCGAGAGTTACACTGCGAAGCCCGACAACACGTTGTTCACTGCACGAATACACTACTCGACGTGATACGTTGCAGTATTTTGAACTACGCGGGGCCTGACCCACGACTCCGTTACTTCTCCGCACTGGTGCTCCTCTAAACGTTACACCGGCGGGATCTGTAGAAGTAAGGAGGCGAAGACCGAAAATCACACGTCCAAAATGGACGTGGACTTGACTCCAGTGAGCCCACCAGGAGGTACACCACGTAGGTGCCTCCCTTTTGGTGTCTCCTAAGCCGAAGGGCAATCGCACAGAAGTATGGGGCGGTATCGTCGACTTCTGTATGATTCAACGTGTATACGCTGGAATCGACCTTTAAATTCCGCACAGGAGGGGTCGAACACCCTATTGGTGTATTCTCGAGCCCTCCAAAATATGCAGTAAATTTCAATTAATTAAACTCGATCGAGATTTACTCGAACGAGAAGCAGGTGAACTTGCACGAATCGAGATGCGAATCGTGTTATCCAAGCAAGGTGGGAATAAATTTCCGACCTTTTCGAGCAAGGCTCGCTACACCCTTTATACAGCAGTCTTTATGGCTTTCTCGCAAGAGGATTTTTCCTCTTCGATCGCGATTAACTTCTGATCGAAATATGATCGGGAGCCGATGCGTCTCGGTCAGAAGTCGCCGTCAGAATGTTACGGATTGACAGCCGAAGACGTCGCCGCGGTACTCTTACTGTTCGTTCCGTGGCGCTGTCTGATTTTCGGCCGTCTCTCCTTGTCACATTATTGGCGCACTACTCTCTCACGGTACTGACGTCACTAACACCGTTAGCACACTCGAATCGAAAGGTAATGAGCCGTTACCGATGCCAGAAAAACTAATAATACACACGTTTTTCAATCACCGTTCGCTATACAAATCCAATTAGAGATAATCTCTTGGTTATTGTACGTTAACGGGATTAACGGTAATTGCGGCCGAGGCTAATCGCTCGGCATTATGCAATCTTTAAACATACCGCCCCCCTTGCACGGTCCGTGCAATGAACTAGGAAGCGATTCTACCGAATGGCCGCGACCCGAGTGAGAGTAGGCGCATGCAAATTTAAAAAAAATGCAATCTACTTACATTTATTGGAAGGTCCAGCGGAATTGTTTCCCTGCAGCCTCTGCAGGGAAGCGAGGATGGCCTGGATGGCTGCCTTTGGCAGGGCATCGTTCTGCGACGCCCTGTTCGGGTTTCCAGGCCTTTTTCCGCCGCCGTTCAGAATCAACCGTTCTCACCTTCCAAAATCCATGTCCTTTCGAACTTGAACGGTTTTGTTTAGATCACCTGTTCGGCTTCGGGAACCGTTGCCGAAGGTGACTCAAACGAAAACTCAGCCACACGCAGTTTACACAATCGCGTAATTGGTCGTGTATATGTGGATTTGGCTGTACGTACTTTAACTACACGTACATGCCCATCCTTTCCCGGAAATACTTCCTCTATTCTTCCCATTTCCCACTGATTTGGGGGGAGGAGAGGATTCTGTACCAGAACAAGATCGTTCTTTTAGGCGTGTACTTTCCGTCTGCCATTTGTAGCGGTTCTGGAGATGCGTGAGATAATCTCTCGTCCAGTGTCTCCAGAGCTGCTCGTGGAATTTTTGCATTGTTTCCATCTTGTAAGATGCGAAATATTTGCATTTTCCACGGATTGCATTGGGGTGCCAACGTGGGCCCTCCGATTAGGAAGTGGGCCGGTGTGAGAGGCGCGTAATCATCTGGGCTGTCACTCAGAGCGGCAATCGGTCGCGAGTTTAAACTGGCTTCGATTTACAGAGTAACGTCTGTAATTCTTCGCTCGTGGGAGTGAATTCTCCTATGATGCGCTTCAAATGATGCTTCACTGATTTGACACCAGCTTCCTGCATCCCACCGAAGTGGGGGGCACTGGGTGGATTAAATTTCCACCGAATGCCCTTCTGGCCACATTCGTTTCGCATTTCTGGCGTTTTACACACCATATTGAAATGTTTTCTTAATTCACGATCTGCACCGACGAAATTTGTCCCGTTGTCACTGCGTATGCAGGACGGGATTCCTCGTCGGGCAAATGAATCGCTCTAATGCAGCCAAAAATGCACTCGTCGTGTAATCGTGGAAGAGTTCAATGTGTATAGCCCTTGTATCGAAGCAGTCAAATTCCGCTATGTACGCTTTATGAGCTGTTTTTCCTCGGCCCGCGGAGTCGCGGACTTTGTACGGTCCCGCATAATCAACTCCGCAGTTTAGAAAAGCCCGGGCTGGACGACTTCGTTCCAAGGTCAAATCCTGCATGATCTGCGTGGAGGTTTGTGCCCTCCATCTCACGCATTTCATGCATTGATGAATGACCTTTCGAGCCGTGGTTCTGCAACCGAGGATCCAAAATTGCTGTTTTACCATGGATATCGTCAGCTGCAAGCCCCCATGCAACGTATTTACGTGGCACTGCCGGATTATCATGGTGGACACATGATGTTTTGGCAAAATTATGGGGTGCTTCGCTTCCCATGCCAGCGTCGCATTCTCCAATCGTCCACCTACCCTTAAGACGTCGTGGGCGTCTAGGAACGGGTTCAGACGTTTTAATGGAGATTTCGCGGGAATTTCCCTGCGCTTTTTTAAGCACTGGTACTCGCCCGCAAAGTGCGTTCGCTGTATGTAGCGGACGATTCTTTCCTTGGCGAGCTGCAATTCTGAAGCTTCGACAATGTTTGCATCGAACGACCTTCGCTCACCTTGCATCGGTCTTCGTAATCGGAGACAATATGCAGTTACGCGAAGTAGCTTACTCCAGGTTGAGAATCGAAACACGAATTCCCATTCTTTCTCTGGAGTTGCAACGTGGGCGTGCGGAATGCGCTTGCCCTCGCTCGTATCGATGGAATTAGGCGTTTTCGGCCAATTTTCTTAGATTGTCTCAACCATGCTGGTCCAGAAATCCATAGCTTCGACTGAATGAGTTCCGCTGCTTCGACACCGCGCGAATTCAAATCCGCGGCATTGAAGCGCCTGGGAACGTGTCTCCATTCAGCCGTCGGAAGCAACGTTTGAATTTATGAAACTCGGTTGGCTATCACAACCTTCCAAGTCGAAGCATGTTTTTTCAACCAAGCAAGTGTAATAGTGGAATCTGACCAACAGATTATGCGGTCAATTTTATAGAAAGTGACCGTCCCACGTGCACTATAAGCTCGGTAAGCAGTACAGCTCCATTCAATTCGAGAATCGGAATCGACTGCGTTTTTATAGGAGCCACCCTCGTTTTTGCCATGATCAAGGTTGTGTAAACTTCCTCGGTCATGGTCGTTACGCGTAAATACGTAACGGCCGAGTACGCTCCGAGCGAAGCATCGCAGAATCCGTGTAATTCCACCGAAACTGTGTCTGCTCCGTAACGGATCCATCTGGGAAATTTTACTTTTTCCAAACTGCTCCAATCCTCGCAAAACGTGTTCCACGTTTTTAACGTATTCGCGGAGACATGATCGTCCCACTGGATTTTTTCCAGCCATTGGGATTGCATCAAAATCTTCGCTCGAATTACGACTGGTGATAACCAGCCGAGCGGATCGTAAAGTTTGGCTATTTCGGAAAACAAAGTTCGTTTTAATCGGACCTGCAGCCGGTTGAAACCGTTGCAGGTTGAAATAGAAGTAATCACCCGATGGTATCCATCGCAATCCGAGCACCTTGAGTTCGGTGTCATCGAATAAGGTGAGATCGACAGCGTGGGAGTGAGAACTTTGTGGGATGATTCGCAGTAATTTCTGTGAATTGCCAGCCCACTTTCTCAATTTAAACCCGCCGCCCTGTAGGAGTTCGCAAACTTGAATACGAATTTTCTCCAATAGGGTCGTATCGGGTGCCCCCATAAATACGTCATCAACGTATATGTCTTTCTCGAGTATCGGAGCGGCGAGAGGAAATCTGTCACCGTCCCGTTTTTTCAGCTCGAGAAGAGTACGCATCGATAAATATGGTGCACACGCCGTTCCGTACGTAACGGTGTTTAATTCGAAGGCTTGAAGTCCTTCGGTTTCGGGCGTGCGCCATAAGATGCACTGAAATCGACGATCCTGCGGGGCGACGAGAATTTGTCGGAACATTTTCTCGATATCGGCCACCAACACGTATTCGTACAGCCTCCATCTCGTCAAAACGGACGTGATGTCGTTCTGCAATTTCGGCCCTACGTGTAGGATGTCGTTTAGGGAGTTTCCACCCACCGTACGGCTCGTCGCATTAAACACGACTCGCAGTTTGGTAGTTGCACTCTCCGTACGGATGACCGCTCGATGCGGAAATGTAGAGTCTGGATTTTTCAGAGGGCTCGATACGAGTCATGTGTTCCAACGACTCATACTCCGTGAGAAATTCTTGATATTCTCGTACGAGGGTCTGATCCTTGTCCAATTTCCTTCTCAACCTTGTCAATGCGGAGAGGGCGATACGGAGTGAATCTCCCAATGCACCTTCCGGTTTCGGATGATTAAACGGCAATCGGACAATAAATCTTCCCGTTGCGTCCCGTGCGACAGTTTTTTGGAAATGAGCTTCGCACTCTTCCCTCTGCTTTTGTAAGCACCGAGGTCGAGGAATTTCTTCAATTTCCCAGAACCGTCGAATCGCGTGATCCAGCGATTCGAATATGTTGCAATGCAACGTTCGCACGTGACCCTGGGCCTTGCTCGCTGCATCTATCGGTCCGGATAATATCCAGCCAAATGCAGTTTCTGTGCAATAGGCCCTTCGGGAGATATTCGACGGAATCCCGACCGAATAACTTGAGCGTATAAATCTGCGCCGATCAAAACTTCAATGTTTTGGCCAGACGCGGGCTCGGGATCGGCGAGCTTCAGGTTTCGCAACGCGTCGTTATCGAGCGCGTTTACAGATGGCGAGGCATAACTCGTGATTTTGGTCACGACGTACGCTCTCGCCGAAACCACAGGAGTTACCCCGGAAGCCGTTCCCAAATTCAGCCCTACGCTGTATCTTCTGATTTTTTGGGTCCGACCACCCCCAAGCCCGATACCGTGGCTGGAGGTTTTCTTCCTCGGGAGGTTGAGGTCATTCCTCAATTTCGCCGAGATGAAGGATGTTTGGACCCTGATCTAACAGCGCGCGTTAAACGCGACGCACCGTCTTCCGTACACTCGTACGATCGCGGTTGCTAATAGCACCGGCCTCGGTACGTCTGGTACTTGCCGTACAGTGTGACGTAGTGGCCCGTGACGTAGCTGCTTGCGCGTTCGAGGTATCGGTGCCGGCTTTCGCCTTAGCCGTACGGCGCTGTGGAGGGGCGTTATCTCGCCGTTCCTCGCGCTTGCCGTTCGAATATTTCGATTTCGGCTTTTGGCTTTCCGCCTCTTTTTCGCGTTGTTCGAAATGCAACAGGATGTGATGCCTGCCACTGCATCTCGAACAACCTTGTTGGCTCCGGCAGCTTCTTACGTCGTGATCCAGGGCCAGACAGGCTATACATCCCTGACTGTCCTTTATGATCTGGTAACGTACCAGTGCGGAGAAACGCTTAAATGTGCCGCATTCCGAGAGTGCATGCGTTTGTCCGCAAATCGTGCACTTTCGCTGCGCAGGGGGGGAATCCACGACGGTGTTATGACTCCGTACTCGTGGCTTCTGTTCCTGTTTTGAGGACATAGCCCGCGCCTCCTGATCGAGGAATCTGAATATCTCCTCTATCATCGGATATTCCGTTGACATTTTGAGGGATCGTTCCCATTCCCCTTGCAACGCGGCATCGAAGTGCCTTCGCTACAATATGCGTGAGCAGCCAACTAAGCTGCTCTTTCCGCTTTTCCTTTAGCAAGGATAGCGAGTGCTTGCCGAAAGCCTATGGTAACCTGCTGAACACTCGACAGGTCGCCCTTTCGGATTTTTTGTCAATCTCAGAATCCGATCAAGTAGCTTGATCAGTACCAAGCGTGGGAGCGAATTCTGCTTTCAGGGTCGACCATGCTACTGAGAAATTTGAATCCGTTATCGCAAGAGATGCGATAGCGGCTGCGGCTCTCCCGGTTATACAGGTGTTTAGGTATTGTAACCTTTGCACATCCGTTAACGTGGGGTTGTTTATTACTCCGGCGGTAAATAGGTCCTCGAAATGTTCCCATTTCGAAGGATCCCCGTCGAATTTCTCCAACCTCATCTTCGGGAGTTCGATCGGTATTGTTTGCTGGATTTCCGACATCACCGTTCTTGGACCTGTGGTGAGTCGGGTTATTTCCGCGGCCACATAGGCCTGGAACTCCAGAAACTCGTTTTCGGTTTCCCGCATGAAATCCCGTTGGAACAACTCGTAATCGTGTCGTTTCCCAGGAGGGAGAAGCCTACACACGACCATATACTGATCGTTCATCTGTTGCCACAGAGTTTTAACGTAATCGAGCCTTTCTTCCAGAATTTTCTGGGTATATTTGGCCTTCGACCCATCTTTTTGAGGTTGATGGATGCCCTATTTATCCGTTCCATCCCTCTGGTCAGGTTCTCGAGGTATGCCCCAAGGTCAGACCAGTCGGGATCGTTCGTAACGGACATAGTTGTTGAAGGTTAAACGCTTCTAAACAACCGTACACGGAAGAAACTCACGTGTTATACGTCCAACACTTCCCTTTTTCCGATTACCTCAATATCCGGCTCGAAGGACCTTATGTTAAAAAGTAATGAATATATACTTTTAACGTGTGAGTCCGGATAGAGGTGTGGGAGTATTATAGGGGAAGTGAGTCGGACAAAAATGGTTTTCTTTTCGTCGATCTTAAAGACCGACCTTTTATTATAAAATAGATAACCAAAACAGAAAATCAAATGAATAATTAAAAACAGAATTAACGAGACTGTCCAAAGAACTAATGTGGCCTCGTGTCTGGCCGTTTCTCGAGGCTGGGTCGCCCAATTCGCAAGGTTGAGGCAGGCCAAGATTACTAAGAACAGAAAAACACGACTATGTGTTAGACACACGTACATCGTTATACGTATCTTCGTCGCGCTCAGTTTGCTCGCGCTCCTTGGTTCGTGATTCGAACGTATCGGAGCGGAGAAATGTAAACTTTCGTAAATTACGAAATATAAGTGGATCAGTATTTTGGCTAGGAAAAGAATTAAACTTGATTTCCTCGGCGTTTCAGTGGTCGATTGCCCAGTGGACGGGGATGCAAGAGGAGGTTGTACCGCTCCTAATGCACTGTTCCCGCGAATATGCACACTGAGTCTGTGCGTCGAGTCGCACTGCAGTGCACTGCACGACCGTCAATCTGCGGCTTCTCTTAACACGTTCCAACAGATGACTTGTTTGGCCGAGAGTTACACTGCGAAGCCCGACAACAGCCGTTGTTCACTGCACGAATACACTACTCGACGTGATACGTTGCAGTATTTTGAACTACGCGGGGCCTGACCCACGACTCCGTTACTTCTCCGCACTGGTGCTCCTCTAAACGTTACACCGGCGGGATCTGTAGAAGTAAGGAGGCGAAGACCGAAAATCACACGTCCAAAATGGACGTGGACTTGACTCCAGTGAGCCCACCAGGAGGTACACCACGTAGGTGCCTCCCTTTGGTGTCTCCTAAGCCGAAGGGCAATCGCACAGAAGTATGGGCGGTATCGCCGACTTCTGTATGATTCAACGTGTATACGCTGGAATCGACCTTTAAATTCCGCACAGGAGGGGTCGAACACCCTATTGGTGTATTCTCGAGCCCTCCAAAATATGCAGTAAATTTCAATTAATTAAACTCGATCGAGATTTACTCGAACGAGAAGCAGGTGAACTTGCACGAATCGAGATGCGAATCGTGTTATCCAAGCAAGGTGGGAATAAATTTCCGACCTTACTTCGAGCAAGGCTCGCTACACCCTTTTATACAGCAGTCTTTATGGCTTTCGCAAGAGGATTTTTCCTCTTCGATCGCGATTAACTTCTGATCGAAATATGATCGGGAGCCGATGCGTCTCGGTCAGAAGTCGCCGTCAGAATGATACGGATTGACAGCCGAAGACGTCGCCGCGGTACTTTACCGTTCGTTCCGTGGCGCTGTCTGATTTTCGGCCGTCTCTCCTTGTCACATTATTGGCGCACTACTCTCACGGTACTGACGTCACTAACACCGTTAGCACACTCGAATCGAAAGGTAATGAGCCGTTACCGATGCCAGAAAAACTAATAATACACACGTTTTTCAATCACCGTTCGCTATACAAATCCAATTAGAGATAATCTCTTGGTTATTGTACGTTAACGGGATTAACGGTAATTGCGGCCGAGGCTAATCGCTCGGCATTATGCAATCTTTAAACATACCGCCCCCCTTGCACGGTCCGTGCAATGAACTAGGGAGCGATTCTACCGAATGGCCGCGACCCGAGTGAGAGTAGGCGCATGCAAAATTTAACAAAAAAAATGCAATCTACTTACATTTATTGGAAGGTCCAGCGGAATTGTTTCCCGCAGCCTCTGCAGGGAAGCCGAGTGATGGCCTGGATGGCTGCCTTTGGCAGTAGGCATCGTTCTGCGACGCCCTGTTCGGGTTCTCCAGGCCTTTTCCGCCGCCGTCTCAGAATCAACCGTTCTCTTCACCTCTTCCAAAATCCATGTCCTTTCGAACTCTGAACGGTTGCCTTGTTTAGATCACCTGTTCCGGCTTCGGGAACCAAGTTGCCGAAGGTGACTCAAACGGAAAACTCAGCCACAGGCAGTTTACACAATCGCGTAATTGGTCGTGTATATGTGGATTTGGCTGTACGTACTTTAACTACACTGTACATGCCCATCCTTTCTTCCCGGAACATACTTCCTCTATTCTTCCCATTTCCACTGATTTGGGGGAGGAGAGGATTCTGTACCAGAACAAGATCGTTCTTTTTAGGCGTGTATTTTCCGTCTCGCCATTTGTAGCGGTTCTGGAGATGCGGAGATAATCTCTTCGTCCAGTGTCTCCAGAGCATGCTCGTGGAATTTTTTGCATTGCTTTCCATCTTGTAAGATGCGAAATATTTTGGCATTTTCTCCACGGATTGCATTAAAAGTGCTAACGTAGGCCCTCCGATTAGGAAGTGGGCCGGTGTGAGAGGCGCGTAATCATCTGGGCTGTCACTCAGAGCGGCAATCGGTCGCGAGTTTGAAACTGGCTTCGGATTTTACAGCAGGTAACGATCTGTAATTCTTCTCGCTTCTCGTGGGAGTGAATTCTCCTATGATGCGCTTCAAATGATGCTTCTCACTGATTTGACACCAGCTTCCTGCAACCCGACTGAAGTGGGGGCACCTGGGTGATTAAATTTCCACCGAATGCCCTTCTGGCTAGCCATTCTGTTTTCGGGCATTTCCGGCGTTTTACACACCATATTGAAATGTTTTCTTAATTCACGATCTGCACCGGACGAAATTTGTCCCGGGTTGTCACTGCGTATGCAGGACGGGATTCTCGTCGGGCAAATGAATCGCTCTAATGCAGCTTTGCAAAAATGCACCTTCCGTCGCGTAATCGTGTGACGAGTTCTTAATGTGTATAGCCCTTTGTAGCGAAGCAGACAAAACCGCTATGTACGCTTTATGAGCTGTTTTTTCCTCGGCCCGCGGAGCGTCAGCGGACTTTGGTAAATGGTCCCGCAGCATAATCAACTCCGCAGTTTAGAAAAGCCCGGGCTGGACGACTTCGTTCCAAGGTCAAATCCTCGCATGATCTGCGTGTGGAGTTTGTGCCCTCCATCTCACGCATTTCATGCATTGATGAATGATCCTTTCGGAGCCGTGGTTCTGCAACCTGAGGATCCAAAATTGCTGTTTTACCACTGGATATCGCTCAGGGCTGCAAAGCCCCCGATGCAACGTATTTACGTGGCACTGCCGGATTATCATGGTGGACACATGACAAGTTTTGGCAAAATTATTGGGTTCTTAGCTTACCATGCCAGCGTCGCATCCTCCAATCGTCCACCTCCCCTTAAGACATCGGGTGCGTCTACGAACGGGTTCATACGTTTTAATGGAGATTTCGCGGAATTTCCCCTGCGCTTTTTAAGCACTGGTACTCGCCCAAAAGTGCGTTCGCTGTATGTAGCGGACGATTCTTCCTTGGCGAGCTGCCGGTAATTCTGAAGCTTTCGACAAATGTTTGCAGATCGAGAACGACCTTCGCTCACCTTGCATCGGTCTTCGTAATCGGAGACAATATGCAAGTTACGCGCAAGTAGCTTACTCCAGGTTGAGAATCGAAACACGAATTCCCATTCTTTCTCTGGAGTTGCAAACGTGGGCGTGCGGGAAATGCGCTTTCGCCCTCGCTCGTATCGATGGAATTAGGCGTTTTCGGCCAATTTTCTTCAGGATTGTCTCAAATCCATGCTGGTCCAGAAATCGCATATAGCTTCGACTGAATGAGTTCCTGCTGCTTCGACACCGCGCGAATTCAAATCCGCGGGATTGAAGCGGGTGGGAACGTGTTCCATTCAGCCTTCTGGAAGCAAGTGTTTGATTTTTGATACTGGTTGGCTATCACAACCTTTCCAAGTCGTGAAGGCGACATGTTTTTCAACCAAGCTAAGTGTAATAGTGGAATCTGACCAACAGATTTATGCGGTCAATTTTTATAGAAAGTGACCGTCCCACGTGCACTATAAGCTCGGTAAGCAGTACAGCCCATTCAATTCGAGAATCGAATCGATCATGCGTTTTTTATAGGAGCCACCCTTCGTTTTTGCCATGCGATCAACGGCGTTGTGTAAACTTCCTCGGTCATGGTCGTTACGCGTAAATACGTAACGGCCGAAAGTACGCTCCGAGCGAAGCATCGCAGAACTTCCGTGTAATTCCACCGAAACTGTGTTCGCTCCGGTAAAAACGGATCCATCTGGGAAATTTTACTTTTTCCAAACTCGCTCTAATCCTCGCGGTAAACGTGTTCCACGTTTTTAATCGTATTCGCGGAGACACGATCGTCCCACTGGATTTTTTCCAGCCATTGGGATTGCATCAAAATCTTCGCTCGAATTACGACTCGCCGGTGATAACCAGCCGGAGCGGGATCGTAAAGTTTTGGGCTATTTCGGAAAACAAAGTTCGTTTTGTAGATCGGACCTGCAGCCGGTTCAAGCAAACCAAGTTGCAGGTTGAAATAGAAGTAATCACCCGATGGTATCCATCGCAATCCGGAGCACCTTGAGTTCGGTGGTCATCGAATAAGGTGAGATCGACAGCGTGGGAGTGAGAACTTTGTGGGATGATTCGCAGCAATTTCTGTGAATTGCCAGCCCACTTTCTCAATTTAAAACCCGCCAGGCCCCGTAGGAGTTCGGGCAAACTTCTGAATTACGAATTTTTTCCTAATAGGGTCGTATCGGGTGCCCCCATAAATACCGTCATCAACGTATATGTTCTTCTCGGGAGTATCGGAGCGGCGAGAGTGGAAATTCTGTCACCGTCCCGTTTTTTCAGCTCGAGAAGCGAGTACGCATCGATAAATATAGTGCACACGCCGTTCCGTACGTAACGGTGGCTTTAATTCGAAGCGCTTGAAGTCCTTCGGTTTCGGGCGTGCGCCATAAGATGCACTTGAAATCGACGATCCTGCGGGGCGACGAGAATTTGTCGGAACATTTTTCTCGATATCGGCCACCAACATCGTATTCCCGTACAGTGCCTCCATCTCGTCGGAAAACGGACGTGATGTCGCGTTCTGCAACTTTCGGCCCTACGTGTAGGATGTCGTTTAGGAGTTTCACTCCACCTGTACGGCTCGTCGCATTAAAACACGACTCGCAGTTTGGTAGAAGCTGCACTCTCCGTACGGCATGACCGCTCGATGCGGAATGTAGTGAGTCTGGATTTTTCAGAGGGCTCGATACGAGTCATGTGTTCCAACGACTGCATACTCCGTGAGAAATTCTTGATATTCTCGTACGAGGGTCTGATCCTTGTCCAATTTCCTTCTCAACCTTGTCAATGCGGAGAGGGCGCGATACGGGAGTGAATCTCCCAATGCACCTTCCGGTTTCGGATGATTAAACGGCAATCGGACAATAAATCTTCCCGTTGCGTCCCGTGCGACAGTTTTGTTGAAATGAGCTTCGCACTCTTCCTCTGCTTTCTTGTAAGTTGACCGAGGTCGAGGGAATTTCTTCAATTTCTCAGGAACCGTCGAATCGCGTGATCCAGCGCGATTCGGAATATGTTGTACGAATGCAACGTTCGCATCAGCGTGACCCTGGGTTCCTTGCTCGCTGCATCTATCATCGGTCCGGATGTAATATCCAGCCAAATGCAGTTTCAGTGCAATAGGCCCTTTCGGGGGAGGATATCTGACGGAATCCCGGACCGGAATAATCTTGCGGAGCGTATAAATCTGCGCCGATCAAAACTTCAATAGCTTCTTGGCCAGAGGTCGCGGGCTCCGGGATCGGCGAGCTTCAGGTTTCTGCAGAACGCGTCGTTATCGAGCGCAGTTTACAGGATGGCGAGGCATAACTCGTGATTTTTGTCACGACGTACGCTCCGCCGAAACCACAGGAGTTACCCCGGAAGCCGTTCCCAAATCTCAGCCCTACGCTGTACTTGATTTTGGGTCCGACTCACCCCCAAGCCCGGATACCGTGGCTGAGGTTTTCTTCCTCGGGAGGTTGAGGTCATTCCTCAATTTCGCCGAGATGAAGGATGTTTCGGACCCTTGATCTAACAGCGCGCGCGTTAAACGCGATGCACCGTCTTCTCCGTACACTCGTACGATCGCGGGTTGCTAATAGCACCGGCTCCGGTACGTCACCCAGTACTCTGCCGTACAGCGTGACGTAGTGGCCCGTGACGTAGCTGCTGCTTGCGCGTTCGAGGTATCGGGTGCCGGCTTTCGCTCTTTTTAGCACGTACGGCGCTGTGGAGGGGCGCTTATCTCGCCGTTCCTCGCGCTTGCCGTTCGAATATTTCCTTGATTTCGGCTTTTGGCTTTCCGCCTCTTTTTCGCGTTGTTCGAAATGCAACAGGATGTGATGCCTCGCCACTGCATCTCGAACAACCTTGTTGGCTCCTGGCAGCTTCTTACGTCGTGATCCAGGGCCAGACAGGCTATAAGCATCCCTGACTGTCCTATTATGCGATCTGGTAACGTACCAGTGCGGAGAAACGCTTAAATGTGCCGCATTCCGAGAGTGCATGCGTTTGTCCGCAAATCGTGCACTTTCGCTGCAAGCAGGGGGGGGAATCCACGACGGTGTTATGGACTCCGTACTCGTGGCTTCTGTTCCTGTTTTGGAGGCAATTTGCGGTTATGTTCGTCCGCCGACCATTACGGACATAGCCCGCGCTCTCCTGATCGAGGAATCTGGAATATCTCTCTCTATCATCGGATATCTGTGCTGACATTTTTGAGGGATCGTTCTATTCCCTGCAACGCGGCATCGAATTGGCTCGCTACAATATGCGTGAGCAGCCAAACTAAGCTGCTCTTTCCGCTTTTCTCCTTTTTAGCAAGTGATAGCGAGTGCTTGCCGAAAGCCTATGGTAACCTTGGGCTGAAACACTCGACAGGTCGCCCTTTCGGATTTTTGTCAATCTCCCAGAATCTGATCAAGTAGCTTTGATCAGTACCAAGCGTGGGAGCCCGGAATTCTGCTTTCAGGGTCGACTCCATGCTACTGGAGAAATTTGAATCCGTTATGGCAAGAGATGCGATAGCGTCTGCGGCTCTCCCGGTTATTCAGGTGTTTATGTATTGTTACCTTGCACATCCGTTAACGTGGGGTTAAGTTTATTACTCCGGCGTGTAAAATAGGTCCTCTGGAAATGTTCCCATTTCGAAGGATCCCTTCGTCGAATTTCTCTCTCCAACCTCATCTTCGGGAGTTCGATCAGGCTATTGTTTGCTGGATTTCCGACATCACCGTTCTTGGACCTGTGGTGAGTCGGGTTATTTCCGCGGGCCACATAGGCCTGGAACTCCAGAAACTCAAGGTTTTCGGTTTCCCCATGAAAATCCCAAGTTGGAACAATCCTCGTAATCGTGTCGTTTCCCAGGAGGGAGAAGCCTACACACGACCTGGCTATACTGACTCGTTCATCTGTTGCCACAGAGTTTTAACGTAATCGAGCCTTTCTTCCAGAATTTTCTGCATATTTGGCTCTGACTCCATCTTTTTGAGCGGTTGATGGATGCCTTCTATTTATCCGTTCCATCCTCTGGTCAGGTTCTCGGAGGTATGCCCTAAGGTTGTCAGACCAGTCGGGATCGTTCTCGTAACGTGACATAGCGTTGTTGAAGGTTAAACGCTTCTAAACAACCGTACACGGAAGAAACTCACGTGTTAGTACGTCCAACACTTCCTTTTCTCCGATTACCTCAATATCCGGCTCGAAGTGACCTTATGTTAAAAAGTAATGAATATATACTTTTAACGTGTGGAGTCCGGATAGAGAGGTGTGGGAGTATTATAGGGGAAGTGAGTCGGACAAAAATGATTTTTCTTTTCGTCGATCTTAAAGACCGACCTTTTTTATTATAAAATAGATACTACAGAAAGAAAACAGAAAAAATCAAAATGAATAATTAAAAATCAGAATTAACGAGACTGCTCGATTGAACTATCTAATGTGGCCTCAGGTTTGGCCGTTTCAGCTCGAGGCTGGGTCGCCGAATTCGCTAGGCTGCTTGAGGCAGTAGCCAAGATTCCTAAGAACAGAAAAACACGACTATGTGTTAGACACACGTACACGTTATACGTATCTTCGTCGCGCTTGCTTGCTCGCGCTCCTTGGTTCGTGATTCGAAACGTATCGGAGCTGGAGAAACAAACTTTCGTAAATTACGAAATATAAAAAGTGACTGTATTTTTGGCTAGGAAAAGAATTAAACTTCTTTTCTTCGCCGATTCAGTGCGGGTCGATTGCCCAGTGGACGGGGATGCAAGAGGAGGTTGTAAGGCTCCTAATGCACTGTTCCCTGGCGAATATGCACACTGAGTCTGTGCGCGTCGAAAGCTTCGCACCCGCAGTGCACTGCACGACCGTCAATCTGCGGCTTCTCTTAACACTGTTCCAACAGATGACTTGTTTGGTCCGAGAGTTAGCACTGCGAAGCTCCGACAACACAGTTGAAAAATTCACTGCACGAATACACTACCGGACGTGATACGTTGCAGTATTTTGAACTACGCGGGGCTCTTGACCCACGACTCCGTATTACTTTCTCCGCACTGGTGCTCCTCCCAAACGTTACACCGGCGGGATCTGTAGAAGTAAGTGAGGCGAAGACCGAAAATCACACGTCCAAAATGGACGTGGACCTGACTACAGTGAGCTCCACCCAGGAGGTACACCACGTAGTGTGCCTCCCTTTGGTGTCTCCCTTGCCGAAGGGGCTAATCGCACAGAAGTATGGACGGTATCGCCGGACTTCTGTATGATTCAACGTGGTATACGCTGGAATCGACCTTTAAATTCCGCACAGGAGGGTCGAACACCCTATTGGTGTATTCCTCGAGCCCTCCAAAATATGCAGTAAATTTAAATTGAATTAAACTCGATCGGAGATTTTCTTCGAACGAGAAGCAGGGTGAACTTCTGCACGAAATCGAGATGCGAATCGTGTTTTTCGCAAGCCAAGGTGGGAATAAATTTCCGACCTTTTCGGAGCAAGGCCTCGCTACACCCTTTTCTATACAATAGCAGTCTTCTTATGGATTTCTCGCAAGAGGATTTTCCTCTTCGATCATGCGATTAACTTCTGATCGAAAATATGATCGGGAGCCGATGCGTCTCGGTCAGAAGTCGCCGTCAGAATGATGACGGATTGACAGCCGAAGACGTCGCCGCGGTACTCTTTACTGGTCGTTCCGTGGCGCTGTCTGATTTTCGGCCGTCTCTCCTTGTCACATTATTGGCAGCACTACTTCCTCTCTCACTTTGTACTGACGCGTCACTAACACCGTTAGCACACTCGAATCGAAAAGGTAACGTGAGCCGTTACTGATGCCAGAAAAACTAATAATACATTAATCGTTTTCCTCAATCACCGTTCGCTACGTACAAAATCCAATTAGAGATAATCTCTTGGTTATTGTACGTTAACAGGATTAATCGGTAATTGCGGCCGGAGGCTAATCGCTCGGCATTATGCAATCTTTAAACATACCGCCCCCCTTGCACGGTCCGTGCAATGAACTAGGGAGCGATTCTCACCGGAATGGCACGCGAGCCGGAGTGAGCAGTAGGCGCATGCAAATTTAACAAAAATGCAATCTACTCACATTTATTGGAAGGTCCAGCGGGAATTGTTTCCCTGCAGCCTCTGCAGGAAGCGAGGATGGCCTGGATGGCTTTGCCTTTGGCAGGGCAGCATCGTTCTGCGACGCCCTGCGTTCGGGTTTCCAGGCCTTTTTCCGCCGCCGTTCAGAATCAACCGTTCTCACCTTCCAAAATCCATTGTCCCTTTCGAACTCTGAACGGTTTTGTTTAGACATCACCTGTTCTGGCTTCGGGAACCTGCTTGCCGAAGGTGCAGACTCAAACGAAAAACTCACAGCCACACGCAAAGTTTACTACCAAATCGCGTAATTGGTCGTGTATATGTGGATTTGGCTGTACGTACTTTAACTACAGCACGTACTATGCCCATCCTTTCCCGGAAATACTTCCTCTATTCTTCCCATTTCCCACTGGATTTGGGGTGGAGGAGAGGATTCTGTACCAGAATCAAGATCGTTCTTTTTTAGGCGTGTATTTTCCGTCTGCCATTTGTAGCGGTTCTGGAGATGCGTGAGATAATCTCTCGTCCAGTGTCTCCAGAGCTGCTCGTGGAATTTTTGCATTGTTCTCCATCTTGTAAGATGCGAAATATTTGCATTTTCCACGGATAGCATTGGGGTGTGCCAACGTGGGTCTCTCCTCCGATTAGGAAGTGGGCTGGGTGTGAGAGGCGCGTAATCATCTGGGCTTTGTCACTCAGAGCGGCAATCGGTCGCGAGTTTAAAACTGGCTTCGATTTTACAGAGTAACGTCTGTAATTCTTCTCGCTCGTGGGAGTGAATTCTCCTATGATGCGCTTTCCAAATGATGCTTCACTGATTTGACACTACAGCTTTCCTGCAACCCACCGAAGTGTGGGGCACTGGGTGGATTAAATTTCCACCGAATGCCCTTCTGGCCACATTCGTTTCTGGCATTTCCGGCGTTTTATTAACACCATATATTGGAAATGTTTTCTTAATTCACGATCTGCACTTTCTGACGAAATTTGTCATCTGCTGTCACTGCGTATGCATGGACGGGATTCTCGTCGGGCAAATGAATCGCTCTAATGCAGCCAAAATGCACTCGTCGTAATCGTGGACGAGTTCAATGTGTATAGCCCTTGTAGCGAAGCAGACAAAAACCGCTATGTACGCTTTATGAGCTGTTTTTCCTTCGGCTCCGCGGAGTCGCGGACTTTGTACGGTCCCGCATAATCAACTCCTGCAGTTTAGAAAAGCCCGGGCTGGACGACTTCGTCTCCAAGGTCAAATCCTGCATGATCTGCGTGGGAGGTTTGTGCCCTCCATCTCACGCATTTCATGCATTGATGAATGACCTTTCGAGCCGTGGTTCTGCAACCGAGGATCCAAAATTGCTGTTTTACCATGGATATCGTCAGCTGCAAGCCCCCATGCAACGTGTATTTACGTGGGCACTGCCGGGATTATCATGGTGGACACATGGATGTTTTGGGCAGAAATTATGGGGTGCTTCGCTTCCCATGCCAGCGTTTCGCATTCTCCAATCGTCCACCTACCCTTACAGACGTCGTGGGCGTCTAGGAACGGGTTCAGACGTTTTAATAGGAGATTTCGCGGGAATTTCCTGCGCTTTTTAAGCACTGGTACTCGCTCCGCAAAGTGCGTTCGCTGTATGTAGCGCGGACGATTCTTTTCCCTTGGCGAGCTGCAATCTCTGAAGCTTCGACAATAAGTTTCGTATCGAACGACCTTCGCTCACCTTGCATCGGTCTTCGTAATCGGAGACAATATGCAGTTACGCTGGAAGTAGCTTACTTTGCAGGTTGGAGAATCGAAACACGAATTCCCATTCTTTCTCTGGAGTTGCAAACGTGGGCGTGCGGGATCGTGCGCTTGCCCTCGCTCTCCGTATCGATGGAATTAGGCGTTTTCGGCCAATTTTCTTTAGGATTGTCTCCAACCATGCTGGTCCAGAAATCCATAGCTTCGACTGAATGAGTTCCGCTGCTTCGACACCGCGCGCGAATTCAAATCCGCGGGATTGAAGCGGGTGGGAACGTGTCTCCATTCAGCCTTCGGAAGCAAGGTTTGATTTTTGATACTGGTTGGCTATCACAACCTTCCAAGTCGAAGCATGTTTTTTTTCAACTGCTAAAGTGTAATAGTGGAATCTGACCAACAGGATTATGCGGTCAATTTTATAGAAAGTGACCGTCCCACGTGCACTATAGCGGCTCGGTAAGCAGTACAGCTCCATTCAATTCGAGAATCGGAATCGACTGGCGTTTTTTATAGGATGCCACCTCGTTTTTGCCATGATCAAGGTTGTGTAAACTTCCTCGGTCAGCGGTCGTTACGCGTAAATAATACGTAACGGCCGAGTATCGCCCGGAGCGAAGCATCGCAGAATCTTCGTGTAATTCCACCGGAAATCGTAAGTTCGCCTCCGTAACGGATCCATCTGGGAAATTTTACTTTTTCCAAACTGTCTAATCCTTCGCAAAACGTGTTCCACGTTTTTAACGTATTCGCGGAGACATGATCGTCCCACTGGATTTTTTCCAGCCATTGGGATTGGTGTAGATCAAAAATCTTCGCCCGAATTACGACTGGTGATAATCCAGCCGAGGCGGATCGTAAAGTTTGGCTATATTTCGGAAAACAAAAGTTCGTTTTAGATCGGACCTGCAGCCGGTTGGAAAACCAAGTTGCAGGTTGAAATAGAAGTAATCACCCGATGGTATCCATCGCAATCCGAGCACCTTGAGTTCGGTGTCATCGAATAAGCGTGAGATCGACGAGCGTGGAGTGAGAACTTTGTGGGATGATCTTCGCAGTAATTTCTGTGGAATTGCCAGTTTCTCCACTTTCTCAATTCTAAACCCGCCGCCCTGTAGGAGTTCGCAAACTTGGAATACGAATTTTTTCCAATAGGTCGCATCGGGTGCCCCCATACAATACGTCATCAACGTATGTCTTTCTTCGGAGTATCGGGAGCGGCGAGAGGAAATCTGCTCAATCCGTCCCGTTTTTTTCAGCTCGAGAAGAGTACGCATCAGATAAATATGGTGCACAATTGCCAGTTCCGGTACGTAATTGGTGTTTAACCCGAAGTACTGAAGCCCTTCGGTTTCGGGCGTGCGCCAAGTAAGATGCACTGAAATCGACGAGATCCTGCGGGGCGACGAGAATTTGTCGGAACATTTTCGATATCGGCCACCAACACGTATTGCGTACAGCCTCCATCTCCCGTCAAAACGGACGTGATGTCGCGTTCTTGCAATTTCGGCCCTACGTGTAGGATGCCGTCGTTTAGGGAAAGTTTCCACTCACCTCGTACGGCTCGCTCTTATTTAAACACGACTTCGCAGTTTGGTAGTTGCACTCTCCGTACGTATGACCGCTCGATGCGGAAATGTAGAGTCTGGATTTTTCACAGAGGGCTCGATACGAGTCATGTAGCCCTGTTCCAACGACTCATACTCCGTGAGAAATTCTTGATATTCTCGTACGAGGGTCTGATCCTTGTCTAATTTCCCCTTCTCAACCTTTGTCGTAATGCGGAGAGGGCGATACGGAGTGAATTTCCCAATGCACCTTCCGGTTTCTGGATGATTAAACGGCAATCGGACAATAAATCTTCCCGTTGCATCCCGTGCGACAGTTTTTGGAAATGAGCTTGCAATCTTCCTCTGCTTTTGTAAGTTACCGAGGCCGAGGGAATTTCTTCAATTTCTCCTAGGAACCGTCGAATCGCGTGATCCAGCGATTCGAATATAAAAGTTGCAAATGCAACGTTCGCACGTGACCCTGGGCCTTGCTCGCTGCATCTATCGGTCCGCTGATAATATCCAGCCAAATGCAGTTTCTGTGCAATAGGCTCTTCGGGAGATATTCGACGGAATCTCCGACCGAATAATCCTGAGCGTATACAATCTGCAGCCGATCAAAACTTCAATGTTTTGGCCAGACGCGGGCTCGGGATCGGCGAGCTTCAGGTTTCGCAACGCGTCGTTATCGAGCGCGTTTACAGATGGTATGTGAGGCATAACTCGTGATTTTTGTCACGACGTACAGCTCTCGCCGAAAACCACAGGAGTTACCCGGAAGCCGTCTCCCAAATTCAGCCCCACGGCTATTTTTGATTTTTTGGGTCCGACCACCCCCAAGCCCGATACCGTGGCTGAGGTTTTCTTCCTCGGGAGGTTGAGGCGGGTCAATTCCTCAATTTCGCCGAGATGAAGCACGTTTCGGACCCTTGATCTTAACAGCCTGGCGGCGCGTTAAACGCGACGGCACCGTTTTCTCCGTACACTCGTACGATCGCGGTTGCTAATAGCACCGGCCTCCTGCCAGTCTGGTACTTGCCGTACAGTGACGTAGTGGCCCGTGACGAAGCTGCTTGCGCGTTCGAGGTATCGGTGCCGGCTTTCGCCTTAGCCGCCGGCGCTGTGGAGGGGGCGTTATCTCGGCCGTTCTCCGCTTGCCGTTCGAATATTTCGATTTCGGCTTTTGGCTTTCCGCCTCTTTTTCGCGTTGTTCGAAATGCAACAGGATGTGGGATGCCTGCAAGCACTGCATCTCGAACAACCCGTTGGCTCCGGCAGCCTCTACGTCAGTGCATCCAGGGCCAGACAGGCTATACATCCCTGACTGTCCTATTTATGATCTGGTAACGTACCAGGTGCGTGGAGAAACGCTTCAAATGTGCTGCATCTCCGAGAGTGCATGCGTTTGTCCGCAAATCGTGCACTTCGCGCTGTGCAGGGGGGAATCTACGACGCAAAGACAGTGACTCCGTACTCGTGGCTTCTGTTCCTGTTTTGAGGCAATTTTGCGGTTATGTTCCTGTCAATTACGGACATAGCCCGCGCCTTCCTGATCGAGGAATCTGAATATCTCCCTCTATCATCGGATATCTCCGTTGACATTTTTGAGAGGATCGTTCCCATTCCCCTTGCAACGCGGCATCGAATTGGCTCGCATACATTATGCGTGAGCAGCCAACTAAGCTTTTCGCTCTTCCGCTTTTCCTTTTTAGCAAGGATAGCGAGTGCTTGCCGAAAGCCTATGGTAACCTTCTGAACACTCGACAGGTCGCCCTTTCGGATTTTTGTCGGGATCTCAGAATCCGATCAAGTAGCTTGATCAGTACCAGCCGTGGAGCCCGGAATCGCCTCGCTTTCAGGCCGACCACGCTACTGAGAAATTTGAATCCGCTATCGCAAGAGATGCGAAAGCGGCTGCGGCCTCTCCCGGTTATACAGGTGTTCAGGTATTGTAACCTTTGCAATCGTCCGTTAACGTGGGGTTGCTTTATTACTCTGGCGGTAAATAGGTCCTCGAAATGTTCCCATTTCGAAGGATCCCCGTCGAATTTTCTCTCCAACCCTTATCTTCGGGAAAGCCCGGATCGGTGGGCTGTTTGCTGGATTTCCGACATTCACCGTTCTTGGACCTGTGGTGAGTCGGGTTATTTCCGCGGCCACATAGGCCCAAACTCCAGAAACTCCGGTTTTCGGTTTCCCCATGAAATCCCAAGCTGGAACAACTCGTAATCGTGTCGTTTCCTTGCGAGGGAGAAGCCTGGCACACGACCACAGGCTCATCGTTCATCTGTTGCCACAGAGTTTCAACGTAATCGAGCCTTTCTTCCAGAATTTTCAAAGTGATCGGCTCGACCCATCTCTTTTGAGGCTGATGGATGCCCTATTTATCCGTTCCATCCCTCTGGTCAGGTTCTCGGAGGTATGCCCCAAGGTCAGACCAGTCGGGATCGTTCGTAACGGACATGGCTGTTGAAGGCTGGCGCTTTCAAACAACCGTACACGAATAGAAATCATCAAGAGTAATGTACGTCCAACACTTCCCTTTCTCCGATTACCCCAATATCCAAGCTCGAAGGACCTTTATGTTGAAAAGTAATGGATATATACTTTTAACGAATGAGTCCGGACAGAGGTGGGAGTATTATAGGGAAGCGACCGGACACAAATGATTTTCTTTTCGTTTGTCTTAAAGACCGACCTTTATTATAAAATAGATAACAGAAAGAAAATAGAAAATCAAAATGAATAATTAAAAATCAGAATTAACGAGATGTTCTCGATTCGAATATCACTTGGGCCTCGTTTCGCCGTTTCGCGACACTATCGCCGAACCTGCAGGTTTGAGGTAGGCTAAGATTCCTATGAACGGAAAAACACGACTATGTGTTAGACACACGTACACGTTATATCGTATCTTCGTCGCGCTCTGTTTGCTTTCCGCGCTCCTTGGTCTGGTGCAATCTGGAACGTATCGGAGCGGAGAAATGTAAACTTTCCGTAAATTACGAAACATAAAAGTGGGACTGTACTTTGCCTAGGAAAAGAATTAAACTTCTTTCTTCGCCGATTCAGTGGTCGACGCCCAGTGGATTTGGGATGCAAGAGGAGGTTGTAAGGCTCCTAATGCACTGTTCCTGGTGAATATGCACACTGAGTCTGTGCATCGACCGCACTGCAGTGCACTGTACGACCGTAAATCTGCGGCTTCTCTTAACACGTCTAAACAGATGACTGACGGTCGAGAGTTAGCACTGCGAAGCCCGACAACACGCTGTTCACTTAATGAATACACTACTCGACGTGATACGTTGCAGTATTTTGAACCACGCGGGGCCTGACCCACGACTCTGTTACATTTCTCCGTAACTGGCGTTCTTCTAAACAGCCACACCGGCGGGATCTGTAGAAATAAGGGGAGGTTGTACATCGAAAATCACACGTCCAAAAATGGACGTGGACCTGACTACAGTGAGCTCACCAGGAGGTACACCAATAGGTGGTAAATTTTGCGTCTCCTAAGCTGAAGGGCAATCACACAGAAGTATGGACGGTACCGCCGACTTCTGGTATGATTCTGGGAACGTGTATACGTTGGAACCGACTCTCAAATTCTGGGCACAGGAGGGGCCGAAACAATCTCATTGCGTATTCCTCGAGCCCTCCAAAATATGCAGCAACTTTAAATTAATTAAACTCGATCGAGATTTGCTCGAACGTGAGAAGTATAGAATCCTGTACGTGAATCGAGATGGCGAATCGTGTTTTCCAAGCAAACGTGGGAATGAATTTCCGACCTTTTTCGGAGCTAGCGCCTGCTACACCTCTTTAAACAGCAGTCTTTATGGCTTTCTCGCAAGAGGATTTTCCTCTTCAATCGCGGATTAATCTCTTGATCGAAATATGATCGAGAGCCGATGCGTCTCCCGGTCAGAAGTCGCTGCAAGAATGATACGGATTGATGTGCTGAAGACGTCGCTTTGCGGTAATTTTACTGGTCGTTCCTGGTGGCGCCAGCCTGAGTTTCAGCCGCCCCCTCTTATCACATTATTGGCGCACTACTCTCACGGTACTGACGTCACCAACAATCGTTAGCACACCTGAATCGAAAGGTAATGAGCCGCGTTACCGATGCCAGAAAAACTAATAATACACACGTTTTTCAATCACTGTCTTTCGCTATACAAATCCAATTAGAGATAATCTCTTGGTTATTGCGGTATCGTTAACAGGATTAATGGTAATTGGTGGCTGAGGCTAATCGATCGTGGCATTATGCAATATTTAAACAGGGTAAGATATACGAGAGAATAATTATCGAACGAATAGGAAAACAATACGGAGAGAAGGGATTGGTAAATCGTAGCCAATTTGGATTTAAAAAACAAAATGTACGCGGAAGATGCTAGATTTTAAAATTTGGCATGCAGTTACTACTGCGCAACGCACTGGTGGTATGTTGTTTATGCAAACATAGAGGCGCCTTCTGACAATTTGTGGTAGGCTAGCTGTTAAAAAGTCAGCGACCAGGGCAGAAGTCAGCAGTTCCATGCTGGAATATATTGATAAACACAGTGAATGGAAAGCTAAAGTCAGGGTCGAATTTTGATGAAGTAATAAGAAAAATGGAGAAAGCGATGCCCGCAAGGGTCGATAATTGGACATTTAAAGCATGGAATGGGTGCTCTAATCTACGTTCTACTGAATGAACTAGATGAAAAACCGGATATATCGGATGTGGATGTGGTGGCGTATGCCGATGACCTCGTCTTTATAATGAAGGGAGATTCAAGGAGCAGCATTGAAGCTATTGGAAAGAAGGTAATAGGAAATGCTGAAAAATTGGTGTGATTTACATAAACTCAAGGTCTCAATGACGAAATCGGTTACAAGCTATTAATGAAAGGCAGACTAAGTCGAAGTGCGATACCAACCCTAAAAATAAGTAATATAAATTTTCGATATTTGAAAAAGATTAAGTATTTGGGGTTAGATATTGACAAAAAATGAACTTTGTTGAACATGTGCGGAAAATGCGTGATAAATTAACTAATCCTATAATGGCTATTAAAAGGTTTGCAGTATGGAGCAGTGGGGGTTTTTAAGACCACATATTATGTCTGCTTAATATAAAAAGGTTTTCTCCCGACAAAGTAATTTCGTGCAACTGTCATAGGCCTGGTATGATAAAGTACAGCATACGCACGTGAGAAGACACTTTCACAGGCTGCTCAGCAGGCAGATGTTATTTGTGATGTCGAAAGCTTTCCAGCAAATAACAGCAACGGTTGCAATGTAAGTAATCTGCGGTGTGAAACCATTGGACCTTGGAAATTGTAGAAAGAGGCGTTATAAATCCAGTCAGGAAGAAAGAAGCGAGTAAGTTGAAAAAATTCATACTTTTGATGAAGGTATGGCGGAAAATTTAAATATGGAAGCAGAAAAAGAACGGCTAAACAGAGAAATCTTTACTGAGTGGCAACAAAGATGGACGTAAACGGTACACGAGGTGCAGAGAGACGTATAATTTTATTAAAGTTGCAGAGTTTTGCATCGGAAAACGACTGGTTTAAACCAGGCAGATACCGCGTGCGGTAATAACTGGATATGGACTCATTAATGCGTCACTTTATACACGACGTTCCTATAGAATCGCCGAATTGTCCAGCGTGTGACGTGGCAAGTGAAGATGTAAACCATATTCTATTCCAATGTGAAGCTTATGCGAATTTACGATACTCAATACCTGATTGAAAATCAAGAAAGAAAAGAAAACCTTATCGTAACAAAGCAAAGGTATGAGCAATTCCCTCTGACTTTATTACTGTGTGTCTTTGAAAGAAGAAAATTTTACCTTTCCGCTGGAGATGGTAGAACGGGACGTTGAGATCCAATTACCTAGAACCTAAAAAGAGAAGACCCAAACCTTGAAAATAAAGAGAAAGAACGTAATCGAAATTATAAGAAGACAGAAAAAGGGAGAAAGAAGAGAAGAAGAAAATCTTTGGATAGAAACGAAAGTTATCTTTAATGAATAATACTCATCAAAGAAAGTAGAAACGATCCGCCTCCTCGTGGCAGGGACGGGCAACGTCTTTGGACGCAATAAGTGACCTGTAAAGAAAAAGATGCTATTTCTGCCAAGAAAATTGTTAAGAGTAAGACTGAATGCCAAGATCAAAGCGGTACGAGGTTGATGCTCGAGCTGCAAAAGAAGAGTAAAATAATGAAAAAAAAAAAAAAAATGTCCCTTATCTTTACGGGAGTATGCGCTGCCTTCGCGCAGGGTACAGGAACCCCAGGGCCCCATCTCCAGTGAGTGATGATCTTCCTGATCAGCGACGCGGGGAAATTAGGACGAGCGAAGCGGTTAGGAGGCTGTCTTCACCCTTGTAAACCCATAGGAAGAGGGGATTACAGGTGAAGGCCGTAAGGAGAATCCACGGTAATGGGATTGCCGTGGAAACTGCGACCGCCGAGGGATTGAAGGCACTCACGGAGAGTACCAAACTTAAGGAAAGCCGGATTAACGGTGAGGACTCCCGTCGTCAGGAAGCCGAAGATAATCATCTTCGCCGTCCCGCGATCAATGACGGAAGAGGAAATCCGGAGATGCCCCCGGAGACAAAACCCGACCGTGAAATCAGGTGAAGAAGACCAGAAGGAGAGCCGGTTCTGCTTCAGGACCGGACGAAAGTGACGGCGACGAGACCAACTGGCGTCAGAGGGGTATCCCCTGAAGTTGCGGACGAGTATGCTAGAGGCGCATAAGCTGTTGCCCGCCTGAGCGCTTGCAAGGTGCGAGGATTTTCTTGCAGTAAGGTGGTGCTAAAAGTTGCGGGCATACGGCCATATAGCGAAGCACTGCTGCCAGAAGGAGGACGTATGCGGCCACTGTGGGCAGCATACAGGACACAGCGCGAAGGCGTGTTCCAAAGAAGAGCCATCAGCAGTCCGCGCGAACCGTAAGCAAGCGCTGGCGCGAAAGGGGATCATGCTGCTTCCAGCAACGGCCTCGCTCGGTAGGCGAGAAAAGCAGTCCAAAGGTCTGTTCAGGCAGAACCAGTTGCGCAGCGACAACTCTACTACAGACGGCCGAGGACCCGCTACCGATCCTGCAGCTGAACATGCAGCGACGGAAAGTCGTGCCACACGAGAACAGGCGACAAATGGAGGAAACTACTGCGGACATCCTGCTTGCGGCAGGAACCGGGTATATAGTTTCAAAGAAAGCATCCTGGCCCCGGGTCGGGCAAGGCTACGATAATTTTCCGTAACCACGGTGATGAACCGCCGCTGGCGGCCATATATGCTTCGAGAAATAGAAAGTTTTCCACAGTGCTCGAAATCGCAGACCTGTGCACACCGCGATGCGGTTCAGTGCAGCTTTCCGGACGGTAGTACGGGAATTGTACGGAGTGAGTCAATATTTTCCCGCCGCCGCTGAAAATATTGAACTCGGGCTAGCCCACCTCGACATTAAAGCTAATAAGACTACGGGGAAAGCAATTATAATAGGCGCGGACGCGCGAACGCGAAGTCGCATGTATGGTATAGCAGATTCACCGACGAACGCGGGGTTTTACCTGGAGGATTTAAAGGTCAATCGTCATAGCTTGTTAGTGCTGAACGATGGCGGGACATCCCACCACCGTTTGAGAACACGCGAGGATCGTCTCAACATCGACGTCACTCGCGGTCTGGGAAGTGATACCGCTCGCACAACGGCTGGAAAGGGTACGAGGACGGAACCTCCAGCGATCACAGAATTCCGGAGACACGCCTGAACCTCGGCACGCGAAGAGGACAACAACCGTCGCCCTGCTGAGCCACGGTACAATACAAAGAAGGCCGACTGGAACAAGCTCCAGAAGACACTCATCCAGGAGAAGCGCTCCTTGACAAATGTCGATCTGAATAGTCGACAAGACGTCGAGTAAATGGCGGAAACCATGTGGAGCGGGTAATACTGACTCACTCCGCGAGGCGGCACGCCCAAGAAGAAATGGCACCAGAAATCTGTACCATGGTGGACTGAGGAACTCACCAGGATGAAGAGGGCAACATACAGAGCAAAGAAGATTGAAAATTAGGGGACACACGATCCCCCAACGAGGGAGATAATTGAAACAGGAATATCGACGGTTCAGGAGAGCCTATACGAAGAAGGTGACGAGCGAGAAGAACCGCCTGGCGGCGCCAGTTCGTCACCGGTAATAAGGAAACCAGGGACGCCAGGGGTGTCGCAACGAAAACAACCCTGGGAAACGTCTTAGGAGGGAGGAAGCCACTTCCTCCATCAGGTCGCCGCAAGGGGTCATACGACCTCCTGTCGATCGACCGCGGAAGCGATGCTAGCGGCGCTCGTCACGGACGACGACTGTGGGACAGACACCTCGGAACAAACACGGACACGCGAGGAAGTCTGGTCCCAGCCAGCAACGGAGGACAGCCCTCATCTGAGTGGGAAGACCTGAGTGACGTTTAAATGCGCCTCAGGAAAGGTAAATGTCCGGGACCGGACAGGATCGAGGTGGAAGTTATTCAGAGATCCTGGGGATAAATCCACGAGGAGCTAGTCAGACTCTGTAACGGATGGCTTCGAATGGGGAGTATTCCCAGCTCAAGTTGTAAGGTGGGTACTATGATGCTGCAATTACCCAAGCGGGTCCGGACAAGGATAGGAGTAACCCGGTAGTCGCTTTATTAATTTGCCTCCTCTCAATGGTAGGGAAACTGTTTCGAGCTGACTGATGGCGAATAGATTCCGCGGAATATTTTCCTTGATCATGTAAGCAACTCTCCGATCGACAGTACGGGTTCAAGCCCGGTCGATCAACAACGGTGGAAGCTGACTGGCAAATTCCTCGTAGCATTCTTAGGGAAAGGGAATTCGCGAGGGTAAAGTACGCGGGTCGCTATAGCGTTCGATATTTCGGGCGCTTTCGGATTAACATACAGTGGCCAAATGTCCTGCACGAACTGAAGAGAAGGGACTGCCCACGAAACCTTTGGTGCCTAGTGGAAAGTTACTTCTCGGAGAGGGCAGCAGCAGATCGTGGGGAAACAGGAATTAGTCCGGAAACCAGCTACCAGAGGCCGCCCGCAGTCCTCGATATTGAGTCCAAGTTTTTGGAATCTAATTTTCGATGATCTAGCTGACGGTTCTCAGCATCCGGACGAGCTGGAATGCGAACTGGTTACCTACGCGGACGATGTCCTTGTCCTGATCTCTGGCAACCTGAGAGAGGAACTGAGAAGGAAGCGGGCCAGGAGGTCGCGACCGCGATGTGCGAGCGGTAAGTAATGAGGAAGCAAACTTTCAGCTTGAAAAGTCGGAGATGCTCCTGGTCAGAGGATCGCTCGACGCCGGGCGGCCCCCGACCATCGGTATCTCTGGGAGAGGTCTAAGAATGACGCCAGCACTTCGGTACTTAGGAGTACACTTTGAGAAAGGACTCTGGGTGAACACTCATATCGAGAAAACCTCGGTAGCAAATGTAGAACTCTGTTCAACAGCCTCGCGAAGGTGGCCAGGGCGAACTGGGGACTGGGACATCGAGCACTCCGTCTTTTTGTACGGGGGCTCTTTGTATCCATAACCACGCATGCAGCGGCTGGCTGGAGTGACCTGCTGAGCAAAACCGCGAGAAGGATGCTGGCTCGTTCTCAGAGACAGAAGCTTCGCGTCACCGCGTGTACGGTACGACGTCAACGGAAGCACTGCCGGTGATCGCGGGCGTGCTCTCCGATCGACCTGGTGACGAAGAAAAAGGGCAAGAAGATACTGGATTCGGGCCGAAGAAAGCAGAGGACGAAAACAACAAACGACGAGGGACAATATGGCCGGGACTACGGCAAAGAAAGAAGACGGGAAGCGGGTGAGGAAATGCTGGACGCCTGGCAGGAGCGCTGGCAAGCTTTCGACCTGCCTCGGACGACCTTCGAGCTCTTCGGAGACGTCCGGCAAAGAATCAGGGCCACTTGATAGAACCGGACCATTATGTCACGCCGCAATTTCTTAGTGGTCACGGTAACCCAGGTGGAAGCTCAGTACCTTCGCGCTGAGTGAAACTGGAACGTGCGAATGTGGGGCTGATGTAACGTCCAATGCCATATTTCTCGACCGTCCGAGGCACGAGGCGGCTAGGGCGGTTTTGAAGATACCGCAGCTTGACGGTTGAAAGATGGCCGGTCACGGAGGCGGGAGAGATGGTCTCCAAAGACACTTTCCGACACTTCCGTGACTTCGCACGAGCTACGCTCTACGCCAGGGAGAGACCAGCCCAATGAGGGACATCAAATACAGGACTAAGAAGAATGAAGAAAGAAGAAAGAAGAACGAAGATACAAAATAGAAGACGATAGCGATGGAGAACCTGCTTTTTTTTAGTAAACAAACGCGCATATGGCTCAATGAAGTGCTTCTGATAAATACTCAAGAAAGAAGAATGGATAATATCAAGAGGAAAACAGGACAAGTACTATCTGAACATACACCACCACATACGCTCACCTACATCGACACAAACATATAAATAAACCTGGATCGTAATGCACAGGATATGCGGACACCAGCAAAAGCAGAGGATCACATACCATCGAGGGACAATTAACCCAAGGAGGTAAACCCTGCGGTCACCGGAGCAGGCAGACTTCTGTATTGAAGCTGCGCTGGTTGCAGGCACAATCGGCTCGCGCCATCCTGCTGGAATCGAGCGAAAGCCGGCAGCTCCGCCTCCTCGTGGCCTCCCGCTGGTAACGACGCTGCAGGTTGCCGGTGTTTCGAGAGTCTGCTAAGAGAGCTGCTTTCCGAAAGGGTAGATTCAATTTGTCCAAAGTCCCGCAAAGCGAGGACAGGGTACTTCCAGCCCAGGGCACGGTACAACACCTACACCGTGGGATGGGGATGACGGTGAGGGTCCATAAGACCGAGGTGATAGCGTTCCATTCAATTCGGCAGGATCCGCCACCCCTCTGATGGCGTGGGTGAGGCTAATATCGAGGCGAGTCTCCAGATGAGTGTATCTGGGGCTGGATCCTCGATAGCCACTCGGCGCTTCGGAGGAGCATTTCCTCTCGCCTGGGTCCCCTGGCTGGAGAGGATGGTCGAGGCTTTGGGCCGGATTCTGCCCAACCTGGGGGCCCGGCGGGCCGAGCCTGCCGCCCAGGCGTGGCAATGGTCCGGGGTCGGTGGTCCCATATGGGGCCCCCGTCTGGGCGGACGACCTTAAGGCCTCCCGGCGCGGCATGACTATCCTGGCGCCGGGTGCAGAGGCGGATGGCTCTGGCGGTCGTCCGCGGGTACCGGACCGTGTTCATGAGGCGGCGACGGTTCTTGCAGGATGCTGCACATGGATCTCCTCGCGCGGTCGCACGCGATGATGTATCGTCACCGCGTCGACCGTCAAAGCGGGGGTGGGGGCGGTCCTGGTGTGCAGGAACCTGCTTAAGAGCGAGTTGAAGTGCTGGTGCCCGGCAGTCCGTGGTGCACGTGTGGCAAGAGCGGTTGGTTCTGCCTACCGCGGGGCACCGGACAGTCAGGCTGTTCGGCCACTCTTATGCGAGTGGCTGGACAGAGGCCATGGAAGCCTCACTTACAGGACGGCACAGAGGTTTTCGGGGCATGGCAGCTTCGGGAGATACCCAAAGCGTGATAGGAAGGAGCCGACAGCAGCCAGCAGCCATTGTGGAGCTGCTGAGCAGGACACGGCGGAACATACCCTCGAGGTATGCGCTGCATGGGAGGGTGAACGCCGTGTCCTGATCGGCGTCACCGGGCGGCGCCCGCTGCCTGGCATGGCGGCAGCGCCATGCTCGGCAGCGAGGAGAAGTGGTGTCGTACCTCCTTCTGCGAAACCAGGTAATGCTGGGCAGAAGGAGACCGTGGGAAGGAGCGCGAGCGCCAGCGGCGCGCTGAGGCTCGCGCTCGCCAGGCGGCGAGAGCGTCGCCGGGGCGTCAGGCGCCGCGGGCGGCCCCCTCGGCGTGGCGCATGACCCAGGCTGGGAGGGGGCCTGATAGGAGCCCCCTCCGGCCAGGCGGCGAAAAGTCGGACCGGATGGGGTGACACAGCGCCTCCTGTCCGGCTCCAGCGTACGGAAAGCGGCAACCCCCTCGGCGGCCTGGTGCGGCCATGAGCTGCCGGTCTCCTGGAGGGTAGAAAAGGGTCGCGACGGCTGCGGAGTTGGGCCTCGCAGCTGCCACTTCAGACGCGGCCCCGGGACGGATGGCGGCAGGATGATGCGGCCTCGTCCTGCCGCTATGAGACATTGGTGGGCGATTACCGGGGGACCGTTTGTCTCCCGCGGGTGGGCGCAAAGCGCGGGCACGGGGAAGAGCATCGGCTATACTTTGAGCGACTCCCGGTATTCCTCCCAAATCGTGCGGAAGGGTCACCGTGGGGTTTTTAGTGGGTAGGTCCGCGCGTCGGTATAATGGGCGCGGGGAATCCCACACACCCCTCCCGGCCTCTCCCAAAGAGGGTGGAGTTCGAAGATTTTCCCCACGAAAGAAAAAAAAAAAAAACACCTATTACCCGTGCGCTTCCCCTTTGCTTTTGTCGTCGGAGCAGATAGAAACCCGCTTGGTACTGGGAGTATGCCCAGCCTTCGCGCAGGGTACAGGAATCCCAGGGTCCCACTTCAGGGCAAAGCGACAATAGTTGTCCTTATCTTAACCTCAAGTGTCATGGCCTGCAGAGTATGCCGCAAACACGGGTAGCGAATCTGGAGGAGCCCGGAGCAATCATACCGTAAACCTCTTCTGTTGGTCAGAAATGTAAACACCCCATACGCAACTCCTCGTTTGGTCTTGCGTATGGTAACAGGCGACGGCAGAGCTATAAAGGGTCTTTGCCAATCCGCCTGGACCGCGAGAATGGCAACTCCTTCCAACGGCCTCCAAATCCTAAGCTCTGCTTCAGGCGATGGGATGAATGGTGGGGGTAGCCCCAATCCCTAGCTACGAACAACACGGGGGTACCTGGGCTGCGCCCTGGTGATGGCGCAGGCAGGCCCGCGCCTTAGGGCACCGTGTGTCTGGCCTGGTCCTGGGATGGCGGCTCTTCCCGGACAGTATCAAAACCGACTAATTTCGTGGGAATACCATGGATTCCATTACCAAAACAAAACATAAAAACAAAACGGCTACAAAACAGGAAACGACGGCGCAACGATAACGGATAATGACAAGACACAAAAATCCAAAAAAATAAGAGAACCTTCCTGAAGGGTTACCGCCGGCAAGTCTACTGCAAGCAGCAGCAGCAGCTCCGACGAAAGCAGCTGGGCATGAGCGCAGTAGAACCTGCGCCTACTGGAGAAACGCTGCGACAGTGAAACGGCGCACCATCCCTCCCGCAAGAGGAAGATGATGGTCGAAATCCAGAAAACAACGAAATTGACGAAACACTCCAACTCAATTGACCACAAGAAGCTTACGAGCCAAAGAACTTCCAATCGGAGCACATTCCGAAACCGATTGAATGTGGGAAGACCCAAAGGAGTGAATTAGAACACTACCTCCTAAACGAATCGGACATAAATAAAAAACAAATAAGCACCATCATGGCAAAATGGGGTTGGCGGAGAGTATTCTTCATAACCTCAGAATCGAGAATGAAAAACTCAAGGTCACGAGCGAGCAAAGGGCCCCGCGCTCTCTTACTCGCAAGTGGCAAGTCAGCGCGGCCGACCTGCACCCCGAACATGTGCAACCGGACCCGCTCCGGCTCCGAAACCAATCTCCGTCGAAGAAGTATTGGCAGGCGAGGTCATCCTCGTCAGGCCTTCTAAAGAGAACGACACAAGGATACCGAGGAATGGAAGCGGTAGTGCGTGGACACTAGCCGAAAAGCACCCGCTCCAAACTACGCGTAAAGGGAGATCCGACAGATGATATTGCGCAAAGGTCTCATCATCGAAGTCGAGAGTAAGAGCGACGTCGAACTAATCAAGAGTGCCCTGCTCCAAAATGCGGGCCCCAAGATAGACGACCCAAAAATGCAGTGCCCATGCATCACAATCTGCGATGTATAGCGAGCACACAATGCAGTTGTTTCCAAGGCTGAACTTAGGTAAAAAGAACCTCCACAACCGTAGCGATACGCAAGCGGAAGCAAGCTTGAAGGAAGTATTTCTTGCAGGCACTCCTTCAAAGCGAAGGAGAAGCGAGAAAGCAAACTGGATCGTGGAACCCCGGTCCAGTTTGATATAAGGAATTGACTTTTGAGAGAAGTAAGGTGTTTATGATGTAATGTCATCGTACCGCATCTGGAGAATACCTTAATATAACAAGACATGTTTTAAATGTCATGGGTTCGGGCACCATAAAAATTGTAAATGCGTCGGACCAATTCAGTGAAAAGTGTGGCCTGGGCGACCACCTGAAAGAAAAATGCAAAGCCAAAGAGATACCAAAGTGCATAACCTGTACAAGTAAGCGAAGTGAGTGAGTGACGTTAAATCAAATTCGTGAAGGATAAGAATTGTCCCGTATTTGTACGCCGCGATTACATGGTGAAGACGAAGATCAACTGGACATGATTATCGCCCATAAACTAATGCTCTTCGAGGTCGGCTGTATGTGGAGCAGCAAATAGACTAAGTCGGCACCAAAGGATAGTATGGACATAGTCTGCTTGACAAGAACTCCACACCTATGGTAATAATAAGGTTAAAGGGTATTCACCAAGTCTTACTACAAATCCAACTGGACACTGAATTTCCTTGCGTGGCGATAATAATTGCGAACAAAAACATACAGGCGTTTCAAGTAAATGCAGAGAAAGAATCGATACATCATGACAGCACATAATCCAATACGGGCAAATTAACTTCTTTTTAGTAAATGTGTAATGTCGATATTCACTGGAGATAGATCCACTTTTAGAAAGACCAGAAAAACACTAGACAATCTTGAAAATGATGTAGGTATTGATACCAAATGATTCTAATGCTCACTCGACACTCTGGTATTCCAGACATACAGATTTAGGGAAGGAAAAATGGAGGATTTTATCCTCCAAAAACAACTCCATGACCCTACTAAACAAACCGCAATCAGATTCCTACATTTTTTTCAATCTATACAGAGGCGAATCGAATGCCGACTTGACACTCGCATCGATGAGCCTAGCGTACCAGTATTTCAGATCGGGAAAGTGGTGCCTGATTGTAACGTCAGCGACCACAGTTTAATCACCATGAAATTAGGAAATCGCCAAATAGAGCGAATAATCTACTCTCCCTCCGCAGTGGATACAAACACATCCGCAGAGCGGATTAGGAGAGATTCAACGTGGTGTCAAACGATCGCTTCACTGGGACGCCTTTCTGCAAAGAATAGGCGCAGTGACCGCAGACATTTCAGCCAAGAACGCGCCAGAAAGTTGAGAGACACAGCGACATTGCAATATCCAAAATCAGAAATCGATCTGCGCAGGTCCCCTGGTGGACCCAAGAGCTCGCAAAACTTAAGGAGGTCAGCGACCAGAGCCAGAAGGCAGGCTCGCGAGAGCTAGACGGCTAAATAACGTAATGCGACGTGGAAACCCTAAAGCACACTCTTACAGTGGAGAGCCAGAAATCTTTACACAAAAGATTAAGGAACAGAAGGCGCTGGCATGGCAGAATGTTGTCCATACCGAAGGCAATAGAGATCCTTGGAGCTTAGTATATAAAATTATCCGGGAAAAAGTAAACAAAGCGAAGAGACTTTTTAACTTCCTTAAACTTCCAGATGGCAATGTTACAATGGCATGGAAGGCAAACTACGAACCCATTCTCAAAGAAAGCGGTACCGCAAGGCAAATTTCTGATGATAAAGCATCGGTTACCGGAAAGATGAAATCTTCTCATACAGTAACCAAAAATATGGAAAGAGAAATAACTGGGAAGGAAGTAAGGGATGCGGCCAAAAAGTGCGTAAGAACAAAAGGCCCCTGGGATCCTGATGAAATCAAACCCGAGATCACTTTCCAAGAAAATAATCGACCCCAAAGAGCACGCAGTCCTGGTTCAGATCTTCAACAAAGTGCCTCAAAGACTTTCGGTCTTTCCCAAGACTTGGAAGTCGGCGACTGCTTAGGATAATACCTATGGGCAAAGACAGGGATCCGGCGGCGTCAGCTCTATCATTCCCATTGCACTCTTCTCATCCACGCGTAACATTCGGGAGAGTGGATTGTAAATCGTAATGATGCAAATTATAGAAGCAGGGGACTGGAACACCTTAACCATCACGGGCTTTAAAAGCCGCAAATCAACCGAGGCGGCTCTACTCGGACTGAGAAATGGAGTGGGGTGGGTCGAACAAAAAGTATAGTTGTCACACTTTTTGTAGACATAGAAGGTGCGTTTTGATAATTTGTGGTGGCTCGCTATCATAAAGAGACTAGTCGACGTGAATTATAGCATCCGCACCACAATGGTCAGCCTCCAGAAGAGCTACTTAAAAAGAAGTGCGGGACGTACAAGTAAGACCGCGTACGAAAGGGCAACCACGCGTATGCAGCGCTGGGTGTCCGCAAGCGGTTCACTATTGGCCCGCAAAGCCTGGTGCTGGTGCATGGACGCCCTTTTACAAACTCACACCGACACCTTCGATGCTGGAAGAGCTTCTCGAGGTGATAGCATACGCGGACGACTTGGTTATCCTTATAAAAGCGAATCTGCTCAATGGATTAGAAAACATTAGCCAGCAGGGCTACGGAAATACTGCACGATTGGTGTAAACTTCATGGTTACTAAATTTCACCTTTCTAAGACCCAAGCAATGTTATGCAAAGGAAAGTTGGACAGGGGCAAGGACCCCAACTATAAGAGTAAATGGCGAAGGTGTGAGGTTTGTTGATCGGAACCAAATACCTAGGTATAATCGTGTGGACAAGAAGATGTTCTTCTTGCACCCACGTAAAGAACATAAGGGTCAAACTCTCAAGGTTTATACTAAAACTAAAGAAAGTAGCACACCAGGAATGAGGAGTAAATCCTTAACATCTTGGACAAGCTATAGCCAAAGCAGTCTTCCCACCCATAGTCACTTACGGTTGTGTGGTAAGGCATGACAGAGTGACCCATAAATTACGTAAAGAGAAACCTCGATGCTGTGCAACGATTAATGTTACTCTTAATGAAGCGATGCAGGTCATCAGTGGAAGTTTACTCCTCTAGATCTAGAGTGTTGCAGAAATGGTATCATGTCTCAGGTCAGACGAAATATAATGCGTTCAATGTGGAACAATATTCCTTTCAGCCAGTTGATAATCCAATGGTCATAAATCTTAAGCAAGCGAGACAAAGAATTGACCAAACACTGAAACGTGAAGAAATGGCAGGAGGATCGACAAGATCCATATACGAGGCAGAGTAACATTCTCTTTCACAGGACAAGTCTCTCTCAAAGGGCAAAACCAATGGTTTTCTCCGGGCAGGAGTGCGTGTTCCTCATGACAGGGTACGGTCTCTATCAACGGCACCCTCTTTGATATTGTGAGGAGCCGTTGACGACCCTACATGCTCCTGGCATAGTAAATTCGTAGAGAAACTGCAGAACGAAGTTTCCTCTGGACCGCGGAAACGAAGGCGTTAACGAATATTCTCGTTTATTCAAAAATTGCGCAGTTCCCCGTCCTCTACACGGTGGAAAGGATGTTTTTTTCCTCGAATTTTTTTGAGAATTTTTTTTCTGTTTCTCGAAACGAGTACGACGACCTACGATTTCCAATCGACGGCATCGTGGATCCCTGAATTTTTCCCACAGGATAGCGTGTCGATTTGTTGCCCTAGGATTTGGCATTTACCGCCGGAGCGATTATTCGGGAGCCGGTGGGAATTTTTTCTTTTCTTTTTTTTTTTTTTTGGTCGTGGGAAAATCTTCGAAAGACTCCCTCCCACCTCTTTGGGGAGAGGCGGGAGGGTGTGTGGATTCCCCTGGCGCCCATTACTTTTATGACGGGCGCGCGAATCTACCCACTAAAAACCCCACGGTGACCTCTTCCGCACGATGCGCAACCGCTGCGACCTGCTTCTACCCCCGGAGGCCGGCAGCGCCTGGGCGGCCGCACCAGGCCACCGAGTTTGCCGTTGCCTGTGCGCCGGACCCGGACAGGAGGCACTGCCACCCCATCCGGTCCGGACTTCTGCTGCCAGCCTGGCGGGAGAGTCCCTACCGCAATCCCCTCCTGCAGCCTGGGTCATGCGCCACGCCAACGGGGCCGCCCGCGGCGCCTGACGCCCAGGCGACGCTCGCACGCCACCCAACGGGCGCGCGCCGCAGCGCGCCGCAGACGCTCGGTAAGCTCCCTCCCCGCGGTCTCCTCCTCTCTGCAACATTACGATTTCGCAGAAGGAGGCTGCCACGGCCCTCCATTTTCTTCCTCGCTGCCGAGCATGGCGCGTACCATGCCCCAGGCAGCGAGACATCCTGCCCTATGACGCGCCGACCAGGACACGGCGCTCCCCTCCCACGCAGTGCATACCTCGAGGGTATAGTTCCGCCGTGTCCTGCTCAGCGTCACAATGGCGGCAGCGCGCCGTCGGCTCTTTCTTCTTATCCGGCACAGGCATTTCCCGAAGCCGTTATGCCCTGGAGAACACCTGCAAAGCCATCCTGCAAGTGAGGCTTCCATGGTTTCTGACCAGCCACTCATATGGAAGCGGCCGAACAGCCCTGACTGTCCGGGTGCTCCCGCGGTAGGCAGAGCCAACCGTTTCCTGCCACGCGCGCAACACGGACTGCCGGGCCTGGCGCTCAACTTGCCCCAAGCTTATGTTCGGCGCACACCTGGGATCGCCCCCACCCTGGTAAAGTGACGGTGGTCGACGTGGTGTGACGTGATACATCATCGCGCGGCGACCGCAAGCGAGGAGATCCATGGGGCGGTATCCTGGCAAGAAACTGGGTCGCCGCCACATGTGACGGGCGTCCGGTACCATGGACGACCAGTTAGAGTCATCCGCCTTTGCACCCGACGCAGCATAGTCATGCTGCGCCGGGAGACCGCCAGGTCGTCTGCCTGCAGACGGGGGCCCTGCATAGACCACCGACTGAACCATTGCCACATAGAGGCGGCGAACTCGGCCCGCCGGGCCCCCAGGTTAGGCAGACCAGGCCCAAAGCCTCGACCATCCTCTCCAGCCGGGGACTAGGCAGTGGAAACGCTCCTCGAAGCGCCAGTGGATATCGAGGATCAGCCCCAGATAAATTTCATCTGGGGCTTCACCTCGATATTAGCTCTTCACCCACGCGGACCAGAGGGGTTGATGGATCCTGCCGAGGTGAACGGAACGCTATCACCTTCGGTCTTGCTGGACCGCCACCGTCATCCCCATCCCTCTGATCTGGTCGACGTCGCGTTGCGCCCCCGCTTCCAGTGAGACGCTTGGCCTTCTCCAGTGCAAAACGCTGACGGCCAGGCACCAGTGTGTCATCTGCATAACACACGGCGCTGACGCCGCCGGGGAGGTTTGGTCAACACAAACAACGCGATGTTCCACAGTGAGCGGCCCGTGGATCGACCCTGGCGGAATGGGCTCGGCAGTACATCTCCCTCCGCATATGCTCATCCCGGCTCGGATACTCGATCCAATTCCTGCCGCGGAGATAATCCCGGGATGACCGCCCCGAGACAAGGGTTGACCCGATGATATTCGAGCCCTCTCCTTATCTCCTCCCAGGGCAGGGTGTTGTAGGCGCTGCGCACATCTCAAGGATATTGCCAAAGCCACCCCTCCCCGGAGACGGCCGACTCTGAGAGGGCCCTGACACGACCTATCGCGTCGATGGTCGATCGACCCTCCCGGAAACCGTACTGGTAGTCGGTTGTAGCCAGGGCACCCAAAGAAGGGCCTCGACGAGGCGGGCAGCAATCACTCGCTCGAAGAGCTTGCCCACCTCGTCGAGGGAGACAGATGGGCCGGTATGCGGTGGGAGATTCTTGCGGGCCGACCCTCCTTCCGGAGGAGGACCATCCTGGCCACTCTTCCAATCCGGGGAATCGCCTGTCCCTCAGGAATCGTGGTCGAACAACCGCCTGAGGCTCAGCCCCAAGGACGCCCTGGGTCAGCACCCAAACCCGGCCGGGCACACCTATCCGGACCTGGGGCCGTGTTACGCGCCCCGAGCCGTCTGGTGGTCGGGGCCAGCTACCTCTGAGTGACCCCTGCCCGGCCGCCCACTCCCTTGGGACTGTGCCAGTTTCCGCCGGAGGACGTGGTCCCTTCACCTGGAATGTGGGAAAAGAGTATTGACCACGTCCTCCAGCAGCCGGGGGTCAAGTCCTCAGGGGCCACGGGGGGCGCCCACGGGCGTGAGCTTCTTCAGCACCACTCCCTGTACGGGCGCTCCCGCGATCAAGGTCATCGAGGGTCTGGAGGGAGATCCTTCCATGCCCGGGTCTTGGCTCCGTTTGATGGCGACCTGCAGGGGCAACCCGCGCCATCCGGTATATGCCTCTATACAGGTCATCTGCCCTCGCCCGCGCCAATGCCATCGTCCGGTTCGTAGATACTGGCGCGCGCACCCATAGAGGGTGCCAGGCCCGTAGCGCACCAGTAACGCGTTTCGTGAGGATCTCTCCTTAGAGTCGGGTTGCTTGAGAGTGCAACCCTAAGTGGGTGGTAAACTCCATCTAAGGCTAAATATGACCACGCCGACCGGATAGTTAGCGAACAAGTACCGTGAGGAAAAGTTGAAAAGAACTTTGAAGAGAGAGTTCAAGAGTACGTGAAACCGTTCAGGGTAAAACCTGGAGAAACCAAAAGATCGAATGGGAGATTCATCGACGACGAAGCTGGCTCCCCGTTATGTGTGATTTCCAATGGTGGGACTACAGTACTCAGAACGTGGGTAACACCCTTCGGCGAATAACCGGCGACGTAGTCGCGCACTTCTCCCTTAGTAGAACGTCGCGACCCGTTGCAGTGTCGGTCTACGGCCTGGGCAATTTGCCTGTTGCGGTGGCAGTATTGGCTGCCGCTTTGCAGAGGCTCATACGTTGCCCGGCCGGCTGCACGACGCAGGCCCGACGGGTATCGGGCCGCAACCAATCCATATTCTCGAATGGTATATGCGTCCAGGCCCGTCGCGGCTTCTCGGACAGCACCTGGAGCGTGGACGCAGCGGCCCTCCCGGGTCTGGCTAGCTGTTAGCAGACGGTGTCCTCGGACCGGCCAAGCTTCGAATTACCGGGTCAGCGGAGCTATTGCTGTGGGTACTCTCAGGACCCGTCTGGGGACACGGACCAAGGAGTCTAACATGTGCGCGTGAGCTTCAGTTGGGGACATTGAAACCCAAAGGCGAAAATGAGCGTGAAAGCCGCCCGGTAAGCGTCGACCAGTGGGAGGGATACGCGTCACGTCGCGGTTTCGCACTCCCGGGCCGTCTCTTGCTCGTACAGAAGAGGCGCAACCCAGAGCGTACAATGCTGGGACCCGAAAGATGGTGAACCATGCCTCGTCAGGACGAAGTTAGGGAAACCCTGGTGGAGGTCCGTAGCGATTCTGACGTGCAAATCGACCGTCGGAACTGGGTGTTAGGATGAAAGAATAATCGAACCATCTAGCAGCTGGTTCCCTCCGAAGTTTCCCTCAGGATAACTGGCACTCGGTCGTTCATTCGTGAACGCGTGCGAGTTTCATCTGCAAAGCGAATGACAGAGCTCCTTGGGGCCGAAACGTCCTCAACCTATTCTCAAACTTTAAATGTAGTGGAGATCTCTGGCTTGCTTGAAATCATGAAGCCTAGAGACCACTTTGAATCAGAGTTCCAAGTGGGCCACTTTTGGTAAGCAGAACTGGCGCTTTCGTGGGATGAACCAAACGCAAAGTTAAGGCGTCTAAGTCAGACGTGCTCATGGGATACCATGAAAGGCGTTGGTTGCCACATAGCAGGACGGTGTGGCCAGCGCAGTTTGAATCCACTGGCGAGTGTGTAACAACTTACCTTGCCGAAGCACCCAGCCCTGGTGTACGAATGGCGCTGAGGCGCCACGCCCATACTCTGACGTCAGCGGCAAGCGGGGAGGAACGCGCCGATCCTCTCCCTGGTGGACCGCGTCCTTCCATCAAGCTCTGACGAGTAGGAGGGTCGCGGCAGTGTGCGCAGTAGTTGGTCTGGGCGTGAGCCTGCCTGGAGCCGCCGTCGGTGGAGATCTAGGTGGTAGTAGCAAAAAATCCAGCGAGGCCCTGGAGGACTGACGTGGAGATGGGTTTCGTGTGAACTGGTGTCGCTGCACACAAGTCAGTCAGATCCTAAGCCCTAAGAGAAATCTTATGAAACGAGGTGTCCTAAAACGCAAGTAAACGAAACGAAACGAAGTTATTACAAAGCTTAATCGTCCACTTTGACTAAACAAAAAACAAAACAAAAAAAAAATATATATATTATTATATTATCAAGTAAGGTCCATCATGGCAAACCAGTAGTAGAGTGTAATGTGTGTAAAAGCAATTTTCTTTTTAAACTTGTTAGAATGTGGAGGGCTCAAACACTGATTTGAGAACCTCGTCTAACGGGGGTCCGGATCACTGTGAATAGGAAGATGGAGACAGCACGGTCACACGTTATAGTACTTTCACGTCGTCGAAAGAGTTCGACGACGTCGTTTATTGTGGACCTTTAAATGCGAACAGCCTGTCTTATTTCAGATTATACGCGTGATGCAACCTCGCCTGTCTGACTGGCGTTCCGGCGTGTGCCAATCACGCTGTTCTGAAAACAAAAGAGACGGAACGAGATGTAAATATACGGCAACGTTTGTCACTCTCTCCGTCTCGTGTTAATAATTTCACGCGCTCCTGATTGTGCTTTGTCGCACCCAGGAGCGGGAAACTCAGCCGCCGCGCTACGCAGCTAAGCCAGTGGACTGTATATGTTTGCGTGCGTTCCTGCTTTAAACAGGAACAGCCAGGATCATGCAGTTTGGGAAGCGACGAGATTCAACCTCGTTTTTTCCCCGACTTGCAGGTTTCGACTATCGTAGGAGAGTGTAACGGGTGGAGGCTGTAAGGCTGCAAACGCAATCGCTCCTTCGGCCCTTTTTTTACCACCTTATTGCGTGCAGACGGGCACGGTGTGATGCAGGTGTGCCAACGGTGCCCTTTGGGTCGACTTTCTTACGATTGGGCCTGACACCACGCAGCTTAATGAATTAACGTCCGGCTGCACAGTGACCGTACTAGACTGGCGATCTTTTGAGGTATTCTGCGATTCGTCGTAAAGCCGGGAGTTAAATTGTCCCACTAACTTCCGACTAGAAGGTGATAAATCCACCCAGGGTGCATTTTATACACCCCCTGACTGTGGGTTCCGAACCGTTTGATATTCAAGAAAGGAACGAGAATCAACCTTCGATACCTTAAACACGACCCCTGGCTGCAGCGATACGCGTTTTCTTTTACTTTTTATTTTTCAGACCACAGGTGCAAAGTCGTAGCCACCGCTGAATACTTCGGACACGACCTCTGATTGACAGCGATACGTGTCTGTATTCAGGCTGAGGTGGATCGTACCCACTGCTGAATTCGAAATCTCGGATTATAACCTACGAGACTTTTTACAGTTCTTGGATCAGGTCGTGTTCCGACCTACTCTGTTTAATTGGTAAACGGCTTACCAAAGTTCACGGGATGTGATTGTTTTACAACCCGTTCCGGTATTGAACGTCCTGCGGAGGTTCACGGGATGTGGTTGCTTTCAAATTCGTTCCGTATTGAACGTCCTGTGCAAGCCAATATATAGGATTGTTTTACAATCCGTTCCGTATTTAAACTTCCTGTCCACGTTGGCGACTCTTTGACTTTAAATTGTAAACGGGTTCTTGCGGAAGTACGACGGTACCGGATGGATTCCCAATCCGCTCTCGTACTGCACCTCCAACCATCGTTTGTTACCTCGTCGAAAGTTCGAGTGACTCGAAACTATTCGAACGTCTTGGAAATTCCAGGGAGCGGGATCAAGGCCCATCTGCCTCTCTGCCGGTTCCAAGTTAAGAGTGACGATCCAGCACGCGTTAGTCAGTTCCGAGGAGAATCTCCTGACTAGCGGCGCTGTGGCGACGAATTTGAATTCGTCTTTGTCCAACTTATTATTGTCGTACCTTCTCTTTATACACGCGCCGAAACGTTAGCTCGAAATCACGCGTACTTTCGCCGATCGCGTGATGCCTTCGAAGAAACCCGGTATGTGACAGGTTTTATGGCCTGCTGTCTTGCCTTTCGCGTAAAGGACACGAGAGTCGAACAGTCTCGAGTCGGTTACATACGCAGAAAACAATACCGGGTGACGAATAATATTCTACTATTCTTATATGCGCTTCGAATTAACGCGATATTTAAACAAGTTGGTTTGTAAGTTAGTTCGTTAGTTTGCAGTTAGTTAGTTAGATTACAGTTAGTTAGTTTGTTAGCAGTTAGCTATTTAGTTTGTCAGTTAGTTAGTTAGTTTCCTGTTAGTTAGTTAGTTTGCCATTTAGTTAGTTTGTCAGATAGTTAGTAAGTTTGCAGTTAGTTAGTTAGTTTGTAAGTTAGTTAGTTCGTTTGCAGTTATTTAGTTAGTTTGCCAGTTAGTTAGTTAGTTTGCAGTTAGTTAGATAGTTTGCAGTTAGTCAGATAGTTTGCAGTAAATTGTTTATTTTGCAAGTTAGTTAGTTACTTAGTTTGTAGTCAGTTAGATTGTTTGCGCCTAGGTTAGTTAGTTTGGAGTTAGTTAGAGTGTTTGCAGTTAGTTAGTTGGTTTGCAGTTAGTTAGATTGTTTGTAGTTAGTTAGCTAGTTTGCAGTTAGATAGATAGTTGGCAGGTAGTTAGTTAGTTTGTAAGTTAGTTAGTTACTTTGCAGTTTGATAGTTATTTTGTCAGTTAGATAGATTGATTGCAGTTAGTTAGATAGTTTGCAGTTACTTAGATTGTTTGCAGATTGTTAGCTAGTTTTCAGGTAGATAGTCAGTTTGTCAGTTAGTTAGTTAGTTTGTGAATAGTTAGTTAGTTTGGCAGTTAGTTAGATTGTTTGCCGGTTAGTTAGTTAGATTAACGTTATTTAGATTGCTTGCAGTTTCTAGTTGGTTGCAGATAGTTAGCTGGTTGCAGTTAGTTTGACAGTTTGAAGTTACTTAGATTGTTTGCAGATAGTTAGCTGGCTTACAGTTAGTTAGATAGTTTGCAGGTTTTTAGTTAGTTTGTCAGATAGTTAGTTAGGTTGCAGTTAGTTAGATTGCTTGCACCTAGTTAGATGGTTTGCAGTTAGTTAGATTGTTTGCAGATAGTTAGCTAGTTTGCATTTAGTTAGATAGTTTTCAGTTATTTAGTTAGTTTGTCTGTTAGTTAGTTACTTTGTCAGTCAGATAGTTAGTTTGTCAGTTTGTTGGTTGGTTTGCATTATATTAGTTACTTTTGTAAGTTAGTTAGTTTGTTTGAGGTTAGTTATTTAGTTAGTTTGTCAGTTAGATAGTTAGTTTGCAGTTAGTTAGTTAATTTGCAGTTTCTTAGATGCATTATGTTAGTTTGTTTTAAGTTAGTTTGTTAGTTTGCAGTTAATTAGTTATGTCACTTTAGTTTGTCAGTTAGTTAGTTAGTTTGCTTTATATTAATTAGTTTGCAGTTAGTTAGTTAGTTAGTCAGTTAGTTAGTAGTTTGCAGTTAGTTAGTTTGTTGAATAGTTAGCAGTTAGTTAGAGAAGTTGGCTAGTTAGTTAGTTAGTTATATGTTATAGTTGGTATGCATTATAGTTATCAGTTGTTAGAATGTGGAGGGCTCAAACACTGATTTGAGAACCTCGTCTAACGGAGGTCCGGATCATGAGGGAATAGGAGGATGAAAAGTAATTATCACACGTTATATAGATTTTCACGTCGTCGAAAACTCGACGACGTCTTTTATTAATATTTGGCCCTTGAATTACAGCCTTTACTTTTGTTTAGGACGCGTGATCCGCCTGGCCGTCGTCTGGCGGCTGCTCGTGTCACGCTGTTCTGAAACGAAAGAGACGGAACGATGTGTAAATATTCGGCAACGTGAGTCACGCTTTCCGTCTCGTTTTAATATACACGCGCTCCTGATTATGCTCGTCGCGCTCAGGGCGGGAAAATCAACTGTCGCGTTACGCGGCTAAGCTAGTGGACTGTATATGTTTGTGTGTTCCCTTTAAATTCTCAATTTAAAGGGACCGTCTAATTGCAGTTTTGGGAAGACGAGATTCAACCTCGTTTCTTCCTCGACTGCAGGTTTTGACTGTCGTAGGAGAGGGTAACGGGTGGAGGTTGTAAGGCTGCAACCGTACCCGCTCCTCGGCCCTCTTTTACCACCTTATGGCGTGCGTACGGGCACGGTGTGATGCAGGTGTGCCAACGGCGCCCTTGGGTCGACTTACGATTGGGCCTGACACCACGTAGCTTGATGAATTAACGTCCTACGCACAGTGACCGTACTAGACTGGCGATCTTTGGAGGTATTCCGCTGTTCGTCGTAAGCTGGGAGTGAAAGTTGTCCCACACTTCGACTAGAAGGTGGTAAATCCACCCAGGGTATTTTATACACCCCTGGATTGTGGGTTACGAACCGTTTGATTTACAAGAGAGGTACGAGAGTCAACCTCGATACCTTAAACACGACCTCTGATTGCAGCGGTACGTGTTTTCTTTTACTTTTATTTTCAGCCAAGGTGGGTCGTAGCCACTGCTGAATACTTCGGACACGACCTCTGATTACAGCGATACGTGTCTGTATTCAGGCTGAGGTGGATCGTACCCACTGCTGAATTCGAAATCTCGGATTTTAACCTGCGAGATTCGACAGTCAATAAATTAATTTATCAGGTCGTATTCCGATCTGATCTGTTTAATAGGTAAGCGATTATGGAGGTATCGACGGCACCGGATGGGTTCCCTATCCGTTTTCGTCGAGACCTTTCTTTCGCTTCCGACTCTAATTTTAATTGAAATAAATTAACGTGTTTGGAAGTTAAGACTTTACCGGATGGATTGCCTATCCGTGTTTTCGTGTTAACTTCCTTACCACGTTGGTAATTGCTCCGATAGTTCGAGGAGCTCGGAACTATTCGGTCGGTTTGCAATTGACGCGTGAGCGGGATCGTATGCCCATGTGCTCTCTACCGATTCCAAATTCAGAGTGACGATCCAGCGCGGTTAGTCGAATTCGGAGGGGCGAATCTCCGACTAGCGGCGCTGTAGACGAATTTGATTTCGTCTTTGTCCAACTTATTATTGTCGTACCTTCTCTTTATACACGCGCCGAAACGTTAGCTCGAAATCACGCGTAATTTCGTGGATCGCGTGATGTTTCGAAGAAATCCGTATGTGACAGTTTTAATAACCTGTCTTGTTTTCGCGTAGCGACACGAGAGTCGAACCGTCTCGAGTTGGTTACATACGCAGAAAAACAATACCGGGTGACGAATAATATTTTACTATTCTTATACGCATCGAATTAACGCGATATTTAAACATACCGCCCCCCTTGCACGGTCCGTGCAATAATCCAGAGGAGCGGTAATTCGCGGTCACGTTTGATCCGCTTTCGAGAAGGTCGACATACACTTAATTTATTGAAAAATTAAGGTACTTACTTAACGGCGAGAGATGGCCCGTCTTGCCTCCAGGATGTGGAGGGTGGTCAGGACCGCCTCCTGCAGCGCCGTCTGGTCGATTTCGGCCCTGGGAGAGGGCCCTTGGCGCCTCTGCCTGCCCCGAGCTCGATTCGACCGGCTCTCCCTCCTTGTGGGTGGTGCGGGCGGCGCCTGGCGGCGTTCTGCTCCTGACGCCTGACCTGCTCTATGCCTCGGGGGTGGCGGGCCGTCGTTGGCCCGGTAGTTGCAGTCTGTCAGTCTGCCTCCCCTCGCCCACTTCAGCCGGAAGAAGCCTCCGGGCACCTTCTTCATCCTCCGGGTGGTCCACGGCACGTGGGCGGGAATCCGGAGGACATCCTGACCCAGGTTCAGGATGAACTCCTGGGTCGGTGCGGACGTTTCCGGTGCTGGTGGGCATGGTGGCCGACGTTCCGCCTGTGGTCCCTCCGTCACCGGGGGGGCCGGTAGTGGGCGGTTGGTGTCCACCAACCGGAGCAGTTGGTCAAACTGCTCATCAATTTGTGTGTCGCGTGGCGACTCCACCACCGTTCGGACGCTTTCGTCGCTTGAAGACATTTTTTTCGCTATTCAATGTTTCCGCGTGTAACTTGGAACTAAGCGAATTCGGCCGACGGGTCCTGCTTTTAAAACCTAGGACGCGCGCGAATCGCTCCCTTCCTTAATTGTTACCGGGATGGTAGGGAATAGGTTCCCCTCTCACCGATTGTCACCAAGACGCGGGATATGTGGTAATCAACACCGTTGCTCTTACCAACGGCGGATCTCACTTCCTGTCTCGTTCTAACCTGTGATTCGGGATTTCTTATGTCCCGATAGCGTCGTCTTTGTCTGTGTCGACTCTTCCACGGGCAATTTACACAGACGTGTGATCGGTCGTGTAGGTGGAAGTGGCTGTGCGTACTTTTACAACCCGCACGAGCCTGTCCTTACCGGGAATATTTCCTCGATTCTCCCGATTTCCCATTGATTGGGGGTAGAAGGGGTTCTGCACTAAAACCAAATCGTTTGGTTTTAACTGCAACTTGAGCGTTACGCCACTTATAGCGGTTTTGGAGGTGCATGAGATAATCACGCGTCCAATGTCTCCAGAGTTGCTCGTGGAATTTCTGAATCGCTCTCCATCGCGTGAGCCGCGAGAGATTTTCATTTTCCACTGACTCAACCGGAAGTGCGTTTATCGGACATCCGATTAAAAAATGACCCGGCGTGAGAGGTGCATAGTCCTCGGGACAATCACTCAATGCGGCGATCGGTCTTGAGTTTAAACTCGCTTCGATTTTGCAGAGCAAGGTCTGCATTTCCTCGCTCGTGGGAGTGAAGTCGCCGATTATGCGTTTTAGGTGATGTTTCACCGATTTCACGCCGGCTTCTTGCATACCGCTAAAATGTGGTGCACTGGGTGGATTGAATTTCCACTTAATACCCTTCTGGCTGCACGTACTCCGCATTTCGTGTGTATTATACACGATATTAAAATGCTCTCTCAATTCTCTATCCGCTCCGACGAAGTTTGTTCCGTTGTCACTGAACATGCAGGACGGAACTCCTCGACGGGCGATGAATCGGTCAAGGGCGGCCAGGAATGCACTCGTGGTATAATCGTGAACGAGTTCGACGTGGACGGCTTTTGTAGCGAAACAGATAAACACTGCTATGTAAGCTTTATGAGCCGTTTTCCCACGCCCTGCGGAGTCTCGGACTCGGTATGGTCCCGCATAGTCCACTCCGCAGTTCGAGAAAGGTCGAGCTGCTCGGCTGCGTTCCGGTATTAAATCCTGCATTAACTGCGTGGAGGTGGTTGCATTCCATCTCACGCATCGCATGCATTTTGGATAACCGTACGCGCTGCGTTACGACCTCCGATGATCCAGAATTTCTGTCTCACCGTGTACATGGTCAGTTGCAAACCCCGTGCAACGTGTCCACGTGGCATTGCCTTATTATCATGTTCGAAACATGGTGCTTTGGCAGAATTATCGGGTGTTTGGTTTCCCATGTTAATGCAGCATTCTCCAACCTTCCACCCACCCTTAAGACATCTCTGTCGTCGAGAAAGGGGTTTAGGCTTTTTAATGGAGACTTTGCAGGGATAATACGGTGCTTTTTCAAGCATTGGTATTCGTCTGCAAAGTGCGTGCGTTGTAAATAGCGTGCAATTCTTTCCGTTGCACGCCGCATTTCCGATGCTTCGACAACCTTGGCGTCGTATGACCGACGCTTTCCGTCCCGTGCCCTTCGCAACCGAAGGCGGTAGGCGGTGACGCGTAGTAGCTTATTCCATTTGGAGAATCGGAAGACAAACTCCCATTCTTTCTCCGGAGTTGCTACAAGGGTATGCGAAACGCGTTTACCCTCCTCGGTCTCGAGTGAAGCGGGCATTTTTGGCCAACTTTCTTCCGCCTGTCGAAGCCACGACGGCCCGGAAATCAAAGTTCCGACTGAAGAAGTTCCGCCGCTTCTACTCCACGCGAATTTAAATCTGCGGGATTTGAGCGGGTGGGAACATGATACCATTCAGCGTTCGGAAGCATAGTCTGGATTTTTGACACCCGGTTGGCAACCACAACCTTCCATGTAGACGCATGCTTTCTCAACCAAGCGAGTGCAATCGTAGAATCTGTCCAACAGATAATACGGTCTACCTTCAAGGACAGTGACCGTTTTACGTGCACGACGAGCTCGGAGAGGAGCACAGCCCCGTTCAATTCCAGAACGGGGATGGACTGCGTTTTAATCGGAGCCACCCGCGTTTTTGCCATCATTAATGTCGTAAAAACGTCATTGTTTTTCGTCTTCACGCTCAATTACGTGAAGGCTGAATAGGCTTCGAGTTAAGAGTAGCATAATCCGTGCAACTACACGGACACAGTATCTGCTCCGTAACGTATCCATCGGGGAATTTTAATTTCTTTAAGCTGCTCTCAATCCGCGCAAAACGCATTCCACGTTCGTTGCGTATTCGCTGAGATTTGGTCGTCCCACTGGATTTTCTCCAGCCATTGGGACTGCATCAAAACCTTCGCGCGAATTACGACTGGTGATAACCAGCCGAGCGGATCGAACAGCTTGGCAATTTCGAGAACAAATTCCTTTTTGTCATCGGCGTTGCTGATGGTTGAAACCGTTGGAGATTGAAATAAAAATAATCTCCAGACGGGATCCATCGTAGACCGAGCACTTTTAGTTCGGAATCCTCGAACAAGGTGAGGTCTACGGCGTGGGAGTGAGCGCTGTGGGGATATTTTGCAGTAGCTGCGGCGAATTTCCTGCCCACTTTCTCAGCTGAAACCCACCCCTTGCAGAAGTTCGCATACTTGCTTGCGAATTTTCTCCAGCAAGGGTTTATCTGGTGCTCCCATAAATACATCGTCGACGTAAATGTCCTTCTCGAGAATCGGAGCGGCTAAGGGGAATTTTTCCCATCCTGCTCTTTTAATTCGAGAAGGGTACGCATCGACAAGTACGGGCGCACGCCGTTCCGTATGTCACGGTATTTAACTCGAACGCTTTCAGCTGTTCGGTTTCTGGAGCGCACCATACGATGCATTGGAATCGACGATCCTGTGGGGCGACGAGAATTTGTCTAAACATTTTCTCGATGTCGGCCACCAACACGTATTCATACAAACGCCACCTCGTCAATACCGAGGTGATGTCGTTTGTAATTTCGGACCTACGTGTAGGATGTCGTTTAGGGCGACCTCCAGTCGTCCTACTGGTTGCATTAAATACGACCCTTAGTTTTGTGGTCGTACTGTCCGTACGTATGACCGCTCGGTGTGGTATATAGAGTCTGGATCGGTCAATAGGCTCGATACGAGTCATATGACCTTGCCACTCATACTCGGTTAGAAACTCCGAGTATTCTTTACCGAGAACCGGGTTCGTGTCTAATTTCTTTCGTAGCCTTGTGAGTGCCGAGAGCGCGATATGGAATGAATTTCTAACGCCTCCTCCGGTCTCGGGCAATTGAAAGGAGTCGAACTAGAAACCTCCCAGTTTCGTCACGGACGACGGTTTTTCGGAAAAATGCCTCGCAATCTTCCTCGGACTTTGTACGCACCGAGGTTGCGGGAATTTCCTCCGTTTCCCAGAATTTTCGAATGGCGTTATCCAGCGATTCGAGTACGGTGCAGTGTAGCGTCCGTACTGGAGTATCGGTCCGGAAATAACCCAGCCGAATGCAGTTTCTTGGGCTATCGGACCTTCCGCTGTTATGCGACGGAATCCCGGTCGCATAATCTGTGCATATAAGTCCGCGCCGATCAAAATTTCAATATTTTGATCAGCGTTGTGGTCGTGGTCGGCGAGAGGTAGGTCCCGGAACGCTTCGTAGCCGAGCGGTTTCAAGGACGTGGGTGCGTAGGTCGTGATTCTGGGCACGACGTACGCGTCGACCGTACAGGTCGGTGTTCTACCTTTTTTCGCGCTGAGACACATCCCGACACTGTATTTGATCGTTGTCGTTCGGTCTCCTCCCAAGCCCGTTACCGTGGCTGGGGTTTTCCTTCGTACAAGTTGGAGGTCATTCACCAAACTTGCGGAAATAAACGTTTCGAACCTTGATCTAGCAGTGCGCGCGCGATGCGCGTCGCACCGTATTTCCCATACACTCGCACTCGAGCCGTAGCCAACAACACGGGCCTCGGTACACCTGTACCGAACGTCGTACAGTGCGACGTCGTGGCTTTGGTTGTGTTTGTGCTCGACGAGGTTTGGGTGTGTGGCCTGGATTTCGCAGGCCGCCGGGGAGGGGCTCGTGAGCTCGTTTCCTCTCTCGCCGTACTCGTTTACCGGTAACGGCTGAGATTGCGATTCCCGGAATATTTCGAAGTGCAGCAGAGGATGGTGCCTTCCGCTGCACTTCGTGCATGCCGTGGGGCTTCTGCACTTCGTGCCTATATGGGTGGTGCCCAGACACTGTACGCACCACCCATGATTTTTACGTAATGACTGCGCATTTTAGCAGTCAATCGCACGAAGTTCTGGCATTGCGTCAATTTGTGCGGCCCGTTACAGAATCCGCACAATTTCATAGACGTCGCCCCACTGTGCCTGTTGTCGTGACACATTTCCCGTGGCTTTTCCGCCCGGACGTTGTCCACGACAACATTATGGCTGCGCACGTGTCTCGAGGCCGATCTCGATTCCCGAGTCGCGCTATGACTACGTGCGCTTGGTTTCGTGACAGACGCAAGTGCAACCGCGCGGCGCTTCTCGTCCATGGAGAGCAGTGCGCGTGAGTGCATCTCGATGAATTTTCGTACGTCCTCAAACGTAGGATATTCTGTCGAGAGATTTAGCGTTTTGCCACTCTAACTCGAGCGCCGGCGAAAACTTCTGTTTCGCCCAATGCGCGAGTAGCCAGTCCCGCTGCTGTTCGGGCGTGCCCTTTTGTCAAGGGCAGCGAGTGCCTGCGTGCAACCCACGGTGATCTGCTGCATGCTGGCCAGATCACCGGTGTCAATGGGTTTTAGGAACAGGAGCTTATCCAGCAGTTTTCCCGTGACTATGCGTGGGAGGCCGAAGGTGTTCTTCAACCTTGTCCACGCCACTGAGAAATTACGACCGACGATCTCGATTGAAGCAATGGACGCTAGAGCGGGTCCCTCTAGGCAGGCGTTCAGATAATGCAATCTTTGCACATCTGACAGTCCTGCATTTCGTACGACCCGGAGGTGAACAGATCCTCGAAATGTTCCCATTCTTGAGGATCCCCTCCGAATTTGGGTAATCGTTGCTTCGGGAGCTCGATCGGTATACTACACTGAACTTCCGACATTGCTGGTTTCGACTCAGCACTCAGTCGGCCTAGTTCAGTAAGGACGAAATCCTGAAAATCTTGGAAATCGTCCTCGGCATGCCTCATATAATTTAGCTTGAAAAGATCGTGAGACGGTCTTTCCGCTGCAGGTATTTGTTTACGCACGCTAGCGTACTTAGTGCGTATCTCACGCCAAGTTTCTTTAGCGTGCTCGTGTTTTTCCCAAGCAAACGCTCTGAGTACTTCGCTCGTCCCAACATTATTAGGTTTACACCCAACCGTTTGAGCTGACCAAATAGATCGACCAAGTCTTCGATCTCGTCATCGAGATCGATTTCTATGGATTGCTGTGATACGGCCATAGTGAGCGTTTTCGAGGAATAAACCGCTCGAAAAAACCTTTACGTGGGTAGTTCCACACGTGTGAGAAAATGTACTTTTCTTTATTCCTTTCAACCTCGTATGGATCCGGCTCGAAGGACCTTATGTTAGAATGTGGAGGGCTCAAACACTGATTTGAGAACCTCGTCTAACGGGGTCGGATCACGAGGAATAGGAGGATGAAAAGTAATTATCACACGTTATATAGATTTTCACGTCGTCGAAAACTCGACGACGTCTTTTATTAATATTTGGCCCTTGAATTACAGCCTTTACTTTTGTATTTAGGACGCGTGATCCGCCTGGCCGTCGTCTGGCGGCTGCTCGTGTCACGCTGTTCTGAAACGAAAAGAGACGGAACGATGTGTAAATATTCGGCAACGTGAGTCACGCTTTCCGTCTCGTTTTAATATACACGCGCTCCTGATTATGCTCGTCGCGCTCAGGAGCGGGAAAATCAACTGTCGCGTTACGCGGCTAAGCTAGTGGACTGTATATGTTTGTGCGTTCCCTTTAAATTCTCAATTTAAAGGGAACTGTAATACAGTTTTGGAAGACGAGATTCAACCTCGTTTCTTCCTCGACTGCAGGTTTTGACTGTCGTAGGAGAGGGTAACGGGTGGAGGTTGTAAGGCTGCAGCCGTACCCGCTCCTCGGCCCTTTTTACCACCTTATGGCGTGCGTACGGGCACGGTGTGATGCAGGTGTGCCAACGGCGCCCTTGGGTCGACTTACGATTGGGCCTGACACCACGTAGCTTGATGAATTAACGTCCTACGCACAGTGACCGTACTAGACTGGCGATCTTTGGAGGTATTCCTCTGTTCGTCGTAAGCTGGGAGTGAAAGTTGTCCCACACTTCGACTAGAAGGTGGTAAATCCACCCAGGGTATTTTATACACCCCTGGATTGTGGGTTACGAACCGTTTGATTTACAAGAGAGGTACGAGAGTCAACCTCGATACCTTAAACACGACCTCTGATTGCAGCGGTACGTGTTTTCTTTTACTTTTTTAATTTTCAGCCCAAGGTGGGTCGTAGCCACTGCTGAATACTTCGGACACGACCTCTGATTACAGCGATACGTGTCTGTATTCAGGCTGAGGTGGATCGTACCCACTGCTGAATTCGAAATCTCGGATTTTAACCTGCGAGATTCGACAGTCAATAAATTAATTTATCAGGTCGTATTCCGATCTGATCTGTTTAATAGGTAAGCGATTATGGAGGTATCGACGGCACCGGATGGGTTCCTATCCGTTTTCGTCGAGACCTTTCTTTCGCTTCCGACTCTAATTTTAATTGAAATAAATTAACGTGTTTGGAAGTTAAGACGTTACCGGATGGATTGCCTATCCGTTTTTCGTGTTAACTTCCTTACCACGTTGGTAATTTCTCCGATAGTTCGAGGAGCTCGGAACTAGTCGGCCGTTTTGGAATTTAAGGAGCGGGTTCGTATGCCCATGTGCTCTCTACCGATTCCAAATTCAGAGTGACGATCCAGCGCGGTTAGTCGAATACGGAGGGTAGAATCTCCGACTAGCGGCGCTGTAGACGAATTTGATTTCGTCTTTGTCCAACTTATTATTGTCGTACCTTCTCTTTATACACGCGCCGAAACGTTAGCTCGAAATCACGCGTAATTTCGTGGATCGCGTGATGTTTCGAAGAAATCCGTATGTGACAGTTTTTATAACCTGTCTTGTTTTCGCGTAGCGAACACGAGAGTCGAACCGTCTCGAGTTGGTTACATACGCAGAAAAACAATACCGGGTGACGAATAATATTTTACTATTCTTATACGCATCGAATTAACGCGATATTTAAACAGATCCTAAGGGACCCAGTACATACGCCACTCCAGATGAGGCGTTTAGTGCAGGAGTTGCGCGAATACAAGCATATCTTACCGTCAATAACATCGCGTTTAGTAAAGTACATTCTTATTCCGATGTTTATAATCATTGGATTTCTGGTATGTTTGCGGATAAAAACGTGTACTACACAGAAACAACCAGGGACGAAAACGGCAGAAGAACGTGGCACGTGCGCAGAAGAGTATTATTCCGGACCGCAAACGGAGCTTTAGAAAAAAATGCCCATGCGCAGTCTATGAGTTTGAAGTGCGCGAACGAACAATGTTGCCATTTATTGCTACGGTGTTTTTATTGCCCACGTGTACAGAGTGACGAAACACCCTCGAAACAATCCATTCAGGGGGACGCCACTCAGCAAAGTACTAAGGATGAAAATACTATAGTAACACGAGATCAACAACAAACTACAGCAGTTGTTGCGGGAACTTTGGGAGCAGGATGTAAATATGCTTCATCGGAAAAACACATCAGTTTCAAACTTTGGTTGGAAGATGGATGCCCATCAACGTTATTAAAATTAATACTAATATGAAGATGGGAGATATGGTAGAGCTACATTATTTGCCAGAAACGTTTTTATCGGAGCAAGCAGTTTGTTTAAATATTTTAATTCGAAGCAGGCATCAGTAGAATATTATTCGTCACCCGGTATTGTTTTTCTGCTTATGTAACCGACTCGAGACTGTTCGACTTCTCGTGTTCACAACGCGAAAACAAGACAGGTTATAAAACTGTCACATACGGATTTCTTCGAAACATCACGCGATCAGACGAAACGATGCGTGATTTCGAGCTAACGTTTCTGGCGCGCGTAAAAGGAGAAGGTACGACAATAATAAGTTGGACAGAGACGAATTCACCCGTCTACAGTGCTTAGTCGGAGAGATTCCTCTCGAATTTGACTAACCGTGCTGGATCGTCACTCTTGATTTGGAAACGGCCGGAGAGCAGATGGGCATACGATCCTGCTCCTCCGTATGCGCCAAATAGAACTGATAGTGTAGAGATTTTCGTCCTCTTCGAGCCAGTTAAGAACGTGGTGAAGAAGGTGCAGTGCGAGAACGGATTGGGGTCCGATCCGGTAACGCAAATACCTCCGCCACACGTTTTAACTGGAGTGAAAAAAGAGTCGGAAACGTAAAGAAGTGCAGTACCTAAACGGATTGGGATACCATCCGGTACCAACGACATTTCCGTTTCTAACGAAGAATCTCGTGGGTTATTTCCGAACGTTTCTAGTGCAGCAGTGGTAAAACCACTCAAGACTGAGGAAAGATATTACGTATCGTTGGACCGATCGATCGTATCCGAAGTTTCGAGTTTGACCTACGAACCTCCCTTGACTGCCTGAACGGTTAAAACCCCACCCAGACGGACCACGTAGTGTATTCCGTGGGTGGACCTGCCGCCCTCCAGCGTCGGTGCTAGGAATCTTCAAACACGTGTCCAGCATCAGGCGATCTGGCGAAGCGGTATTTCGGAAATACGCCAACGAGTGCGTGGAACACCGCCTGGCGAGCAACAGTGGGAAACGTACGCTAACCGTAAGTCGTTGTGAACGCAGACAAGGCCAGTCCTGCACACCGTACACGGACGGATTACGAGGATTGTAAGAAACCGAGGATTCGACAACACTTGGAGCCTTACAACCTCCATCTGTTGCCTCTTTCCTACGATTTGTCGAGATAACGCAGTATAGGAAGAATCGAGGTATAATCTCGTCTTCCTTAGAACTGCAATCAGCTGTTTCCCGGTTTAAAGGGAACGGACATACAAATAAATACAGTCCACCTGTTTCGCCGCGTAACGCAGCGGCAGAGAATCCCTCGCTCCTGAGTGCGACAAGCACAGCTAGGAGCGCGAGAACTTCAGAACCAGAGACGGAAAACGTGACTAACGTTACCGTGTATTTACACCCAGTTCCATCCTTTTTGTTACAGAGAAGAGTGGATGCCAGCCGACGACTAGTCCAACGAGAGGCGGATTACCGCGCCAGACGACGAGGCGATTGACTTTACATTTTTATTTTAATTGTTAAAAGAGGCAAACTGCCAAAGGTTATGTTGATTTCTGTACAATTTTAGTTCTGAATTAGTTTATTTTATTTTGATTATTACAACGTGTTCTTTAAGTTTCGTTTTTGTTGTCTTTGCAAGAACAACGGCGTCGTCGGCAATCGACGACGCGAAAATACAATTAAACCAAACGACTTACTTTTTCTTCGTCCTACTCCTTCGTAATCCGGACACCCGTTAGACGAGGTTCTCACCAATATTTGAGCCCTCCATATTCTAAATACAGTTTGTGCACCAAAATACAATTCCGTTTGAAACTTTTGTGTAACGGCCAGTATGATATTGATACGAAATTTGTTGTAAAATGCCAACAAATTTCAATGTGGAAAATAGTCGTGAGCGTGAAATTTGATTCATATCAAGCGGACGATATTAATGGTGATTTCAGGCAGCATTGTCGCGACTGCACATCATATTGGATTTAAGTGCAAACAATGAAGGGACTATTCAAGTACCATTTAGATATCACAGAGCATTCGTGAGAAATTTAACCTAATGCAATGGCTACTTTAGGAGCGCGACCTGGTAAATACATGCAAGCGTGTATGTGTACAAATTTTATCCCCTTTAAGAACTGGGCGGATGCTTCCAACAATATGGATATTCTTCCATATTACCGGTATAGACGGGTTGAATTTGGGCAGGTAAAAGGTCGTACAAAGTTTTGACGGACAAATTGATACCTTAACTGATTTGGCTCAAGCAACGCTCTACGCGTGCTTTGAAGAGCATCTCAACAGGCGCGTTGAGAGAACTCATCAATTAGGAGAAGTACAAATCAAGACAAGCCGACCGATTAATAGAACAACTATCATGATTCCACGGCCTCGTTTATGTTTTCCCATGGCGGCAAAGGGGTCTCTGATGCAGTCCCGCTGAGAATGAATCCCCACAGCATTAACAAAGTTTAATGAAGTACGTGCTTACAGTGATGATCCTAAAACTACTCTGGATATTGGTAGCGTATTTAGGGATTACGAAGCGTAGTTACGTGGAATAGCATCAAGCCGCTGCAGGCTCTGGTTATTCAACATAACAGCCGATCCCGGGCTCTTGAGGCGGATACACTCGCTGGAGACTCTCATGCTGGGCAGATTACACCTCAGAATATGTGACCGGACCTCAGCCCAGTTTTTGGTCAGGAACTATAGAATCCATACGTTTTGACTCTTTGTGCTCGAATAGCTTTCATACCGGGAGCAGTTATCATTTCGGCGGAATTTAATCGAACATCCATTGCAACAGATGAGTGTCAGTCACACTCAACGTACACTAAGACGTTCCATTTAGGTGACCAAAAATCGGTTCTACTTCACTGTTCCTTATATATACGATACTGCACGTGACGAAACACAGCAATGTGTTATAATCCTGGGAGTAGATGAGCCTGTTGTTGATGATGCCTTTCGAGATACAGCTGTGGTGGAATTAGACCTGAGTCGCGGATGCGAGCAAAATGCGTATCATTAACGAGTTACGACCAATCTAATCAGCACCTCAGAAATTTGAGATTCTTATGTTCATGCGCGCAGGGAAAACTATGCTTTACATAGCTTGAACAGTCCACATATATTGATCGCTCGTGATATAGTCGCTGTGGATTTCTTTCCAAGCGATGGATATAAAGATATCCCTGGACGTAATACCTGCCGGGGAAACCCAAGTCAAAAGGGAAGCAACACATGAAAAGTAAAAGCCAATAATCCGTTTTTTACCTCAGCCGTTAACTAATATCTGGAACGAATTTCGTCGTTTCCTGCCGACGCAAATGGATACGGGGAGTAAGGAGGATGAGGATCCTACCATGGATTTCGGAGATAATAAAGTACGCTTGGTTTTCAATCGGTAGATACTGGCGGGTATTAAAGATATTTTGCGACGTCCTGTTCTCTTGTTTCAAAATGTGGCAGCTTTAAGGGACTTATATGGTGTTTTTATCCCTCTTTATGCCACCCTCTCGGACATGCAATGGAATCTTGAGGATACGACCTGCCGGCAAGAATTATTAGGCCATACACCGCAAACAGCTTTAATGAATTTATTTAGATTCTGGCGGGGTTCAATGAGGTATACAATTATTGTACACACTTTCGTTCAAAATCTGCCTGTTTATGTGACTCGCTTACTTCATACGGGAATTCGCAAATTTGGCCAGATGAATGCTAACAATTTAAAGAACCTTGGTATGAGCTCTCGCCCAATATAAGCGTGTGGTTTGACTACGGAAGTTATTATTCCAAGCGTTAACCCGTCCGGTATGTGTTGAGGTTCCATTTGACACAGCAGAAAAATAATTGGGCTTTAACGTTTGTGTTGTAAGACGCGCAGCGTGATTATTCATGGCGCGACAAAGGTGCCACAAACTCTGGACACTTGGTAATATTGTGTGGAAAGGATGTAAATGTAGTCAGTGTGGTGGTCTCATGGTGATGATTTTGAAGTCGCTAATTTTTACGGAATACTAGAGGTACGTGAAATCTATACATCAGAGATACTGTGTACTGATCACAAAGCAAGAGTGCAAATGGACGAGATTCTCAAGAAGATGAATACGAGGATGCATTAGAGGAAGCGGTAGTGGGATACAAGAAAATCAACCACACGTCATGTGGATTTTTACACTTCTAATGTATTGACTTCGGTTATCACATTATACAAAGCAGTTAAGCGTGTTGTCAACCCTGAACGGTTAATGACAGCAGCAGTATGCGCTGTTCCGGGAATTGGACCATTGTATTCAACTGCTGTGGCACTAGAAACGCCAAGTAGTATACGAAACAATGTTACTGATAATATGGATGCAAGGCTTCTACTATGTTGGATGGAAAATTGAACGAAGCTTCCTCAAAATTAGGCACATCTATAGATTATTTGACACAGACAGTTAAAACACGTGTAGAGAAGATGTTAGGAGGTGTTTTGAAGCCGCAACTTATGTAGAGTATGCCTTTGATATGATATTAGATATAATAATAGCATTGTTTGATAAGTTTTTGACAGCTATTGGGTTTGGAATTGTCAGATTTTTAACTAAGTTATTAGGTGTGAAAATGGTTTCGTCACTGACGGATCATGCAATGCAATTAGGAGAACAAATTGCGGAGATGATGAGACCACAACGAGCAAGAGTGCAAGCGCCACCTACAAGGGAAGCTACAGTAGTTGGTATTTTGACTGGAATTGTTGGAACCTTAATGGGAGTTCGTATGTCACCACGAATAGGTCATACTTATTTTAATGATCTGCCAGTGCGATTAACTGAGACAAGGGGGGTTAGTTATTTGATGTGCGTTTTGAAATTGTCGAAGTCACTTTCACGACTGTGAAAGAAAATGATTATGCAAGCATTGGGATATGTGTCACCTGAAAATATGGCACTTTAAAATGTTGTCCGGGACTTCGGCGGTCATGCAAAAGTTTATTGTTGATGCACAGATGATTACTACGGAGGCCAATGTAAGTATGACCCAACATCCTGGCTTTAGAATGATGTGTATTGGAATACAGTGATGCAGGTATATCAGATACAACGTCTATTAATAACAGCGCCAGTAAATAGTGCATCTCCAGTGCTATCTAAACTTTGTAGTGACGTGATAGGGCAAAGTAATGAAAATTTATTGGCATATCCTCATCACCACAGTTCGGTATGAGCCATTTGTGATATGTATCGAGGGATGCTCGGGGAATTGGTAAATCAGAACTAGTTGGAACCCTTTCAGCAGCCCTGTTAAAACGTGTTAATTTGCATAGACCGCATAGTGGAGCTACATTCTTTCGAATGCCAGCATCTAAATTTTGGTCAGGATATCGAGATCAACCAATTATTGTTTACGATGATTGGGCAAATTTAACATGAGTCTACTTCATTATTGCAGCAATTATCTGAGTTATATCAGTTAAAACTACAGCAACTTTTATACCGGAAATGGCTCATCTGGAAGAGAAGAAGATTAGAGGAAATCCCCTTGTGGTTATATTGCTGTGTGTTTAAAGATTGCATAATGCCGAGCGATTATCCTCGGCCGCAATCACTGTTAATCCTGTTAACGTACACAACCAAGAGATTAGTCTCTAATTGGATTTGTATAGCGAACGGTGATTGAAAACGTGTGTATTATTAGTTTTTCTGGCATCGGTAACGGCTCATTACCTTCGATTCGAGGTGCTACCGTGTTAGTGTGACGTCAGTACCGTGAGAGAGTAGTGCGCCGATAATGTGACAAGGAGATGGCTGAAATTCAGACAGCGCTGCTGAACGACCAGTAACAGTACCGCGGCGACGTCTTCGGTTGTCAATCCGGATCATCCTACGGCGACTTCTGAACGAGACGCATCGGCTCCCTGATCATATCTCGGATCAGAAGTTAACGGCGATTTAAGAGGAAGTGATCTCGCAGAGAAAGTCATAAAGACTGCTATTGTTAGAAAAAGGTTAGCGAGCCTTTGCCTGAAAAGGTCGGAAATTCATTCCACCTTGCTTGGAAAAACACGATTCGCATCTCGATTCGTGCAAGTGTATTCCTGAATCTCGTTCGAGAAAATCTCGATCGAGTTTAATTAATTTAAATTTACTGTATTTTGGAGGGCTCGGAGAATACACCTCAATAGGGTGTCTGGACCCCTCCTGTGCGGAATTTAACGGTCGATTCCAACGCATAAATGTTTGAATCATATAGAAGTCGGCGGTTACCGTCCATACTTGTGTGATTGCCCTTCGGCTTAGGAGACACCAAAGCGGGAGGCACCTACGTGGTGTACCTCCAGGTGGGGCTCACTGTAGTTGGTAGGTCCACGTCCATTTTGACGTATTTTCGGTCTTCGCCTCCTTATTTCTATAGATCCCGCCGGTGTAACGTATAGAGGAGCACCAGTGCTTGAAGTAACGGAGTCGTGGTCAGGCCCCCGCGTAGTTCGTAAAATACTGCAACGTATCACGTCGAGTAGTGCATTCAGCAGTGAACAACGTTTGTCGGGCTTCGTAGTGTAACTCGGCCAAATAAGTCATCTGTTGAACGTGTTAAGAGAAGCTGCAGCCGATTTGTCGCAGTGCACTGCAGTGCGACGACGCACAGACTCAGTGTGCATATCACGGGAACAGTGCATTAGAGCCTTACAACCTCCTCTTGCATCCCCGTCCACCGGACAATCGACTACTGAATCGGCGAAGAAAAAGAAGTTTAATTCTTTCCTAGCCAAAATACAGTCCACTTTATAATTCGTAATTTACGAAAAGTTTACATTTCTCCGCTCCGGTACGTTCGGACTTATTTGAAGCCAGGAGCGCGAGCAAACGAGCGCGATGAAGATACGTATACCGTGTACGTGTGTCTAACACATAGTCGTGTTTTTCTGTTCAAAGGAATCTAGGCCTACCTCAAGCCATCGAGTTCGGAGACCCAGCAACGCGGAACGGCCAGACAAGAGGCCAAATTAATATTTCCTGTTCAGTCTCGTTACTTTTAATTATAATTATTCGTTGGGTTTTTTTCTTTGTTTCTTTTATTTGGCTTTGTAATAAAAGGTCGGTCTAAAAGGCCGGCGAAAAGAAACCATTTTTTGTCCGATCTACTTCGATAAACTCCTCTTGACACTCCTCGATCCGACTCATTCTGTTAAAAGTGTATCAACGCTTTTTAACATAAAGGTCCGGATATTCGAGCCGGATATTGAGGTAATCGGAGAAAGGGAAGTGTTGGACGTATAACACGTAAGTTTTCTTTCCCGTGTACGGTTGTTTAGAAGCGCTTAACCTTCAACAACCATGTCCTGGTTACAAAGATCCCAATGTCTGACCTTTTGAGGCACACACCGAGGACTTGGCCAGGGGATGGAACGGATAAATAGGTCGTCCATCAATCTTATATGGGTCGAGCCACCCACACAGAAAATTCTGAGGGCTCGACTACGTAAAAACTCTGTGGCAACAAATGAATGATCAATATGTGAACCGTGAAGCTCTGGAGAACGACACTTTACGAGTTGTGTTCCAACGGGATTTTATGAAACCGAAAACGAATTTGGACTTCATACCTAATTGGCTACCGGAAGTAACCCGTCTCACCGCGCTGGTCCTGAATCAGGATGGCGGAAATAAGCAGCAGACGATACCGATCGAACTCCCGAAGAAGAGGTTGAAAGTTCGACGGAGATCCTACGAAATGGGAACATTTTGAGGACCTATTTACCGCCGGAGTAATGGGCACAACCCCACGTTAACGGACGCTGCAATACCCGGAACACCTGTATAACCGGGAGAGCCGCAGCTGCCATCGCATCTCTTGCGATAACGGATTCAGTTTTCAGTAGCGTGGTCGACCCTGAATGCAGAATTCGCTCCCACGCTATACTGATCAAGCTACTTGATCGGATTCCTGGAGATTGATTGGTAATCCGAAAAAGGCGACCCGTCGAGTGTTCAGCAGGTCACCATCGGTTTTCGGCAAGCACTCGCTATCCTTTGGCAAAAACGAACAGTGGAAGAACAGCTTAGTTGCTAACATAGTAGCAAGCAATTTGATGCGCTGCGAGGAATGGAGTGATCCTCAAGATGCTCAACGGAATATCCGTCGCTTGAGGAGATCATGATTTCGACCAGAGGCACGTGCTATGACCGTCATTGACGAACATAACCGAAAACCTGGGTTAAACGGGAAAACTGCCACCAGTACGGAGTCATAACGCCGTCGTGGAGTCCTCCCTCAGCAGCGAAAGTGCACGATTTGTGGACAAACGCATGCACTCGGAATGCGGCACACGGCGCTTCTCCAACACGAGTACGTTACCAGATCAGGCGACAGTCAGGATGTAGCCTGCCCATCTCTGGATCATGACGTAAAGAGGCCGCCGGAGCTTCAACAAGGCTGTTCGGAGATGCGGCAGGCATCACGCGCCGCTGCATTTCGAACAATACGAAAAGGGAGGCTGGAAGCCGACGCCGAAATCGAAATTTTCGAAACGGCAAGCGCGAGGAACGAAGTATAATGCCTCTCCACAGCGCCGCTGCAATACGGCTAAGGCGAAAGCTGGCACCGATACCTCGAACGCGCAAGCGAAAGCTACGTCACGGGCCACTACGTCACACTGTAGCGGCGAGTACAGACGTACCGAGGCCGGTGCTATTAGCAACCGCGACCGTACGAGTGTACGGAAAAACGGCGTCGCGTTTAACGCGCGCGCTGTTAGATCAAGGGGTCCGGAAACATCCTTCAATCTCTGCGGAAATTGAGGAATGACCTCAACCTCCTGAGGAAGAAAACCTCAGCCACGGTATCGGGCTTGGGGGTGGTCGGACCCAAAAATCAAGTACAGCGTAGGGCTGAATTTGGGAACGACTTCCGGGGTAACCCTGTGGTTTCGGCGATAGCGTACGTCGTGACAAAATCAGAAATTATGCCCCGCCATCAGTAAACGCGCGCTCGATAACGACGTGTTGCGAAACCTGAAGCTCAAGCCGATACCGAGCCCGCGTCTGGCCAAAACATTGAAGTTTTGATCGGCGCAGATTTGTACGCTCGCTAAGTTATTCGGTCGTTCCAAGGTCGAATATCTCCCGAAGGGCCTATTGCAATAAGAAACTGCATTTGGCTGGATGTTAGCTGACCGATAGATGCAGCGAGCAAGGCCCGAAATCGTGCGAGCGTTGCATTGTAACATACCCGAATCGCTGGATCACGCGATTCGACGGTTCTGGGAAATTGAAGAAATTCCCTGACCTCGGTGAGTATAGCTTAGGGGGATTCTAACCTTGGGGCAAATGGGAGTTCAGCGTGCGGCGAGGGAAGCGCAGGGCGCGGGGTAGCGCGGGCGCGGGCCCGTGGGAAGAAGATGGGTTGCGCGCACACGAGCCGCGGAGTGGGGGATGTCAGGGGATTAGTCCAGGCCGAGCCGCCGCGAGACCTCTCCAGACCTGGCCCGCCGTCGGAAATTTTTAAGAGTGGGGAATGATCTCTGAAAACTTTCTACATAATGAAACTGAGGGACGGAATGTCCTCTGAAAAAATTTTTTCAACACCCACAGGCATTTTTTTATTGTCTTTTCAGCGTTTTCGTTACGTTTTTTGAGATTTTAAAAAATATAATTACATAATGTTCTCCTAAGTCAATATTTACAGCTAGCGAAAAACAACACATCATTCGGCCTGTAAATCTATTCTTTTCTATTTATTATTCTAGTACTCGTATAAATTCAGATTTTTATAGTTCAATGTGGTTAGGTTTGGTCAAACTCTTGCAAAACGCGTTATATGAAAATGGTTAATATCATTACGAAACACAAGAAATAAAAAGTTTCATACTGTATACCAAATGCGAAAATTTACTCGAAAAAATTGCAGCTCCTCTTCATCCAGAGTCGAGTCTCGCGCAACGATGCGTTTTCGCGCTTTGTCATCGAGTACGTTATCTGCTGCGTGCCTTTCGCCGAAGTCGTTAAGCTACGCGAATATGCACGTGTTCGCGACACGCCGCGGTCCAACGGATTAAAATATACCAAATCGACGGTCCAGCCTTAGATTTATGCGAAGAGAGAATGTGGAAGATGGGTAACAAAATTGGAGAAATAATATATGTTTTAAATGATACTATATTGTTACAATAGAAGAATATATTGTTTTTTTGAAACGTCGAATCTAGAATTATGGGAGGAGATAAGGTGGAAGACGGTGAAATAAAATTGGAGAAATAATATATGTTTTAATGATACTATATTTTTGTTGCGCCGAAGGAAAAATACAAAAAATAAATAAATAAAAAAATAAAAATTAAAAGAAAACATTCTTCGTGCGGCGAGGAGGTAGGCGTGGTGGCAGTGGCGACGCAAGCCGTTGTATTTTGGCGCGGCGGCCTCAGGAGCCCATCGAAGTCCGGAAATGGCGGCTGCATCTCGAGGCCACCGGATATGTGGAAATGACGTAATAATAATAATTCCGCCTGCTCGCGCAAGTTCGCCGGCGGCGATGGTATTTCCGGTGGTGTCGGTGTTCCGGCGGTTTCGGCGTTGTAGGGCGGCGATGGGGAGGGCGGCGAAACGGATCGTTCTAAACCCACAGAACTGATATATTATGCACACGTAATAAATGCTACAACATTGGTATGCAGCATACCTCCTGATTATTACGCAGGGCAATCCTTCTTCAATGCTGGAGTACTCGTGTAATCACCATTTTATTTGACAACAAATTTCACAATGAATGTCTTCGAATGTCGACTGGAGAACTTGATCTCGCTGCATCTCCAGGTTTGTGTATGTAAACGTATATCTCGAAAAAATGGATACCTTTGAAAATAGAATGTCTTTGTTCTTCGAAAGCGTTTGTTGACCTCTCCATTCTTCCGTATGTATCAGCTGCTCAAGCTGCATTTCACTTTCTCCTCTTCTTTGAGTCCCGATCATTCGACTACCCATATCAGTTGTTGCAAAGTAGGATGTCTTTGTTCTTCTATGTTCTTCAAATCTACACCTCCTTGCACTTATCTTCTTCACTGACCAACCTCTCCTTATTCACATGCACTTTCTTTCCTCTTCTCTCTGAACACTTATCAAACACCTATCGTACTACTTCGAACCTCAATACACCACTTTGAACGCGCATCGAACATCTACCATGTACTACTTTTGAACATGTATCGTAACACTTTGACCCAGTAAATTACCGTATTCGAAATCACCTTGAACATCTATCAAAACGTTCATCATACCACTCTGAACATGTATGGTGTTCACTTTGATCGCATATTGAACCGCTTCTACATAATAGTAATTTTATAACTATAGTCTTAATCTAGCTACATCATGTGCAGCAGAGTGTTAGGGGTTGGGAGGGTAAGAAAAACAAAATTTTATATACAAAAATTGATTATATTTATTTACGCATTTCTCTCTGGCGTTTAGACCACCAGTTGAATATTTTAAATACATTTTGTATGGCATAATGCTTGCAAGTCTGTCACATCGTGCGTATTAAGTGCATTTAGCTTTTGTAGTATATGGTATCCTCGTAGTCCATGTCCAGTGTCTCAATGATCACGTTTGCTCGCGCATTTTTATCGAGGAAACTGCAAAGCTAGTCTTGCTTTGCAGCCCTTTAATATATGCGATATACGGTGCGTCATCTTCATCGACAACAGCTTTCGTAATTAGCTGTTTAGCCATACTGTACGGAACGTCTCCCATCTTCCCAATCGTAGTCCGCATGTTTTGCCGTCAACCACCGATGCATGATTTGTCAGATTTCAGCAAGATATTGCGGCATCGAATTCTAAATATATAATGCAGAGAATTGTTCCTTTCGTAGGACAGCCACTTCCTTCCACAACAATCTCCATCAACACTGAACCCTTGCAGGTCAACAAATGCTGGTACGGTCATTATCGGAACAATTAGAGATCCGCCTATAATTTCAAGAGGTGGGAGAATGTGGTTCTTTCTCGTAAAGTGTTTAAATATCGATTAAAACGCGATAATTGAAATCCGGAATAATTCGTTACCCGGTTTGTTTCTGGTTACGCGACCTGACCAGAAGACTTAGGTCGACGCCAACGCGTCCTGAAACATTAGGAGGACACAGAAAACACGGTTCTCGAGGTTTTCAAAAAGTCACGCGAACGATAAAGTAACGTTCGGTGTCTGAACAAGCCGCCTGAACGCCCGCATAGAGAAGGCAATACGACAATCAGAAATTAAACAAAGACGGACGAGCCGCCACGCAGCGCCACGCACGAAGGATTCTCCACGCGCGCACACTTTTATAACTCGTGTCGTCCGTCACTTGCTATCGAGCCACTGAAAGGGAGCATACTGATAAGCGAGCAACATATCGGCAGTTTTGCACCCTGAATCTGTCATTATTCGACCCTTCGTTGAGAAGCTTCTCCAACACTAGCCTGCTTTGTCGCGAGTTCCTAGATCCAATGATCTAGCTCCAGTGCGACACAACGTAATAATAAAATTAAAGGCCGAGTTATTCGAGCTTCCAAGGGCTAGACGGCTCCACAGGCCAGGCTTACTTGAAAATCCTGGTAACCTACTGTCTTCCCCAGCCAGATCGAGTCATAAACTCGATCATTACTGGTTTTTTCGAACGGTTACGAAACTCCACAGACCAAGGGTAGAAATAAAAATACCCTTTGAGGATCTCGTTGTCTTCTAGGCCGAAGCGCGGGACACCAGATCTCCCAGCTTACGGCAAATTATCAGATCACGTCCCAAAATCGCTCGCCTGGTAGCGGCCGCAGTGCGTAGATCAAAGCCCTGAAAAAGAACGTATCCAGCAATCACGCCCAAGGGGCGCCAAGTTGTCAAACCGGTACCACACCGTGCCCGTACGCACATAACCAGACGGTGAAGGGCTGAGGATAAGGGCGATTTAGTTGAATCTGCTAAACCTCCTCTCTGTCTGCTCCTCCTACGACAACCAAAAGTAGCAGGCTAAAAGAGCAGCTGAATTAGCATCTTGTCGTGAGTTAGTAACAAGCGTGCTGATTCCCGATTTAGCAAACGCCCTACACATACAGTCCATTAATAAAGCCGCGATCGCGGCGACTGAGATTCTGCCCTGGGAAAAGAATAAGCACAAACCAGGCGCGAACGGCAAAGAGAGCGATATCCGACGTGAGTCACGCGTCAGGTATTTAACGCCTATTCTGTCTCTTTCGTTACAGATCATCGAAGCTGTGACAGACGGAATCCGTCTAGACCGGCAGACACGGTTCTTTTTGAATACAATTATCTGAATAAAGGCTTAGTCGAGATCTTCGACTAAGCGAAAATAAACTGAAAATTTGTATTCTTTTCCCGACGTTCACTTCCTCGAGATCTGGACCACCGTTAGGCGAATGTGGTTTTTCAAACCTACTCCCTAACATAAAAGCATCTCGATTTTCACGATGAAAATTTGCGCTAATTTGGCTCACGAGAGGGCAAGTAAGCAGCGTTGGGATTTAATTGATTTTGCGCACCACGTTTGTCAGCGAATTGTATTCAACCACCCGATCATGCAAAATGGCACAGTAGGCCGTAGTATTTGCTGGCACAGCCTCTCGGCAATCGAATTCTATGCGCACGTCCATGGTGCTATTCTCGACTGACTCATTTTGTCGCGAGCAAAATCAATCACCAGCCGAGGGGCCAAATTGTAAAAATTGGGCAAACGGTGTGAATAATGCCTCGGCGCAACTATGTCCGTAATACGATTTACGGGAAATGCGCATACAAGCGCTAAACAAGTGATGGCGTGCTCCATTCTTTGTCACAAAAAAGTCCAAGTTCATGTCATCGTACGGATAAAATTCCGAGCAGAAACAGTTTTACATTGACCAATCGGCAGTGGTCAAACCTAGTAGCATCTAATACCATCACATTCTTTCGAGCAGTCTCCAGAGCAAAGAGAACATATTTTTCTCCAGCTACCAGTGGCTGCCTTGGACGGCGCACGAATACTTGGTGGTGTTCTGTCAGAGAGGATACTCGTACAGATCCTAATGAGCGAAAAACTAATGCTCAGGTTTTTGCCCACTTTCCAAAGCATGAAAAGCAGCGATAGCTTATTAACATCGTTTAGTTGGTCAGCATGAGGCATCCGCCATTGCACTTTAAGTAATTCAACTTCTGGTTCCAACGTTGGAGACCCAATTAGAGAATTGTTATCGTTGGAAGATCGTATTAAAATCAATTAGTGACGCGCATTAATAACCATGCGTTTGTAGTCCCCGCAAACTTGCAGCAAATATTTGAGCGGGACGCAAAACAAATGATTTTTCATTACCAACTCATCGCGTCGTTTCAAGCCCCATCCAGCATTCTCCATATTTTTGTCTTCATCGGATGTCAGTGATACATAATTTTTAAGCTGCGCTAGTTATTCCAACGTTTCAGTTGCGATCAATCTTCACACCATTCAGCTCATATCGAATCTCATCAAATATGAACGCTATGCAATTATTTCCCAACATCACCGTTGAAGCCATCATTTGGCTTATGTATCGTCAATTTCCCTCCACGTAGAGGAAACTTTCTACACGGCAATGTGTATAAATCTTTAAGCTGTTGTATAGGTATTCTTATCTCATCACTGTGTCCAAACGTTGTGTTAACGTATGGGCTAAAGGGGGTGAGTCTCTGTTTAACAATGCGATCATCAAACGTCGGCTTCCTCCAATGCGTTTAGAATGTCAGCCATTTTCAACTTAAATGCGCACAATGAATCCCAATGATTTCAAAAATGCAATGTTTGTAGCACCGAGCCTCTTTCTGTTTTAGCGTACTCAGAGCTGTTGTTGTTGTTGTAGACACTTTCATTTGGAAGAAAAGTGTTTCTGGAGTCGTTCAACACAAGCATCTCCGTCTGTTCGGCACCACAGGTATTATCGTCGTCGTCGTCGCACATGCAGTCTGATGGTAATCTCTTCACCTCGAAAATCCAGCAATCGTCCGTTTTGATCCACAACGCGTATCGTTAGATCCGTAATGATCCTTGCGGTGATTGGAAGGTAAATGATCTGTGCGGGCGTTTCCGATATCGTATATACGGGCGGGACTCTCGGAGAAAATTAATGTATCGTATGTAAACGCTTCCCATTGTTGTACGCGCCAGCGGTAACACAACATTCACGCGAATAATGTTTACGCTTTCATGATATTAATCGGGTCGTCCGATTCGTGCCGCCACTGCCCCGGTTCTAATTTCGATCTGCCGAGAAACCCAATAGCGATCCAACGCTGCTGGGTTTCCTAAAGTCTACCGCAAATTAGCAGTACAGCTCGTTTTTCTCGCGGTGTTGTTGTTGGGGCGTAAGACTATAGGATGCATATCATTGTCACCATCATCATCGGTACCACCGAGATTTTGAGGATATCGCCCAGTTAATCGCCGCTTCAACACTTGGCAATGGCGTCTAGTTCGTAGGAGCCGTGGGGAATCGTGAATGTATTCGTGGCCAGTGTCGACGCTAAGTTGTTGTTGGTGTCAAAGTTTGTGGTGAAGTAGATTTTATCGTTGCTCGAGTCGATGTTGGGTATTGTATGATACGTTTCAAAGGTTGTTAGACCAAGCTCGTAATCATCGTCGCTCAAATCTATGGGTGGAAAGTAGCTTTACAACGAGGGTGCTGTTCTTGCCAGTTAGAGTCAATGTTAACGACATATTCCGAGAAACTGCTCGACTAGTACTGAACCAGAGTGGCGGGGGGACAATCTTTAAATTTGGTGCCAATCGTTTCAGTGTAGACATAGTTGTCCACAATTCGTTTGATCATACTCCTGATATATCGTTCGATTGTATTCAATTTTCACATCATCATTATCCAAATATTGTGTCAATTTCTTAGGCGGTCGAAGATTGCCAAAGTTGCCGAAGCATACAGCTCGATGCCCTCTCTTCGCATACGCCACCCAATGAGTCCCCGGTCCCTCGACATTGTCCAAATTACCGATACCGCTCTTTGTTTCGACGTGTACTCCTCCGGCTGGTAGCGCGTTGCGCATAAAAACACCTCCCAAAAAGAATGGAATATTATAGCGTTTGGCTAACTCATTCAATTGCATGTCGGCAGTTACACCCACACAGGGAATTTTTATTGTCTTTTCGGCGTTTTTTTTTTGTTTTTTCGTTTCGAGATTCCCTGTCCGCGCTTGTATGAAAGTCAGATAGAGTCCACGACCTTCCATGGAGCGATTATGACGCCGCATTTCGGGTAGCCGATGCCTGCGCTGCCTTTATTATCGTTTACCGCCTTTGGCGATCCTCGCCACTCCGCCAGCTAATGATCCGTTGAGAACACCTAGCAAAGCGGGAGAAGTGGCATTATACCATGTAACGCGAGTTCCGGGACATGCCGGGTAGGTGGCGCCGGTGGGTCGCAGCGTACTGCGTCTGGGCCTCCCGAAGCAGCGGCCACGCGGAGGAGCGGATCGGGCGGGTACAAACGACTATGAGCTGGTGACGGTAAATAAACTTTATTGACTATAACTCCTCGGTCCGGACTCTGGAGATTGCCGGATGGACGGCGGTTGGTCCTGCGGTTCTGACGGTCTGGAAGTAATCCGGTCCGGCGTGAGCATGCGCGCTTATAAGTTATGACAATGTCTGCTTAAGACTAAGGTAAAGCATGAATTAAGACTAAGCTTTCAAAGTATGACATGAACTAAGACTAAGATAAAGTAGGTAATGACTAAGACAAGAGCGATTCGGCTCGGCATGGGCGCATCGCGGCGCTGCAGCAATCTGATTTTCGCGGCGCGGCGCAACTGGGGTATCGGACCCCGTGATTTCGATCGTTTCGGCGAACCCTACGGGTGACAACCGAGGGTCTCTTCCTGCGGTTGGGCGTTCTCTGTTTTCGCATGAACTAGATTGTTCCAGCTTCGAGAGAACTCGATGGGAGAGTGCCGGGCTCTCCTTTATATGCTCGGGAACGTGCGCTTTGGCTGCGAGAGCGGTTAGCGGCGCGGGCGCGGCGTCGCGGCCACCGTCGGAGGTTGTCCGCGCGAGGCCGGTGGATGGCGGGTTGCCGGGGTCGCCGCGTCGTCGAGTGATTCTCATCACAACCACCCCGTTTGGCCACTGGAAGATTCCGCTTTTGCGATGCTTTTCTTACAGTCCTTTGCGGGGTTTTGTTTTCATCCCCATTCCGATTTTCGTCTTGGCCTTCATAGCTGCCCAAACAGCTGTAGCAGCTCCTCTTTCACCCAGAGTCGAGTCTCGCACAACGATGCGTTTCCGCGCTTTGTCAGCGAGTACGCCATATCTGCTGCGTGCCTTTCGCCGAGCGTCGTTGCTACGCGAATATGCAATATCGTGTTCGCGACACGCTGCGTCCAAACGGATTGATGCCTCGATTACCTCTTAGCCAAACGTTTTGCCAGATGAGTTCCTGGACCACAAAACTGATATCCTGGGATATGTAATTCGGATAGGTAACGCGTTTATCGCTCGATTTAAAAACCACCGCCTTTCTTTACTCTCGTCGGCAACATTCGCTGCAGTTTTTAATCAGCGGTGCTGGACCGTCGATATGCGTTCGCTGCCAAGGGCGATTATAATATTCCAGACACCGACGATACTGCCGAACCTCAAAATCGGCTTTTATATGCTCGGGGAGTCTGCCCCACAACTGGTCAATGTGTCTGTCAAATTCTTAGAGTAGAATAATCTTTGGTATACATTTCAGCTGCTCAGAGGATATGTCTCGAATGTCGCAATTATCCGGCAGAACGAGAAGCATTTCGAATACTGAGATGTTATGCTTCGACTCGGAACTATAAATAGGACGCATAGTCACTTTTGATGTGTCAAAAATCATTTCTGCGGTTTGCAGCGAGGATGCGATTCGTGCGTGACAACTCGTGACTATATCGCGTGACAAATTTTGATGATAAATCACAAATGATGTCCTCGAAAACAAAACGCAGACACGGTAGCATGCTGCCAAACACTATCCGCAGCCTCATTTGCGGCCCATCAAATTGCGGAAAGATCCAATGTGCTGGTGGCTTGTTGGAAAGTCCTCACGGCGTTTGGCTTCTGAGAACGTGTACGTGTATTCCAAGTCGTTGCAGCTGCCGAAATATCAGTATTTTGGAGAATTTATTGGCTCCAATAGATGAAATTGGCTACTTCACGCTTTCAACAACAGTGACGTCATCCCACCGAGCGAATCGCTTCCTAACTCCATTTTTATCTTTGATAACGTGGCATGCGACAAGCAAGATACGATACGAGAATACTTCTTGCAATGGGGCGCCATTCGAACGTTGACTGTTTCTATCTCTGTCAGACGTATGCAAAGATTCCCAAACATCTTATACGTGACAATGCAAATCTGCTGATTCTGTTTAAGCAGGATGGCACCAACTTGAAACATGGGCATAACGATCACGTAAACACTGACATGTCTTACGAGGATTTCTGCGCTTTGTGTCGCAATTGTTGGCAACGGGAGTACGGTTTCGTGGTGATAGACAAGGATTGCGCGATGTCCAATGGACGTTATAGAGTGGATTTAATGAGTTTGCGGTACCGTGAGGTGGTCAATCGTCATCGACACGTCGGTGGAAAAGCAACGTCTGCGGTACAATGATTGATATCGATAGTCTGGAGATTAAGGATCGCGAGAGAATAGCGAAGGAAATTGCAAAACCAGTGATTTCATTCGCAAGAAACATCAGGCTTTGAAGACTGGCAAGATGGAGGAAGATATCGCGTTGGAGAGATACTTTAAACCTGTTGTCGATCCCTTAAAACATATTGTGGAAAATACAACAGCGACAAAAGCTGACAGCGCCATCGTTGACGAGCACGAACGTTGAAGGGAATGAAACATTAACACATAAAACCAAAATTCAACCGAAAGGGAACACATCGCATAAGAGACATAGAAAACGATTATACACGTCATCGGAAAATTCGCTCGTAACTTCCACACCAGTTCAATCGAAGCGGAAACAACCGGAATGTCAGCGTCAAACGATTCCCCGTTCCACCTGCACCAATAAATACATTTCCTGATGTACAGTCGATCGCAAACTAATGCTGAAGACGTTTACGAAACTTCTGCCGATGAGTCATTTGGTAACATCTATTAGGCATGAACTCCAAACATCCGAGGGGCACAAACATTTCGCAATCATTTCTGGTCCGTTGGGGCAAAAATACATGCGTGCTAACCTAAGTGGTGATAGGGATACGGACATGCGGATCATGTGTATGGAGTATACTTTGACAATAGTGGAACGATGCTTGGGGACAAGGCTTTCGATATGGACAAGGATGATAATATAATCATATAGATGGTGTAAAATATGGAGGAACTCCCGGTCTTTATGAACTTATTTTCAAGAGAATTCTGACGACGCCATATACACAGATGCTGATAGGCAAAAAATACAAAAGTATACTACATTGACAACAAATGCTCACAGACGTGGCCATAACGCACAAAATCCTATAATGGCAACAAGGGATACAAGTATAAACATGCACTTGCGCCGCTACTACCCCGTGTATCTATCAGGAAGGCAGGGAAAGGCCTGCCGGTTCCGCATGTCATGACGGTAAATGATAACAAGATCGATTACGTGCACTGGGACGATCCCAACGAGCTGGTGGATCGACTCCGTTTGTTGGAAGCGTCGCGTCAGGCGGGTAACAACTCGCATGGCACGAAATTCTATCGATTATCGAGGAACTCCGCGAGGTAGGCCTCATTATAAATTAAACCGCGCACCGATGATGTGCACTGTATGCGTTGAGATGCCGATCAATAAATTTGGAGTATCGCCTGAGAAGAGCGGAGCAGCTGGAATGGACTATTACAAATGGAGCGGTTTTTTTCGAAATTATATGCGAGACAATGCTCTTTGCGTGGCAGGTGCCGACTTTTGATGCAAAATCACGCAAGAGATACGACGCGTAGCTCAGCCGACAGTTGACAGCGATGCCGTTAATAAACTATATGTGGAAAAGAGCATTAAACTTTTGAGAGAGCAGCATGAAGAATTGGAGAGGAAGCTGGTCGCGTTTCAGAGAGATAAGGCGACGCGCAAAACAGCGTTCGGCGAGATATCACGCGCATTGAATCCGCAGCGACAATGCGAAGAAAACTGGCGTGAGACGGTTGAACTTGACCAGAATTTCCTCGAGCCGATGGGGAGCACATAATGTATGTAATATCGATAATTATCGCATCATTCGTGTCAAAGACATCTCTGCGGATCAAACATGCAACCAATATCGAAATCCGAGAGTAATGAAAGCCATAGTCCCAAGCAGCGACAATCTGTTGAGGGAATTGCATGCTCCAGCTCGAAGACATTTCCCGCGGAGACACGTCATAGCGCATGGATACGATGATCTGTGGCAAGCTGACGTTGTAGAAATGCGTCCATACTCGCGATTCAACCGGAGGTCATCACTATATACTCACGGTCATCGATGTGCTGAGCAAGTTATGCATCGGGCGGTACCGCCTTCAAGACCAAAGGTGGAGCAGCGAGGAATGACTAAAGCGTTTGCAAAGATATTTAGAGATCGACATCCGGAAAATTTGGGTAAACCGATCAAGGAAAAAGAATTTTACAACGTTGATGTAGCAGAAACTCGCGACAAAGCATGGCATTAATCATTATTCGACGTATTCGTGAGACGATGAAGGCCTCCGTCATGTGAAGATACGTTGAGTTGCAAAACAGCGTTCAGATATCACGCGCTTTGAAGCAGCGACAATATGTGGATCATGCGACCGTTTATTGCGACTCAATGGAACCTATATGCATAATGGCTGGATATTTTAGACATCTTCGATCAAATTTACCAATATCGAAACAATATGAAAGCACTACTCAGAAGCGTCTACGTTGCAGAGTATAACGCACGAAACATAGAACCATCGGAATATACGACGTCCTTGCAACTGATGTTAATGCGTCCCAGCGATTCACGTCATCCGACATATGCTGCCAGCTGGAAACAGTATACATGCGTAACATAAGATCGCTGCTGCAGCGATGATTCAAATTGGGCGAGATTGTGCGAGTAAGCAAATTAAAAACCATCGGGTTTTACGATATGCGCTATACACCGAATTGACAACGGAGGTGTTAATCATTGTGGCCTAGCCATGCATCAGGCAACTAATCCTTTTATACATTTGCGACAATTGTATCTGTTATAATACATAAATCATACTATTATTAAATACAAAAAATGCCATCGGAATGCGTCCTTTGGAAACCTGTTGCGATCGGAGGATTCGGTACGAACATGATCGCTGCAACGCACAAGCAGATCCTGATTTGTGCATCTAGTGGAAAAGTGTTGGTGTAGATAAGGGGGATAAGGTGTATGGGCCGGCGGTTGGGCTTTGATAAATCACACAATTTCTTGGATAAATAAAAAATAATGTTTTGTAAAATAATACATGGTTCAATAAAATACAATGATGCATATACATATACATGAGTGGTGACTTTTATTTTACACATTAATCCCACTATTTATATGAATCAGTTAATAAATACTAATTTTTATACATTTGCGGACAATTTGTAAACAATTTTATATTATAAGCAATAAATTTACTATTTATAATAAATACAATAATAATAATTTCTATTTTACAACGGTATATTATAATGTCCCCAGGGCAGAGTGTCGGTCGAATCGGTACGATATATCGCTTGTCGTCATACGGACTTAGAGCGATTTTGGATTCCGGAAATGGTGTACACTTTGTGCAATTTAGACTGTATGCATGATTGTTCGCGAACCATTACTTTCGATCTCTTTGCGCAAACACTGCGCGTAGTCGACGAAAGCATCGTTCTGGCTATGTTGGTCTTGACGCCTCTCGCTTTCTTCGTATCTTTTTGCCGTTCACGCGAAGTGCATACATTTTCGCTCTAAGACCTATGAATTCAGTCATTATCGCACCGTTATTTTCATCCTTCATCAGCCCCGGAACCTTTCTATTTACGCGTATATATATTATAAGTGGATTGTCGGTAGGATAATCGCTTGTGTCGAATCTATCGATACGCTTCATAGACTCGTAGATATCGTCGCACCGAATGTGATAAATAAGACTGTCAGTGACGGTGTATAGAATCTTTACACTTTTGCCTGTGTTTAGGAGACATAATTTCGTGGTGAAATTCATACAAACAAAGTTTTGATATGTCCAGAATGCACATACCCAATATATCGGTTTGCCGGAATTTCACCTCGAAGCCAAAATTCAAACAGCTACCAAATTTTCCGGAAAACACTTCTGCTGTGGAAACTCGGTTTCGCGATCACGCTCTCCGCGCCATATCGCCCTTCCCAATGTGTCACAAGTTTTGGCATCCTCATGGTTTCGTACATTTTACATAGTTTTACCGAATACTGCTTTGTTCATCAATTTGTACAATTTATTTTGAAAGTCGTTTGTCGAGATGTTTCTAAATCGTGTGTTGTGTTCGATGTAATCGCGGAGCCAGGGAGATTGAGGGCGAATTGAAGCACGCGGTGTATCTTTGTAATACGAAGACCGTGACGCGTGCACTGCTGCAGGTTGCGATAATGGGATTATGTAACGCTGCTTATCGTATACCGTCGTAAGTAACTTGTCCTGCCTGCTGCCAGGTGGTTTGGCACGCGTCGGACAGAACGGCAGATCTGCATGAGCATCGTGTGCAGACGTTGGTGATATTCCAGATCTACCTCGAGAATGTATCCCGTGGGCGACCGACACTGATTGAAGATACGTCAAAATTTACAACATCTTCGATCCATTGAAATTTAGCGTATGGTAGAGGCTGACACATTGCCCATCCATACAAATTGTTCACGTCAGCATACATCAAGTAATGATGACTCTTCCGATGCGTCGTAAGATGACATGTAATTTGTTATTGGTACGTGCGTATCTTTCGAACATTGACTTAAGCCCCCGCGTATACCGCGTTCGATAAACATGACCATATCGATGTCTGTGAGCAATCTGAATGTAATTTTGGTATGTTTTAGCATTGCATCCCATGTGAAACCAGGTAGAGTATAGTAATGCGCTGAATCTAATCTGTAGCTCTTGATACAACTTTCGCGAAAATTTTCAAAACATCTGCCAATAACAAGACATCAGTTTTCAAATACAAATCGCCGTATTCGCCCAAGGTTCTAATCTCGAAACGCTGCCAGACTGTCTCGGCGTGTGCGTAATCGGTCTCTGATACAGTCTCGCCTGTTAACGAACTGTAGAATGACTCGCGCGGTGGTAAGCATGGGATCCTGCAGCTTGTTCGCGCAATCAAGGTATTCATAGCGGAAAGACACCTCTTTCGCGTCAATAGATTGAAATCTTCAGTGGATAACAATGTTCCAAATTGGGATCGCAAAATTTTTAATTGATCTGTGTTAAGAAAAGATGCTAATTTGTCGAGACTGGTATTTAGAAATTTGTATGAATCGATGAATCGTAATTTAATATGATTTTTGCGAGTCTGATTCATCCGTATCTTCAACATGTTTGTGAAAGAAATATATTTTTCTTTAGTTATAGGTAATACATCAATGTGACCTACGAAAGTCGTAGCTATTTCCTCGACAATGAAATGCGAATCATAGCCGGATAAATTATGGAAAACTATGGGGATGTAAAACACATTTTTATAATTTAAATTGGTAATTCGAATGTGCTGCTGGGCCTCTGAACCGTCCGGACAGATGGCAATGATCGCGAACTTGCACATTGTTAGCCTTGAATGGTTCTTCGCAAATATGACAATGTGCTGCATTGCGAAATGTCGTCAACTGTTCGAGAGTTAAATCCAGCACGGGAACATTACTGGTAAGAATAGGTTTGGCAGTTTGCAAATTTTTAAGTTCGTCGACGAACCATGAAACGACAATCTCTGTCGCGGCGACATCGATACATCGACAGTGATGTATCATACGAACAATGCATATATGCAATGCTGTGTACATTGTGGTGTTGATATGTATGTAATGGTATTATCACCCGTTTGGTTGTCCAACGTTTTTGCGATGATGCACTCCAGATCTCGCATATACCACGGTATGGTCGCTCTTCCTATCGCGGTTGCTGAAATTGAGCACATAGTCGCCTTCGCTGGGCAGCAGAATGGCGCAGTTGTTTATCTGCCCGCAGTCCAGCGAATGCACCTCCAACTTCTCGGTAGATCTGAAGTAGTGCATGTATCTCAACCCCAAAAAATTTATTTAATTTCACATATATTTCAACATTTTTTAAACATTTCATAAATTTTTTTTTTTTTTTATACATACCGATCGCAGATGAATTTCTTGGCTTTGTGCCTGCTCAGCTGCATGCCCACCAGCCTTTTTTTTTTTTTTTTTTTTTTTTTTTCGTGGGGAAAATCTTCGAAAGACTCCCTCCCACCTCTTTGGGGAGAGTCGGGAGGGTGTGTGGGATTCCCCGCGCCCATTATACCGGGCGCGGGACCTACCTTACTAAATACCCCACGGTGACTCCTTCAGAGTCGATTTGGGAGGATACCGGGAATCGCCCGAAGCATGCCTCCGGTATCCCTCCCCAGGCCCGCGCTTTTGGTGCCCACCCGCGGGGGACAACCGGTCCCCCGGTAATCGCCCTGTCTCATAGCGGCGAGACGAGAGGCCACATCGTCCTGCCGCCATCCGTCCCGTCAGCCGCTGCTAGCGGCGGCCATGCGATTCCCAACCCCTAACCGCCGCAAACCCCGTTTCTACCCCTCGGAGGCCGGCAGCACAAGGCCGCACCAGGCCACCGAGGGTGCCGCACCGTGCGCCGGACCCGGACAGGAGGCACCTGCCACCCCATCCGGTCCGACCTCATGTTGCTCTGGCGGGAGGGCCTCCTATCAGGACCCCCTCCCAGCCCGGGTCATGCGCCACGCCGAGGGGGCCGCTCGCGACGCCTGACGCCCAGGCGACGCTCTTCGCCACCAAACGAGCGCGAGCCTCAGCGCGCCGCTGACGCTCGCGCTCCTTCCCGCGGTCTCCTTCTGCAACATTACGATTTCGGCAGTGCGCCGAGGCCACGGCCCTGCACTTCGCTGCGCTGCCGAGCATGGCGCGTACCATGCCCGGCAGCGAGACATCCCGCCCGGATGACGCTGACCAGGACACGGCGCTTCCCTGCCACGCAGAACATACCTCGAGGGTATGTTCCGCCGTGTCCTGCTCAGCGTCACAATGGCAGCAACGCGCCGTCGGTTCCTTCCTATCCGGCACAGGTATCTCCCGGAGCTGTCATGCCCCGAGAACTCCCTGTGCCATCCGGTAGCGGTGAGGCTTCCAATGCCTTCGTCCAGCCACTCACATAGGAGTGGCCGAACAGCCCTGACTGTCCGGTGCCCCCGCAGTAGGCAGAGCCAACTCGCTCTTGCCACGCGTGCACCACGGACTGCCGGGCCTGGCGCTTCAACTCGCCCCAAGCAGGTTCCTGCACACCCGGGACCGCCCTTACCCCCGCGCGACGGTCGACGCGGTGACGATACATCATCGCATGCGACCGCGCGAGGAGATCCATGGGCGGCATCCCGCAAGAACCGTCGCCGCCTCATGTGACACGGTCCGGTACCCGCGGATGACCCTTAGAGCCATCCGCTTCTGCACCCGACGCAGCATAGTCATGCCGCGCCGGGAGGCCGCCAGGTCGTCCGCACCAGACGGGGCCCCGCATAGAACCACCGACTGAACCATTGGCTACATAGAGGCGGCGAACTCGGCCCGCTGGCCCCCCAGGTTGGGCAGAATCCGGCCCAAAGCCCTGACCATCCTCTCCAGCCGGGGACCAGGCAGCGGAAATGCTCCTCGAAGCGCCAGTGGCTATCGAGGATCAGCCCCAGATAATCATCCGGGGCTTCACCTCGATATTAGCCTCACCCATGCGGATCAGAGGGGTGGCGGATCCTGCCGAGGTGGGAATGGAACGCTATCACCTCGGTCTTATGGAATCGCCACCGTCATCCCCATCCCTCTGATCCGGATCCCCCTTCTGGTTGGTGAGGTGCAGCGGGAAGACTGTTGGCCCTTTCTTCATCTTCTCCTCGAAGCTGTAGACATTGACGGAGATGTCGTTCAGCCGTTCAATCTTCCCAATATACCAGCAGAGACATTGCGGAACCCAATGCCCTGGAGATTGTGGGATCGACGTATACTGGGTGGGTATGAACCTGGACGTTCAGGACATTTTTGTTGCTGGATGAAGAGCTGCGACAACCGCTCACGCGAAACATGCGTTGTCCGAGGATTGCATGCTTATTGTTGCCCCCCTTTCAGCATGATTTCTCGCGGCAACTTGAAGTGACACCCTGCGCGGAGTGGATTAAACCGGCTGATTGACATTGACAGTCAGATTCATGATTCTCGCCACGCCCATCCGGGTTGTTTCGTGGCACCCTGGAACTCTTCCAGCGATGCCAGGGTGGATTCGACGACGCATCGCTGGTACCACTCCTGCAGATCGGATGTGTGGAAGAGTCCGAATAGTTTTGGGTGTTGATGCTTTTACAAGCATGTTTGTCACCTGCCACCCGCTGCTTTGTTGAATACCGTGTTCACTTTGCGGTTTCGATGTTTCTCTGGGCAAAGTGTCCCGGAACATTCTCCAGCACAATGGTCTCTGCATCCTGGAGGAAGTTGCGCGGTTCGATATAATTCGAATTTAGGATGACACTCGTTAATACGCGAGTATCGAACGCAGTGTGTATTTCACGCCAAAAAGTCCCGTACTCGAATGTCCGGCACCTTGACGCGCGAAACGTCTGCGCACCAAATGTTTCAATCCTTCGAGTCGCGCGATTCGAGCAACCAACGATTGTCGAACACCGATCGATAATCGCGGGCGTTTCACGCGGCTGTGTTCTTCCAAAGATTCGATACACTCGTTGCACCGTTCTTCCCACGCGAGGTACTCTTCCTGCGAAATCAACTGTTCGGATTGATCCAACAATTGGCGTTCTACTTAGTGCGAATTGTTCCATGATTGTAAATGGAATGTAAATGTAAAATGTAAATATAAATGTAATATCCTTTTTTCAATGCAACACGTTGTAACTATTTGAGGCCTTTGTGCAGTTTAAAGCGTGCTTTTATACCAGCACTGGGTGATTTGGTATCTCTGCCTAACTCTTTCAGTGTCTCTCCTCCTCCCTCAAATGGCATTTGCAGGCCAACATGGGTCTATGCAGTTTCTGCTGTTATCGCAGAATTCTTTGCGGGAGATTATATTACCTTCAACAAGTGTCGAGACTTTTATCCGTGGAGGCCCAAGTTACATGCGGTAATCGCGCGATGGCTGCGATGCAGATTGAATCAAAGCATTGGTGGAAAAAATGGTGGTTTTAGAATAAAATATTCAGCGCTTCCACAGATATTATATTACATTCAACACGTGTCGAGACTTTTATCCTTGAAAGGCCCAAGTTACATGCAATCGCGCGATATGCTGCGATGTTAAGATTGAACAAAAAAGCATTATGGGGGGAAAAATTGGTAGCTTTAGAATAAAATGTGGTGGGGATTGCACCTCTATTTAAGCCGTCTCCCCGGACGCTATTCCATCAATCGCTCAGTAGCTTCGCTGAATTTTCGACTGAACAAATAGTGCTCTGAAAAACAATGTAGTACTAGTGCCGTGGGCTATTACGTTCCAATCAGGCAAGATGATGGTGTATTTCCACGCAAGGAGAATACATTTAACAGGTAACCTTTCATAATTTTTTATTTATTTATTTATGTTTTTTCATGAAAAAAGTAAATTTTCATGATTATGTAAGCTTTTAGGCTACGCCAACCATCGCGTGTCATGGTCAGAAGATACGCATTAACAACCACCGGCTGCAAATATTTGGAAATTGGAATCAGCGTAGGACCTATTAGCCGATGTAGAAATTCTCCTCGGTGATAATCGTGGGAATCATCTTAGAATACCATGGCATACATGGAACTCACTATTCGACTGGTTATACAAACTATCGAAGAACGTGCACAATTGCTCTGGATCATCATCGATGCAGATTAATGAATTAACGGTGGAATTTTGTCGGATGTTTGATCTGTCGATTGTAAAGATGACAATTGATAATATGTCGTTGCATTTCAAACCGAATACAGTAGCATTTTTATTTAATCTTGAGCCATGTGTAAGCTATGTGTATCCGCGGCTCTATCAAACTGTAGAAGATTTGAGGAAAAAATTTATAACTTTTGTTAACGTGTTGCAACAGAGCAATGCTGTCATCGAAACATTAGATACGCGTAGTGCTGCTAAAATCATACGTGACAGCGAATATTACTGCAGGGATTATCTTGTAGAACTGTTTTACGTGAACTGTTAGCATGCGCCATCAATGATAAATATTGTAATTGCAGCTCGTAAGAAAAAACGTAACAATATAGCTACTGAAACATTAGATACGCGTAGTGCTGCTAAAACTATACGCGACAGTGAATATTAATGTATGGATTATCTTGTAGATTGTGAAGCGTTAGGATGTGCCATCAATGATATTGTAGTTGATGCTCGCATAAAAAATGTAACAATATAGTATCATTTAAAAACATATATTATTTCTCCAATTTTATTTACCCGTCTTCCACATTCTCTCCTCGCAAAATCTAAGGCTGGACCGTCGGGATTTAATTTATATTTTAATCCGATTTTTTTATTTATTTATTTTTGTATTTTTTCCTTTAAATATAACAAAAAATATATAGTACTTATTGAAACATATATTATTTCTCCACTTTTATTTCACCTGTCTTCCACCTTATCTCCTCACATAATTCTAAGATTCGACGTTTCAAAAAACAATATATTCTTCTATTGAAAACAATATAGTATCATTTAAAACATATATTATTTCTCCAATTTTATTTACCTACCTTCCACATTCTCTCCTCGCAGCACCCTAAGGCTGGACCGTCGATTTAATTTATATTTTAATCCGTTGGACGGTAGCGTGTCGCGAACACGATATTGCATATTCGCGTAGCAACGACTTCGGCGAAAGGCACGCAGCAGATAACGTACTCGCTGACAAAGCGCGAAAACGCATCGTTGCGCGAGACGCGACTCTGGATGAAAGAGGAGCTGCAATTTTTTCGAGTAAATTTTCGCATTTAGTCACTGCCAGTATGAAACTTTTTAATCTTTGTGTTTCGTAATGATATTAACCATTTTCCATAACGCGTTTAGCAAGAGATTGACCAAATTCAACCACAGTGAACTATAAAATTATTTACCTGTCTTCCACATTCTCTCCTGGCATAAATCTAAGGCAGGACCGTCGATTTAATTTATATTTTAATCCGCTGGACGTAAAGGTATGTCGCGAACACGATATTGCATATTCGTGTAGCAACGACTTCGTCGAAAGGCACGTAGCAGATAACGTACTGGCTGACAAAGCGCTTAGTAAACGCATCGTTGCGCGAGACTCAACTCGACTCTGGATGAAAGAGGAACTGCAATTTTTCGAGTAAATTTTCGCATTTAGTATACAGTATGAAACTTTTTTATTTTCTTGTGTTTCTGTAACGATATTAACCATTTTCTATAACGCTGTTTAAGATTGAAGTGAACTGTAGAGATTTTCATTGAGATGCCGGTTATGAGAGGGTTCGGCGAAAAATGACTATGCAGTGCAACAGTTAATGAAACGTAAGGTCCTTGTATTTCAACAACATTGTCAACTCCGTTTCAGAAAAATACATAATTAATGGAGCGGTACGTTTAAGTAAGAGTTTTACACGAGCGGTTATGAGAAATGGCGATATTATTGATCGCCATTTCTGAGCGCGAGTGAGAATGAGAATCAACCGTTTATTACGAGTTTGTAACCACTCATAATTCCCTTGCAATTATGATTAATTGCAAGGGATTTATGAGCGTGAGCCTTGATAATTAGTTGTGAATTAATTACATTGAACACAGTAGATTATATGCGGGCACAAAAAAGAACAAAGGAAACTAAGACTGAAAACCAGAGCACAATTTGTCGCGTTTTAGATTACGAACAAGACTGCTTTGAATCGGGCCGCGCGCTTCGTGGCCACCACGAGCGTTTCGACCTGGCCGGTAGAGAGATCGTTGCGCGGCGCAGGTGGGCCAGTTATCCGGCTCGCGCACAAAGTGTGCCTGAGAGGTGCTGCCAATGAGCGTCGTGGTGGCCACCGGGCATGAGCGAAACATTGAAAGAAACAAGGCACGTGCGTGTTGCTAAAAATGAGAGTTAATTCTCGAACACTCCGGGAGGATCTTTGACAGGAGTCAGATTTAGGTGCATATAAATCGCACAGCGGACAAATCTGATAAGAGGATAAATCGGCGCTCGCTCGCATTATGCCAAATGTGGGGGGTCCGGGTCATAAGACGAGTATGCTGTACTTATAGAGTAATGGAGTCAATAATCCTATGCAGGCACCGATTTGGGAGTCGGCTTTGGAATTGGAAGCCAATAGGGATGAAACTGATTAATACACAGTGTGTCGGATTGAGTCGGGTGGTCAAGGCCTACAGAACGGTCGCTAGGATAGTGTTAAAATAGGTGCGAGTATTGCTCTCACCCTTTAATCCTTTTGAGTCCGAATTACTGAGGGGAGTGGGAATGTGTGGGGAAAGTGAATCGTACACTTGTAAGGTTCTTCTTTTTCGCCTAGTCTGGTTGGACTAGGCCGCTTATTCAAAAGTTGAAATTTAATAAAAACCAAAATTAAATAAACAAAAATAAGAAATTTAGATTTTTTAAAAAATGAAGCCACCACCAGGAAAAACGGAGCTCTTGGTCGGCTCGAAAAAACCCTGACCGGCGCCGTAGGCCACTACGTACTCTCGTCTCGGTCGTCTGCAAACAAAAGAGACCGAAATTCTGGTTGAAAATATGTGACAACGCTCGTCGCGTTGTTCTGACTCGGCGTCAATCCACATCGCTCCTGTCTCTGTTTATGATAAACAGGAGCGGGATTCCTTTCACAGCGATACGCAACTGTGTTAGTGGATCTAGAGATATTTCAAAACGTTTCCTCGTGTGATCGAGAAACGTTCGACTGCAGTTCTGGAGTTCTGAACTTTTAATAGCAGATGGGGAAGACAAGATTTGAGCCTCGATCTTCCCACTGCTGCTGGCTTGAATTTTGGCTGGAGGTGACAACAGTTGGAGGCTGTAAGCGCTCCAAAATTGTCCACTCCGTGATTCAGCGTCGCTTCCTGGTCCGTACGGGGACCGGTGTGATGCAAGCCCTTTAACTGCGCTAGAAGCGTCTGAAGGTTAAGGTGCTTACACCACGGTGCCCTTTTGAACGACGCTCTACACCGAGTGTCCGTAGCGCACACTGGTGATGAGTGACCGACGTTCGGAGCTTAATCGGAGTCTCAGCCGAGAGCACCCAGGGAATACGCTACATAAGGCCCCTATGGGGTGCGTACTCAAACTGAAATTTCGATCCTCGGAAACGACAATCCCACTTCAGGGTATACGCCAAAAGGCCCCTATCAGGAGTGTTTGAATCGCACAAGAATTAAGGAAAACCGAGAAGTTTTTCTCGAGTTCCCGTTGCACGACAGCTGATTACAGCGGGTACGTGCCTTCCACACAAACGGTGGCGACAATCAAACACTATTTAAGTGTTACGACAGATTGTTATCAGCCACCGGTTGTTGAAGTGGGAAATCTACTTATGATTTGAAAACAATTGACGCAACGGTGGCGATAATCGAAACACTATTGAAGTGCACACACGATTATGATCAGCCACCGGTTGTTCACTGTAAATTGTTTCAATGCTGCGTTTGATTCCAGAAATCTGTTCTGTTCACACAACTATCAGCGCTAAACCTCACGAAACCGTGGGTGAGGGTACGAAATCCGACTAGGTTAATTCTCCTCTTCGAATTTACCACAGTCTTAATTTCTGTTCCGTTTCGGTTCCTGCGGTAAGCAACTATACAATTAAAAACGTATTTAATTGCGCGTATATCGTGATCGCGGTGTTGGACGAGGCCGGTTTGAACGATGCGAACTCGTCGAGAACCAGATAGCAAAGTGATTGTCGAGGCAGACCTCTCTTATCCTCGCGATCGCGAGAGGGAAAATCGTCTGTCTCGTTTTAATTTTGAATCCTCTCTTGTTATTTCCGGCGTAGTAACACCGGTTCAAGTGGAACCGTTACTTCGGCCGACTCGCGTGACTATTATCGAAGGTAAATTTGGATTTTTTCTACACGGTATTGCTCCCGAAGCGCAGGTTGGGCGACGCAGCAGAAGCGCTCTGGAATGTCGCGAACACTGACGACAACACCGTATAAGAATTAGTCCCCTTTTTCTATAGATCACACGAGAATTTAACCGCCGTTTCTTAATAACGAATTAACGCGTTATTTAAACAGGTAGTCTTCCTGTGCTGGCTGGTACGCTGCCAATCCTGCTCAAGATAGAGGAGAGGTTTGAAGTTTTCCGTGGAGAGTCGGATCCGTAGGGTGAATAATGCTGGTCGGGGAGTCAGATTACCGGGATTTAGAGGTGAGAGAAAGCCCGAATTAGTGCTGATGTTATGCGGAAGTGGCAGGAACAGTGGGATGCTAGGCGGGTGGTAGCGTTACGTATAAGTGGATACCTCGTATTCAGGAAAATGGCTGAGAGGCCGCATGGTCAGCTTACGTACCACCTCACGCAGGCATACACCGGGCACGGGTAAGCTTCAATAAATTTCGCAAGGGCACAGGATTGCTAAAGCAGTATCTGCGGACTGCTGGTATGCGGGATGTGGGGTGCCTGATACGGTGGGAAACATACGCTGTTGCTGTGTAGAAATCTGAAGGCTGCTTAGGCTGGAGCTGAGACGGAATTGGGGCTTGCTGAGGAGCAAGGAGGCTTATGAAAGGGAGTGCCAGACAAGACTCAGAAGGATGTGGGCACAGCCACCAGCACCTCCGATAAAATGATTAGGGGTGGGGGCAGGTACATGTCAGGATTTTGCTGGATTATTTGTATAGTATGGGTATATGGATGTATATGTATATATTTCTTACTGGTTTTACTTTACTATTTATTTATTTATTTAGCTTTGGATATTTTTACATATTTTTTGTCTTTTTTCTATATTAGTGTGTGTATATATATATATATATATATATATATATATATATATATCTGTATCTGTGTATCTCGTATTTCCATAGTAATAGTTTATAGGAGTATACCCAGCTTATATTTTTGCGTGGGAAAACTCTTACATCGGTTGGGTGTGTAATAATGATGTGCGCATGCGGTGATAAGATGTGCCTGGTTGTGAGAGCATGAGCGGTCAGGGTCCTCAGGGTTGGGCGAAGTAATGCGGAGAGCAGTTCCCGCCTGTATCCCGGGGTACCTGTTAGCATGAATGGTGCGTGAATTATGTGCGGGGTGATGTGGAAACCGGAGGGGTTTAGTGAGTAAGAATCTCACACTCACCGATGTTTCCTTCTGAGTCATGGGTGCTCTATGCAAAGGTCTCCCCTTCGGTATAAAAAAAAAAAAAAAAAAGGTCTGGGTTAGGGTCTGGGTTAGGCTCCGGCAGTCATGCCCCGGCCACCGCCACGAGCCGCCGGGGTCCGTGTACTGGTGGTCGGGCGAGATACAGTGACCTACGCACTCGGTGCGTCCTCGCCCGATCGCCGAGTACACCCGCGCCAGAAGACGGCGCGGTGCAACGGGAGGCAGAGGTGGTGGGTTTGCGCTTGGGAATTTTCCTGGCGCGCAGAACCCTCCGCCGGGCCATCGCAACTGCGAAAGCCCAGGCATGGATGGAGCTCCTCGGCTCTCTGGATGCAAAATCCATGGGGGCGCCTGTATCACTATGGTCGCAGGAAGCTGCGATCATGGGCGCCTCCCCGACTACAGAGAGCCTTCGACCCCCAGCTGCTCGGGGAAACGATCACGTCCTTCCTTCTCCCCGGTCGGGGAGAGGTATGTACGAGTATCCCCCCGAGCCAGCCAGCCGGGCCGCCAGTTTTTTGGTGGTCCGACGACCTGGGGTATCCGGAGGAGGAGCTAGCCAGGGCCGTCCGGAGAATGGTTGCTAAAAAAACTGCACCAGGACCGGACGGGCGTACTGGCAAGCGCCTGGGCTATAGCGGTGGGCGTCCTGGGCGTGCCGCGTCCTTTTTTTTTTTTTTTTTTTTTATTCGTGGGGAAAATCTTCTAAAGACTCCCACCCACCGGTGTGGGGAGAGGTGGGAGGGGTGTGTGGGATTCCCCGCGCCCATTATGCAACGGGCGCGGACCTTACTCCCACTAAAAACCCCACGGTGACCCTTCCGCACGATTTGGGAGGATACCGGGAATCGCTCGAAGTATACTCTCCGGTATCCTCCCCTCGTGCCCGCGCTTTGCGCTTCACCCGCGGGGGACAAACGGTCCCCCTGGTAATCGTTCTTCTGTCTCCATAGCGGCAGGACGAGGTCACATCGTCCTGCCGCCATCCTCGTCCCGGGCCTGCGTCTGTAGTGGCGGCTGCGAGCCTCCAACCTCGCAACCTGCCGCGACCCCTTTTCTACCCCTCGGAGGCCAGGGCAGCGCTCATGGCCGCACCAGGCCACCGAGGTGCTGCTGCGTGCGCCGGACCCGGACAGGGAGGCAATGCCACCTCCCATCCGGTCCGACCCTACGCCGCCTGGCGGGAGGGAAGCTCCTATCAGGACCCCCTCCCAGCCTGGGTCATGCGCCACGCCGAGGGGCCGCCCGCGTCGCCTCGACGCCCAGGCGACGCTCTCGCCACTCGCCACCAAACGAGCGGCGCGAGCTTTCAGCACGCCGCTGGACGCTCGCTCTTCCTTCCCGCGGTCTCCTTCTGCAACATTACGATTTTCGCAGAAGCGAGGCCACGGCCTCCATCTTTCTTCCTCGCTGCCGAGCATGGCGCGCACCATGCCCGGCAGCGAGACATTCCGGAACGATGACGCCGGATCAGGGACACGGCGTTCACCCTCGAATGCAGCCCATACATCGAGGGTATGTTCCGCCGTGTCCTGCTCAGCGTCACAATGGCAGCAAACGCGCCGTCGGCTCCTTCCTATCTTGCACGGGTATCTCCTGAAGCTGCCATGCCCCCCCGAGAACACCTGAGCATCCTGTAAGTGAGGCTTCCATGGCGCCTTCTGTCCAGCCACTCACATAGGGAGTGGCCGAACAGCTCCCTGACTGTCCGGTGCCCCGCGGTAGGCAGAGCCAACCGCTCTTTGCCACGCGTGCACCACGGACTGCCGGGCCTGGCGCTTCAACTCGCCCCAAGCAGGTGTTCCCTGCACACCCGGGACCGCCCCCACCCGCGCGACGGTCGACGCGGTGACGATACATCATCGCGTGCGACCGCGCGAGGAGATCCATGGGCGGCATCCCCGCAGGAACCGTCGCCGCCTCATGACACGGTCCGTACCCGCGGGACGACCCTCTTTAGAGCCATCCGCCTTCTGCATCAGACGCAGCATAAGTCATGTTGCGCCGGGAGGCCGCCAGGTCGTCCGCCACCAGACGGGGGGCCCTGCATAGGGCCACCGATCGGAACCATTGCCACATAGAGGCGGCGAACTCGGCCCGCCGGGCCCCCAGGTTGGGCGGCAGAATCCGGCCCAAAGCCCTGACCATCCTCTCCAGCCGGGGGGACCAGGCAGCGGAAATGCTCCTCGAAGCGCCAGTGGCTATCGAGGATCAGCCCCAGATAAATACCTTCATCTGGGGCTTCACCTCGATATTAGCATCACCCACGCGGATCAGAGGAGGTTGGCGGATCCTGCCGGAGGTGAATGGAACGCTATCACCCTCGGTCGTATGGACCGCCACCGTCATCCCCATCCTTCTGATCCGGTCGACGACGCGTTGCGCCCCTCCTCCGCGAGACGCTTGCCATTCTCCCCAGTGCGTCTTTCTCGACGGTTGTAAAGCGCACCAGTGCGTCATCTGCATAACACACGGCGCTGACGTCGTCGGGAGGTCGGCCCGCAACATCTGCGTCGTACGCGATGTTCCACAGGAGTGGCTCGAGGACCGACCCCTGCGGAACACCCGCAGCACACCTCCCTCCGCATACGCCCATCCCGGCTCGGATACTCGATCCACCTGCCGCGGAGATAATCCCCGATGACCGCCCTGAGACAAGGGGGACCTGATGATATTCGAGCCCCTCCTTATCTCCTCCCAGGGCAGGGTGTTAAAGGCGTTGGCACATCCAAGGATGTTGCCAAAGCCACCCTCCCGGGAGACGGCCGACTCCGTGAGGGCCCTGACACGACCTATCGCGTCGATGGTCGATCGACCCTCCCCGAAACCGTACTGGCAGTAGGCCAGGCCGGGGCACCCGCGCCGGGTGCCTGACGAGGCGGGCAGCAATCACCGCGCCTGAAGACGCTTGCCCACCTCGTCGAGGAGCACAGATGGGGCCGGTATGCGGAGTGGAGACTCCGGCGGGCCTGACCTCCTTCCGGAGGAGGACCATCCTCGCCACCTTCCAACTGAGGGGGGGGGGATCGCCCGTCCCTCAGGCATCGGTCGAACAACCGACTGAGGTCGGCCCCAAGGACGCCCTGGGTCAAGACTCAAACCCGGCCGGGCACACCATCCGGACCCGGTTCCGTGTTACGCGCTCCGAGCCGTCTGATGGCCGCGGCCAGCCTCCGCCTGAGTGACCCCCAGTTCGGCCGCCCACTCCCTTGGGACTCAAGCCGCCTCCGCCGGAGGTGACGTGGTCCCCTCACCCGAATTGGGAAAAGAGTATTGACTACCTCCTCCAGCAGCCGGGGGTCAAGACCGGTGACGTGGGGCGCCCACTGGGGCGGAGCTTTAGGCACCACACCCCTGTACGGGCGCCCCAAGGATCGTCATCGAGGGGTCTGGAGGAGATCCTTTCCATGCCCGGGTCTTGGCCCGTCTTGATGGCGACCTGCAGATCAACCCGCGCCATCCGGTATGCCTCATACAGGTCATATCTGCCTCGCTCGCGCCACGCCATCGTCCGGTCGTAGACGACGGCGCGCGGCGTGGGCGTACGCTGGCGTCGGGCGCGGACACACTCGCGACCCGCAATTCCGCGATCCCGGCCGACCACCAGTACACCGCCCGGCGAGGAGAAGCCTGGCCCGACCCGGGGCATCGACGCGTCGCAAAATGTTTGCGACTAGTACCCTGAGCCGGAAGCCTCCTCCTCCATGTTATGGCAACTCGGCCGCTACCTGCGGCCAAGAGTTGCAGCGAGGGCAGCTGCCATCAGTGCGTCCTTGTCCAGGCAGCCTGGAAGCGCTGGGTGCCAGCCCTGCGTGCGCGTCTTTGACGCATGCCTGCGGACCGGCTTAGTTCCCCCGCATGGAAGGTGGCGAAGCGTTGGTCCTCCTCCACAAACCAGAAGCCCGCGGATTACACTACATCCGCGTTCCGATCCATACGTTCATTGGACGAGGCTGGAAATCTCCTTGAGCGCATCATAGTGGCGTTGGTCTCGAGGGGCTTGCTCTGTCCCGCGTCGGCCCCGATCCTGGCCGACCGACAAAGTTTGGCTTCCGCCGGGGCCGCTCCACGGTCGACGCCATATCGACCATGCGGACCCTGGCGGAATCGGTAATCTCCCGGGGGGGCGTGGCGTTGGCAGTCTCGTTGGACATTGCCAACGCCTTTAATACGGTCTCCTGGGGGGGCGATAGGCCGGGCACTCCAGTATCACAGAGCGCCTGCCTATCTATGCCGACTGATCGGGGACTACCTGCGGGACAGGGTAGTCCAATACCTTGCCGGGTCGGAACGGGATGGAGCAGAGAGCGGTGCACCGCGGCGTCCCACAGGGGTCGGTCCTGGCCGCTCCTGCCGAACCACTTGGCCTGGACGACGCTGTGCTGCGGGCTGACCTCCCCCGCCGGCGTGTCGTTGGCATGCTATGCCGACGACACCCTCGTGATAGCCGGCGGGGATACGTGGAAGGAGGACCGTGGCCCTCGCCCGGGAGGATGGGACGGCACGAGTCGTCGCCGAAGTAAAAAGCGCCTGGGGTTACGCGCGTCGGCACCCCAAAAGACCAAGGCCATCTGGCTGTGCAACGTCAGGTGGTGCGCGGGGTGCCGCGCCAGGCGTGTCTCTACGGGTGGGCGGGAATTTGCCCAAGTCCGGGGTGGGGCGCCGGATGAAGTATCTCGGCCTCACCCTAGACAGCTATCTGGCGTTTCGGGCATCATTTGGCAGGGTTGGGCCCCCGTATCGAGAGGAGCAGCGGCCGCGTTAGAAAGCCGCATATTATGCCCAATCTGGGGGCCCAACATGGCGGCATGGCGGCACGCTTGGCGGCTGTATTTGGGAGTCACGTCCGGTCCATGGCGCTCTATGGCGCGCCAATATGGGGCGGCGGCTTGATGGCAAATCGGCGGGGGCACATATCTGTGCTCCGCCGGTTACGCAGAGGTTGGTCGCCATCAGAGTCGTTCCGGAGGATTACAGCACGATCTCCTACACAGCCGCCACCTTGCTGGCGTGGTTCCGCGCTGCTTCACCTGCGCTGGCGAAAATGGACACAGAGGTGGTATCAAAAGCCTCTGCGCCCTTCGCCTTCGGGGCGTGGGACCCGTACGGCGACGAAGGCTGCCACAGCCCGAAGCTGCAGGCGCGGCGACGCACCTACAGTGTCGGTGGCTGGTCTGGTTATCCATTAAGCCAGACCAGCGGGGACGATCGCGTCCGCCAGGCGGCGGTCCGCCCAGTGTTTTCTGGGCCTGCGGGTGGACCATAGCTGGGTATTACCCACCTACCGCCTGACAAGCAGGTGCTGACCGGGCACGGGATGCTTCGGGTCGGTACCTGCATCGAGAACTAGGGCGGGAGGCGACGCGACTGCGTGCCGTCATTGTTTGGGAAGGGAAGGGGACACCGCGCAGCACACGCTGGAGTTTTGTTCCGCGTGGGCTGCTGCAGCGCGGTGTCCTCGAGCGATGTGGATTGGGGCGGACCCTGACAATGACGGCTTTCGTCATATCGCAAGCGATGGTCCGGCAGCGAGGAGGCGGTGGGCGGCCATGGCCTTGTTTTGTGAAGAGGTCATGGCCGCCATGGAGAGACGCCAGAAAGGGCGCGTGAGGAGGTGGGGGGGCAGGCGCCGTCGCCGCCATTAAGAGCCTCCCGCCGCTCCCGTGGCAGGCGCGTGGAAGTTGTCGATGATGTCGTTTGCGGTGTGGGGAGAGAGCTTGTCTCCCTCTTCCCCCCACAGCCAGCACATGTCACCGCGTTCCGGGGCCCGTGTGTGGCAGGGGCTCCGTCTTGCGGGGGCGGCAGTGTTAGCCGGCCTCGCAGTCGTGGCCGCCCGATCGGGTGGGTGCCTGGCGCGCGGCTAAAGTAGCAACGGCACGAGTGGGGGCGACGTCACGGGTGACCGCGTGGCTTCGCCGGGGGCCATCAGTTTATTTGCCCCCCATTGGGGGAGGAGTATTACATCTTCCTTCCCCGGAAGAACTCTGTAATAGGCAGTTGCGCCAACGGGGGTAAGTCGCGGTGGTGAGCCTCGCTAGTTCTTGGTTCCCGTGACTACCCCCCAGATAAAGGGCGCAGGCGGTCACCGTGGGGTTTTAGCCGGTAGGAGTCCGGCACTACCCCAGTCTCTCCCCTAGGAGGCCGGGGTGTCCATGAGGATTTCCCCACGTGAAAAAAAAAAAAGGTCTGGGTTAGGTTCCCTCAGGGGCTGTGTCCGGCAATCGTCGGCCGCAGTACCGGGGCGTAGCGACCCCGAGGTACCCTGATGCTTATTGCACCGTAAGACTCATGTGGGTCGTCAATGAACGACCCATTCACAATCCTCTTCTTCGGTTTTGTGAATGCGTACGTGACGGCAGGGAGGAACGGCGCTGAGGCCTTTGGCTTTAACCGCCCGGGCCGCGAGTATGGCGACTCTATAAAATCGCCCTCTAATCCTAAGCTATGGTGCGCGGCGATGGGATGCATGGTTGGGGGAGAAGGCCCAATCCCAAGCGACCACCTCCGGGGTCACCTGCCGAACCCCCGGAGTATAAGGCTTCCCTAGGCAAGGCGGCTCTGCCTTTGGTGACCTCCATTCCGACCACGCTCGTGGGACTAACTATGGACAACAATCAAATGGAAACAAACAGGACTGGCAATTTTGAGAACGGACTGGCACTCGTATCGTGCAATGAATGACAATGGATCGGATGTGGACCACTTCCTGGTGGGGTTAAACCCACGGTCAGGAGTGTGGAGGTGGTTAATCCCTCTAGCTGGGGATCCCCACCTTCGAGGCGAGGTATGGACATTCTTAGGGTCAATTCCGGCCCTGTAGTCAGCCTGGAGAGGCGAAAAGCCACTGAGTGGCGAAAAGCGGGGAAGGAGTCACCACCCCCCATAAGAGTGCATGTTGCCGAGGGCCCGCAAGCAATCGGTGGGCGACGCAGGCCGGGAGGGAAGAGGGAGGCGCAACGACATGCGTCGGGAAGGCGATGACCCACGCCCTCGCCGTCGACGACAAGTCGCAGGATGGAGCATCGAATGGGCGCCTAATCCACGCATCGCCGATGACACTGGGAGTACCGGACTCCAGCGACGGGGGATTAGGGGCCCGGTAAGAGGGAAGAGGAGGGGTCCAGAGGGCTGGAAGACCCAGGGGCATCGCCTTCGTCAGGACCCAAGAAAGATTGGGTCCTGGGATGAAGGACACTGCCGAGAGGCAGACCCTCCGCAATATAGCGGAGGTCATGAAGTTGGACGAGCTCCTGGGTCGGCTCGAAGGAGGAGTTGGAGTCCGTCGTCAGGGTGGCAGACACCGCAAGCCACCTGAAGACGACGGACATCCGCGGGCTTCGTTTGGCTGCCCGGGTGGCCATGGTCAAGCGCCGAAGAGTTGCACGGCAGGAGGCTTCGACCGTGCGCCGAAAACCCGGACAGACCGGCCCGGGATGTTGGGTCATTCGCCAGGGCGAATGGGAGAGGAGGGCAAATGCCCTGGAGAAGAGGCTGGAAGTGGCCGACAAGAGCGGCCGCCACCCCGTTCCGAGACCGTCAGGGCTGAAGGACAGGAGCTGGAGACACCTCAGGCGTGAAGTAGGCCAGCTCCTGAGGTATTTATAGGCGAAGAGCAAGCGGCGACTGCGGAGAGCGGGGAGGATGTGGCCGGTGAGACGCCGCCGAACCACGAGTTGCCCTAATCCCTCGGCCACGTCGGAAGGATCTGCCTTCCGTCCACGTTTCTGCCGCGGGGACTCCGGTATGGAGGGTAGACACGGCGGTCCCTGGACCGTCGTCCGCAGCTCGGCCTCGTCCCAACCGAGAGAGAAGTGCCCCGAGTCCGGAAAGCCCTCTTTTAGTGGTCAACGATGACCGGGAAGTCGTGAGAAAGGAAGGGGTTTCCTGAGATGGCGGGGCACATAACGGCCGTCGAAGACCGAGTCGAAGCTCCGTTTGGAGGCCGTGTGGCGGGCTGTCTCCCCGTCCGGCCACTGGGGAAAGGCCGGATGTCCCCAAATCCATCCGTGGGGCAGCTCCGACGGGTATCGTCGACGGGGAAAGCAACCGCGGCACCCCTGGAAGAAAACCCCTGGGATGAAAAGGTGCTGGCAAGGTCCAGCAAGGTGCCACGCCAGTGGCTGGAGGGGCGGAAGGTGCCGAAAGCAAACGACCCGGAAGTCAAAGCGTGCCAACGAACGCTGCGGCCTGCGATCCTCTCCACCACCACCGCAGGGCGGATAGCGGCCGGTCTGCTCCGGCCTACGCTCAAGGACGCCGCACCGAGGTCCGCCCCTGCCCCCGCCAACGATGGGCAGGGTACCTGGGGCAAGGAGGGTGCCACGGTGAAGCGGGGAGAAGAAGAAGAGGCGGCGTCATGGGTGCGGCGAGGCTTTGCATCGCTCGCCCAGCTAAAGAGCGGAAAATCTTTCGCGGTAGGTCGGCCTGCCGCCAATACTGCGTGGCTGGCAAGTAAAAATGCGGCAGTCTCTTGTGACCGCCGCCACTGGGCGCGAAGGAGCAGTTGGGCCCCCTCCTCAATAGGGTGATGCCCGTGGATTTGCAAATGACCTCGGGATCACCGGGATGCGGCCCATTGAAGAGCGGGTCACCGGGGCAGCCTACTTTGGCAATCCCGGCAGTGGGAGGGAGAAGGCAACCGCCCTTAGGGCGCGTCTTGAGGGGCCCTCCAGGTTGAGGGTGGCTCCGGGTGGCTTGCCCTCAGAAGCAGGCCGAGTTGCGGGTGTCCGGCCTGTCGGGAGGCAGCCACCCAGGGTGCGGTTAGGGGAGGTGGCCCTTGCCACCACCGGGGCTGAGGCGCCACGGAGGTCAACGTTGGTGACCTCCGCCGGTTTGCTCTGGGCATGTTCACTGCCTGAGCCCGGCTGTCCCCATCGCGCCGCAGCTAAACTCGCGAAGTCCCGCCCAAAAGTGGTCGGCCTTCCTCGACGCCCGGGTGGTGGGTGCTTCCCATGAGGCCGCTTCCAGTGCCACCGCTGCCTGGAGCTAGGACATGTACGGCAGCGGTGCACCAGCACCGTCGATCGAAAGCGGCTCTCTTGCTACCGCTGTGGGGAGCACCTCCCACACAGCAGGGAATCTGCACGGCCGCCCCCAAATGCCCCTTTTAGTAACGGGCTCCGGGCGGCCGGCTGATCACCGCATGGGTGGGGCGGCTTGCTGTCCCCCCAAGCAGAAATCGGTATTAAGAAGGGAAAGGGGAGGTTGTGCCCCCCGATCCGCCGCGTTCCGGCCAGCGGTAGGTCTGGCGCCGGCGTCCGTCACGACAGAGGGGGTTCCAGGGGGCGGCTTGTCCCCAGTCGTCCCCAGCCGCGGTGTGCCGGGAGTTGCCCCTACCCCGGCCTACCTGTCGCGGCGGCCAGAAGGAAGGCTAGTGGCGGGAGATGATGGCGGTGGATGTGGCGCCTTGCGACTCGGCGACGCCCCTCCACCTCCACGAAATTAAAAGGGTGTGCTCTCTGGTGGGGGGTGCTGCAGAAGCCCCACCATTAGGAGCCAGACCAAGCGCCGCGCGGGGCAGAGACCCTCATGAGGGGGGTTATGGCCTCGTACGGCGGCGAAGGATCCTGGGTGGCGAATTACCACCTGGAATTCAGGAAGGGAGAGGCTCTGGAGGTGTGGCTGCAGGCTGAGACTAGTTAATGTGTCTCAACGCCTCCTCCAGGTCAATTCTGAACTCACTGGACGGTGGGCTCAGGATCTCATGCTTCAAACCTCTCCGGCAGTGGAACATTGCTGGCAGATCGCCGAAAGGCTCCTATCGGGTTCCTACACCCATGCTGGTGGGGATATCGATGGTGTCTTGGCGAGTGTCACTTGGGTGTACGGTACGGGCGCGCACACCAGCCGTGCTCCCGTCGTTGGAGAGGGGCCGCGGTTTCGTCGCGGTGAAGTGGGGGAATCTGGTGGTTGCCGGGTGTTACGCGTCGCCCGCTATGAGCTCCTCAGCGAATTTATGAGGCGTACCTCGACGGGGTGGAGAGATGCATTTCCCCACCACGCCTCTCGCCCGTGGGGTACTCTGTCCTGGGAGATTTCAACGCCCACGTTGCAGCGTGGGGGCTGCCCAGGACGACCGTGAAGGGCGACGCGATGCTCAGTAGTGGGCAGCGGGTCACGGCCTCGTAAGTGTTGAAAACGAGGGGGGCCGTGAGCACGTGCGTGCACGTACGGGGCGAGTCGATCGTCGACATATCGTTGGCGAGCCCCGTCGTTGCGCGCCGTGTGTTGCCGACTGGAGGGTTGCCGGAGGAGGGTGGCCACACGTTAAGCGACCACCTCTATATTACGTTCAGGCGTATCCGCACCCCTCCACGTGCAAATGGGAACCCCACAGGGAAGCACACCCGGCGCCACGCTGGTCCGTCAAGAGGCTGGACCCGGGACGCTCTTGGGATGGCAGCCTCCGTTGTGGCGTGGCAGGAGATGCCACGCCGGACCCTCCGGCAATCCTTCTGCCGTGGGTGTGCGTTGGTTCCGGAGGAGACGCTTGACGTCGTTGGGTGCGACGCGGCCATGCCCCGGGCCACCGCCCCGAGCCGCCGGGGATCACGTGTACTGCGTGGTCGGGCGAGATGCGGGACATGTACAGGCACTCGGTGCGATCCTCCGCTCGACGCCGGTACACCCGCGCCAGAAGACGGCGCGCGGGCGCGAAACGGAGGCAGAGGTGCGGGTTTTGCGCTGGGAATTTTCCTGGCGCGACGAACCCTCACGCCGGGCCATCGCAACCGCGAAAACCCCAGGCATTGACGGAGCTCTCTCGGCTCTTCTGGATGCAAATCCATGGGGGCGCCCGTATCACATGCGTTGCAGGGAAGCTGCGATCATGGGCGCCCCCGACTACAGAGAGCCGCGACCCCCCTGCTGCTCGGGGAAACGATCAGCGTCCTCTCTCCCCAGTCGGGGGAGAGGCGTTATGAACATCCCCCGAGCCACAGCCGGACCACCAGGATAGGTGGTCCGGATGACCTGGGGTCTCCGAAGAGGAGCTGGCCAGGCCGTCCGGAGAATGGCTGGAAGAAAACGGCGCCAGGACCGGACGGCATACACTGGCAAAGGCCTGGGCTATAGCGGTGGCGTCCTGGCTGCCGGCCTGGTCAGTGTCTTTGACGCTTGCCTGCGGACCGGCCAGTTCCTCCCGTATGGAAGGTGGCGAGGTTGGTCCTCCCTCCACAAACCAGGGAATCCCGCGACTCTCCATCCGCGTTCCGACCCATATGCCTATCGGACGAGGGGTGGAAAGCTCCTTGAGCGCGTCATAGCGGCGCGTCTCGGGAGGGGGCACTCTGTCCCGGGCGTCGGCCCCTGGATCTAGCCGACCGACAGTCGGAGTTTCCGTCAGGGAACCGCTCCACGGTCGACGCGATATCGACCATGCGGACTCCTTGGCGGAATCCGGTAATCTCCCGGGGGCGTGGTGTTGGCAGTCTCGTTGGACGATTGCCAACGCCTTTAATCGACGGTCTCCTGGGGGCGATAGCGACCACGGGCACTCCAGTATCATCGGATGCCCGCCCCATTCATGCCGATCGATCGGGGACTACCTGCGGGACAGGGTAGTCCAATACCCGGGTCGGAACGGGATGGAGAGGGAGAAGTGGTGCACCGCGGCGTTCCACTTTCAGGGGTCGGTGCCTGGGCCAAAGCTCTCTGTGGAACTTCGGCCTACGACGCGGTGCGTTGCGGGCTGACCTCCCGTCGGCGTGTCGTGTTGGTTTGCTATGCCGACGACACCCTTGTACGATAGCCGGCGGGGATACGTGGAGGGGGACCGTCTGCCCTCGCGGGAGGATGGGACGGGCACGAGTCGTCGCTGAAGTAGAAGCGCCTTGGGTTACGCGTGCCAGCACCCCAAAAGACCGAGGCCATCTGGCTGTGTGCCAGCAACGTCAGTGGTCGTGTGGTGCCGCGCCAGGCTTCTCTACAGGTGGTCGGATCCCAAGTCGGGGTGGGGAGTCGTATGAAGTATCTCGGTCACACCCTGGACAGTTACTGGCGTTTCGGGCATCATTTGGAAGGGTTGGGCCCCCGTATCGAGAGGGCATAGCGGCCGCGTTAGGCCTGCCACAATGCCTAATCTCCAGGGGGCCCAACATGGCGGCATGGCGGCTGTATTTGGGAGTCGTCCGGTCCATGGCGCTTTATGGCGCGCCAATATGGGCCGGCGGCTTGATGGCGAATCGGCGGGGCACATTCTGTGCTCCGGTCCGGTTGCAGAAAGGTTGGTCGCCATCAGGGTCGTGCGAGGACACCGCACGATCTCCTCACCACGAGCCCGCCACCTTGCTGGCGGGTTCCGCGCCGTCTCACCTGCCGTTGGCGAAAAATGGACGCAGAGGTGTATCAAAGCCTCTGCGCCCCTTCGCCCGGCGGGCGTCGGACCCGCACAATGAGGAAGCCGCCACGGACCGGAAGCTGTACAGGCGCGACGACGCGTGTATTAGTCGTGGTGGTTGGTCTGGTTATCCGCTTCAGACCAGCGGGACGATCGCGTCAGCCGCGGCGGTCCGCCCAGTGTTTTCTGCCTGGGTGGACCGTAAGCTAGGGGCATCGCCCACCTACTGCTCTGACAGCACAGGTGCTGACCGGGCACGGATGCTTCGGTCAGTACCTGCATCGAATAGGGCGGGAGGCGACCGGCTTGCCGGGGATTGCGAGGGGAAGGGAGGACACAGCACAAGCACACGTTGGAGTTTTGCCCAGCGTGGGCTGCGTGCAGCGCGGTGTCCTCGTCGATGTGATAGGGGCGGACCTCTCGCTGCCGGCCGTCATTCGTGCGATGGTCGGCAAAGCGAGGAGGCGTGGGCGGCCATGGCCTTGTTTTCGTGAACAGGTCATGGCCGCGAAGGAGGACGCCGAAAAAGAAGCGCGATGTGGATTCTTGGGGGGGCAGGCGGCGTCGCCGCCATTAAGCCCCCCCCCCCGCTGTTCCCCGTGGGAGGGGGAGCGCGAAGGGGGCGGGGATGTGGGTTGCGGGGTGGGGTGAGGGGCCTTGTTCCCTCATTCCTCCCCGCACCCGGCCCATCTCCGTACCAGGGGCCCGTGGCAGGGGCTCCACCTTGCGGGGGCGGCAGTGTTAGCCGGCTCTCGCAGCCGTGGCCGCACGATCGGGTGGGGGCGCGGTCGCGGGCTAGTAGCAACGGCACGGGTCGGGCCGACGTCGCGGAAGTGACCGCGTAACTCGCCGGGGGCAATCCAGTTTATTTGCCCCCATTGGGAGAGGAGTATTACGTCTCCACCCCCGGGATGGGCCTGTAATAGGCAATGGCGCCAACTGGGGTAGTCGCGGTGGTATCGCTAGTTTGGGTCCCGTTACTACCGCCAGATAAAGGGTGCAGGCGGTCACCGTGGGGTATTAGCCGGTAAGAGTCCGGCACTACCCCGGTCTCTCCCCTAGGAGCGCGCCGGGGGTGTCCATGGAGGATTTCCCACGTAAAAAAAAAAAAAAAAAAAAAAAATAAAGGTCTCCACGCACCTGTTTGCTGGGTTAGTCCAGGCGGCAGGGGAGGTGAACCTACGTGGCGCGCGTCCCCCAGGTGGCGGATAGGGGCAGCCGTTGGAATCGCGGGATGTCGAGGATGAGGTCATCAACCTAAGAAGGCTGGTGTCTGCATCCTCGCATAGCATCCCGGAGGTCGGAGCGAAAGCTCCCGCGGACCAAAACCACCTGTATGGAATGTGTTGCGCGTGTGGTGTGTGTGTGTGTGTGTGTGTGGACTGTGGGCATGGGGTATTGCCGCTTAAGCGTGGTTCAAACCCTAAGGCCACAGGGTTGGCCAGTTGGCTGCGGGTGTGTCCTTGTACAACATGGCCCCGCGGGCCAACATGGCTCCCCGCGGCCGCGCGGCTTAGTCCCATGTCACGTGGGGCTGCGGTCGCTGGTGACCAGGTGCGCCTGCGGTTGAGTGGAAATGCGGTGGAGGAGTGCCTCTCACCGGGAAGGGCCTGAAAGGCCTGCGGCGCGGCGGGGGGACTCTGTGATGTCTCACTAGAGTTCCCGGTCCCTCGCCAAGCGCCTGGAGGATAGTCACCGTGGGGTTTGGCCGGTAAGAGTCTGGCACTATCCGCCGGCCCTCCCATCGGGTGGGCTCTGGGCGGGTGTCCATGAGGGGATTTCCACGTACAAAAAAAAAAGGTCTGGGTTAGGGACTGGGTTGCAGGGTCTGGGTTAGGCCTGGGTTAGGTCTGGAGTTCAATGTCTGGGTTAGGACTGGGTTAGGACTGGGTTAGGTTTTCACGGACCCCCTGGGATCCTACCATCTGGTCCCAGGAGCTGGAGGTCACACCCGGGGAGATGGGCCGTGCCGTGCGTCGGATGAGTGCTCGGAGCGTGGCTCCAGGTCCTGACGGCGTGCCCGGCTAGGTTTTTGGCCCGTGCCCTTGGCGTCTTAAGTCCGCGGTTCGGGAGGCTGGCGCTCTCAGCAGCTGCCTCCAGCCAGAGGGTATTCCCCTCGCCCTGGAAGGCGGCGCGGCTGGTCCTTCTCCACAAAGGCGGGAAGGCCCCGCAGAGTACACCCTCCGCGTACCGAGCCGGTGTGTTTAAGTTTTCGGATAGAAGGCGGGCAAGATTCTTTGAACGCATTGTGGCTGCCCGCCTCACCAACCACCTGCCTGCGGTAGGACCCGACTTGGCCCCCTGCCAATTCGGCTTTAGAGAGGACGGTCCACGCTCGATGCCATCGAGTTGGTCCGTTCCCTCTCTCAATACCTCCAGCCCATATGAAATATCTGTGCGGGTCAATTGCCCTCTACGGGGCTCCCAGTAATGGGCCCTAGACCTGGATACCAGCCGGCGCAGTACGGAGATGCTGCGCCGCGTCAAGCCGTCGGCAGGCCATCCCATGGTGATTAGGAGGGTATCGCACCATCTCCCCACGAGGCGGCGACTACCCTGGCGTGTCTTTCCGCCCTGGAGCTCCTCGCTTCTGGGAGAAACCGGCAAGTGTACCGTCACTCCAGGGAGCTTCAGGGGGCTGGGAGACCGCCAGAGGAAAGCGAGGCAAGCGGTCGAGGAGACGAGGTGTTTGCGCCATGCCCAACGGGACCGTTGTATTTATGCGTGGTTCCAGCAAATGATCTCTCGGCTGGAGCCACGCAACGGTCCTGTTGGTGCAGTCCTGCCACACGATGGCAAGAGTGGCAGGACACACCGGGTAGGCTGTCCTACAGGATGACTTACAGGTACTCTCCGGGCATGGTTGATTTTGTGAGTACCTGTGTCGAATCGTCGGAAGGAAAGGCGACGGCGGTGTGCCACCATTGTGGGAGGACCCCAGGACTTACGGTGCAGCACACGCTGGAAGTCTGCCCAGCGTGGGTAGATGAATGCGCCGTGTTCTGGTTCAAGATGTGGGGGAAGAAATCTCTCTCGCTGGCTACCATAGTGGGAAAGATGGTGGCCAGCGAGAAAAACCTGGCAAGTGGTGGCCTCCTTCTGTGAAGTTGTTATGTCCACAGAAGCGAGGCGGCCGAGCGGGAGCGCGAGCGGACCGCGCATCCCGCCTTTCGGTGAGTGGGAGGGGCTCGGAGAGGGCCAGAGCGAGGCATCCTTCGCCTCCTGGCCCCCTCCGGACGCCCTTTGAGGTCTGAGTGGGACCTCCAGAAGTGGGGCAGCCCGCCAGCATCTCTCCTCCGACCACCACGTCGGTGGTCAGGAGATAAGGCAGGCCGCCCCTGGGGGTTGCAGGTGCTCGATTGGCGAGGGCCCGAGCACCGAAGGCAGCCCCCGTGGCTGCGGGCGATCGAGGTGACCTGTCGTCCGTGGCCGGAAGAAATCAGGGGAAGGACATGTCGTCCTTCCCCCGGGATGAGCCTCTCGACAGGCAAGGCGCGGCAGGGGACTCTGTGATGTCTCACTGCGGAGTTCCCGGTCCCTCGCCGCCGCGCCGGTGGAGGGTCACCGTGTGGTTTTCGCCGGTAATCGTCCGGCACTACCCCGCGGCCCCCCCACATAGGGCCTCGGGGTGTCCAAGCGGATTTCCCCACTTACAAAAAAAAAAAAAAAGGTTTTTTACGGGACCCGTTAGGTTTGTCCAGGCGGCAGGAGGTGAACCCCTACGTGGCGCGTCCCCAGGTGGCGGATAGGGGCAGCCGCTGGGCCGGGATGCGTTGAGTAGAGGTCATCAACCCGGTGAAAGGTTGATGGCTGCATCCTCGCATGGCATCCTTTGAGGTCGGAGCGCGAAAAGCTCCCGCGGACCAAACACCAGTATGAATGTGTTGTGTGAATGGGCTGCGGTCTGTGCCTCGTGGATATTCCCGATAGACTTTACCAAGGGGAGTAGTAGCTCCCCGACCGGGGTCGGTGAGTGATGTTAGTACTCTGACCTCTTTGCGTGGAAGTAATATGGGGTAAGTGTAGGTCCTGAAATTATGGCAGAAATTCGTGAAACCGCATGTTGAACGTCGGAAGAACCGCTCACTCATCCAGCCGACTGGAGCCTATGTCAGGGTTGGAAGTGGGATTACCGGGGCGCAGGAATTGGAGGATTATGTGGTCAGATATTTCCTCATATCCGGAGCACCGTATGGTAAATCGTCGCACCTGTCTAGCCTGAGGTTTGGGTCAGGCGTCGGTTCGGTTCCGGCGTCTCTCTTTCGATAGGGGTGACGTAAAACGCTTTTTAACATCAAATATGGCGCGGGCCTATCCTGTATCATTTTTAGTAGAGCATTAGATACACATAGGGTTGACCACCCGACAAACCGCTTCTCGGCTTCTGTATATCATATAATTAGGGTATTATCTACGCGGGGAAGTACCCTACCATGACCGGTAGGGGTGCCATATAGCGGCCGAACCTGGGTATGAAAAAACACACTGCCAAATGGAATTCTGAAAAAGCACCAAGAAATATTTGAAGATGAAGAGGAGGGGTTAGACGATGCTGCGGTATAGTCTGTGTGGCGCGACTATGGAGCAGGAAGAAGGGGTTGAAAGTCCTGTTGAAGAGGGGCTATCGGAGCGTGAGGCGGGTAGTAGCCGTCTCCGTCTTTGCTGGATGCAGCAATAAAGCGGTTGACCCAGGGTGGTGAGAGTTCTTCTTGAAAAGAAGCGAAAGGGGTTGAAACCCCGGATTTTGCGCAGAGATCGGGCGCTTACCTCTAGAACGCCGAATCAGGAGCGAGCGAGGTTCAGTGGTGCACGGGCTGGTGCGTTCCTGCGGTGGCAGTTATGCGGGTGACTCTGGTGGCTCGGTGGATTACGATCTGGTTGACCTGCATGAAATGGGGAAGAAGATCAGTCTGGCAGTGATGATCCGTTGGTTGGCAGCAGTGACCTAGAAAGGAAAAACAAAAAGTTTAGTGAAAGCTTGAAGGCTAGAAGTTTGAAAACAAAGAGAGGTTACTCTGCAGGAGGAAGATAGGAACCTAAATTGGGGAGAGGGAAGGCAGCGAGGAGTGAGCTGGCTGGGGGGTCAGGAGGTGTGTTGGGAGTGGGGAGAAAGTGGAGGAGGATGCAAGCCTAAACGGGTGAGTTTGAGTTTGAGCTCACATTAGAGGGAGGCATGTCTGAGGTAATCAAGGCTGTGGGGAAATGTTTGGAGTGGCTCTTTACCTACCTGGAAGGTAATAAGAATGTGAACAAGAGAGTGCAGGAGGAGTCTACCAGGAAGGGTTGGAAGGATGTGCGTGCTGTGAGAGGCATTGTGGGAGAACCGGAATGTCTTTGGGATCGGCGTTTCGGATGGAAGACAGGCGCGTGGTTAGGAGCCGGGATAGTCGCGGGTTAGGAGTTAAGGACGATATAAGAAAAGAGGCGTCCGGGGTGTTGGCTAGGCCTGGGGGAGTGAGGAAGTCAACAGAAAGTCGAAGAATGTGGAATGTGTTTCCAGGGCTAATGCCCGTGGGTGTGCAAGCTTGTACAATCAGGCACTGAACCCTTAAGAAGAGGCTAAAGGAGGTGTTAGGGGAGGTGGAAAGTTGGGCGACGGTCACAAATAAGTTGAGGAAACCAAAGCCTGAGTGCAGGTGGTGTTACGGTTGCCAATGGCGCAATCTAAGAGTGGCAGTAAAGGGTTGTGGGGCCGGCAGTACGGTGCCTAAGAGTAAGCGGGTGCTGGGTCCCAGGACTGAGGCGATCGCCAGTCTCACCGGGTAGGGGCAAGACTTACATACGGATGTCTTCAGGGCAAGATTGCAGGGAAAGTATGAAAGATGACCTGAAGAACGTCCGAACAGTCAGGAAATCGCGAAAGGGGAGCTACTAAATTCAGAGTATTCACGAAGGCTGGAAATGCTCCAGAAAACAAAAGACGCTATAAAAGCTGCCCTTGGAGAGTTCTTTCAGTGTCAGGGCACGTTGAAGCCCAAGACTGTGATTGAGGATTAGAGACCTGGACCCTATTGTCGAGGAGAAAGAGATCGTCCAGCAAGATGATGGAGAGGCTGGGGGCACGCATAGGGATGAGGTAAGACTAAAAACGCTGGGACTGCAACCTACAGGGGGACGCAATTGGCAGTAGTCGAGGTGCCCACTAAATGGGTTGTTGGCCTAAAGGATGGAGACCGAATCTGTATAGGGTTTGCAGGTTTGCTAGGATTGAAAATTGTGCCAAAGGTTACCAGGTGTTTTAGGATGCCAATGATTTTGGTGCATACAAGTACGGACTTGTTACAGATTAAAGTTACAGATCAACGTGATCTGTCGGAAGTGCGGAGGCTGAGGGGGCACAGTATGCCAGGAATGCACCACTGGTGCCGGCCTGGGCAGGCTGTGACCTTTAATGTAAAGGGACTTGCCACACAGCAAGACTGGTCATGTTGCCGGGAAGCGGTATCGTTAACCCTCAGTATAAGGAATACCTGTGGAGGAAGGGAAATCCACAAGTAATCAGTCATGGCCCTTAGACTTTTTTGCAGATCAATTTAAATCACTGCAGAAGTAGCGCAGGATCTGTTAATTAAAACAGCTGAAGATTTGAGGGTGGACATTGTGTTTATTTCGGCGCCCTACGCGATTAGAGATAACTGGGTTGCTGACACTTGTGTCTCGTAAGGTGGCGATATGGGCGCTCACGGGGCTTAAACGGAAGAAAGGCACACGCGGACAAGAATGTCAACAGTGGGCCGGGGCTTTGTTGCTGTTGCGGTAGGTGGCGCTTTACACACTTTAGCTGCTACCTGCACTACTCACCTAGGTTGAGTGATGCTGAGCTGTAGGCTGAACTCTTAGAATTCTTGAGTATGCTAGAGGAACGTGGGGAGCGACGGTAGTAGTTGCGGGAGATTTTAACGCTAAGTCGCCATCTTGGGGATCAAAATCATCTCTGGATAGAAAGGGCCTGGTGCTGGTTGAATCCTTCGATAGGATGGGCATTATCCTGTAAAACCTAGGGGCAAATTCCTCCTTTCAGCGTGGAGGAGAACATCACTTATCGACGTAATGGCCTGTGATTCAAGGACACTCGTGAGGTTAATAAGAGCGTGATCTTGCGCGAATATTCGGCATCGGACCACCAGTACATACTCGCACTCACTTGAGAGGGGGGGGGACTTTCCTCCGGTGGCAACCTGGTTTTGTCCAGGGTTGGAGGGTTTACAGAGACTCTGGATTGCGATACTTACCTGGACTTCTTTTCGAAACGCGACGAGGAGCATATCAACGCGGATATTCCGTTGTCTGAGAGTGAGGCGGGTATTGATGTGTTCCGAGGGCATTTCAGGAATTTGCGTGTGAAGCGAGTATGGCCTCCCGCAGGCAACCCCGGGAAGGAGAACGTCCAAGAAGTGGTGGTCGGTGGAGCTGAGCTTGATCTTCGTAAGGCGGTAAATTCGGGAAGCGACCGTAGCCGCAACAGAGAGTCTTCCTAAATAGAGGGCGGCCAGGCGCCCTGGAAGCTGGAAGCGAGTTTAAGGCAGCAGAGAAAAAAAGCTGAGAAAGGTGCTTATTATAGCGTGAAAATAAAAAGCGTTGGGCTGAGCTTGTGTAGCACAGTAGATACCGACATATGGGCGATGGCATGATAAGACGGTCATGAGGGCTGTTCGTACGTTCCCACGGGAACGGGAATCGCGAACGGTTTTTGGCGCGAATGAGACTGCACGGAATTAGTTTCGGCCATGCGGCTAGTCAGGGTTTTTATTTACAGCACCATACTCTACAGCACCTTACTACCAAAAATGTCCACCTCGCAGGGCATGGGCCTGATATCACGATAATCACTGTAGCCCCGGGAGGGAAGTGGGCGAGAGGCCAAAAAGCTCTCGTACACTGAGGGCCGGATACCGACAGACACGTTTTTCTCGGATCGAGGTGGGCGCGTGATAGACTCGTTACACGTTCTGGAGGTTCTCTCGACTGACTTCGCGACGCCGGAGTCCTTTTATGGGTTACAGCGCCGGGGACAGAGTGGGGAGCCATCGCTCACCCAGTATTAGTTCGAAATTTCCGGGCAAAACGGCCTGAGTGATGTACCAACGCTCCGTAACGGACACGTCTATTTGGCGTTTTTCGCCGCTCAGCTCGCTCGCGCGGATGCCTTGTTGACAGCCATCGGTCACCAACCGTCTTCCGAAGGTTGCCAGCTCACCGAGCAGTCCGCCCGAACGTGCAAATCAGCGCGAACATCCCGCCCGCCTCAGCCCCCGGCTGACCTTGTGTACGGAATCGGCGGTACATAATGACAAATCACAATATATATAATCACACAACATTAATCTAGAGCTGCGCCCACGGTGGACTCCTGGCAGCTTGCAGCGGTAATCGGACGAGCTGAGTCACCGGTCGCTCTAGGAACACCGGTCGCGGTTCGCACCCCACGACTCGGACTCGACCGTCCTGTCCAGGTCGCGTAGCCGAAATTCGTCCTAGCTTCCAGCACGCCGGAGGAGAATTTGGATCTCTGAGCACCACGAGGTCGCTCCACCTTTAAGTTACCCTCTTCTTTCCACCACTTACCGCGCGTCTGCAGGGTGTGGAGGTACTCCCTTTGGCCACGCGCGCCAGAAATGCTCCCGCATTCGTACCACGAGCTGCCATCGGTACAAAACGTTGATGCTCGCGTCGGTAATCGTCTCCGAGACGGCATGGATAAGGGGGCGGCTCCTATTAAAAATGACCCGGGGTCAATGCGGTTACGCCGTCGGGCTCCGAAGACAGCGGCGCGATGGGTCGCGAATTGAGGCATGCTTCGGTCATGCACAGAAAGGTGGCCATCTCCCTCGAAGGTCAAGGTGGTTTCCCCGATCACACGTCGGAGATGTCGTTTCGTGCTTTTACGCCAGCCTCCCAGGAGCCCACACGCCAAAGTGCGGGGGCTCCGGGAGAGGGATGAAATGCCATTGAATTTCTCGACCTTCGAGGGAATGCAGTCACCGAGGGATCCGGGCCGCCCCGGTGCGCACCTCACGCAGTTCCCTAGCGGCCCCTGTGAAATTTCGTCCATTGTCGCTGCGGTATATGACAGACGGGGCACCCTGACGAGAAATGAACCGGTGCAGCGCGGCTAGGAACCCGCTTCGGCAGCGCAATCGCCGACGAGTTCGAGGTGCACGGCTCGAGTCGCGAAACACACGAAGATCGCGATGTAGGACTTGGAGGACTTGTGTCCTCAGACCCCTTCCAGTTCTGGTGGCGATTGGTCTGGCGTAATCCACTCCCGACGTGGGTGAAAGGGCGCGACGGTCACGCGCGCGGCGGGGAGGTCCGCCATCCTCGGGTGGATACAGGGACAGCGCGGTGACGAGCGCAGACGACGCACCTCCCAATTACGGTTTTTACGACGCTACGTCCCCTAACACCCAATACGCTGGCGGCGGAGTACGCCGCTGGTCAGCTGCGGGCCGCCGTGGAGGGCTACAAGGGTGAACGTGCTCGACGAGCAACCGGGTCACTCGATGTCGCGGAACGATCACGGGATGCTTCTTTTCATCGTACGGCAAAGGAGCACGAGTTAAACGCCCTCCTACTCCGCAGCAGGCCCCTCCTCTCTTCATCGAGAAACGGGGTCCAACCGAAGAAGCGGAGAGCTACTGCGGGATCGGCTTTCCCTTCAGCGCCAAAGCGCGAATTTCATTCGGGAAATGCGTGCGCTGGAGCCAACGCAGCCAAACCCACCGAGCGCTGACGCACGACCAGAGCCCCACTCCTCCCCTTAGCACTGCCCTGGCTTAACTCGCGAAGCGCGCAACGCGTCCGTGAGATTTGAAACACCACCGGCCGTTACCCGTATTAATCTTGGCTCCAGGAAGACACGCTATCCGGTAAGGGGGTAAAAAGGCGGCAGGCTCGGCCGGGAGGACTCACCGCCGACAGGTGCGCACGTAATTCCTCCTTCGCGAGGAGACTTTGAGAGTCGGGGAGGCCGTGGGGCCACTCCGACTGGGGTAATGGACGTTGGAGCCACGCAGGCCCATTCCACCATAGTGAGTGAGAAAGGAAGGCTCGGACGGCAACAACCCCGAGATGCACAGTCTGCGGGGTTGTCCGCAGACGGTACGTGAAATACCACGGTACGCCTGGGAGCGTGCTGTGCACCTCGGAAACGCGATTCGCAACGAACACCTGCCCACGACGAAGGGCCGGCCGCGCCAACCAGTCTAATCACCACCGTGGAATCGGTCCAGGCGAATATCCGCGCGTTCGACCACATACGCATTCGGTCCGGACCGTTATGCAGATGCCGAACGAGAAGAACCGCTGCGCAATAAACTCGAGCCGTGGAATGCTAACGGTACGGACGGGAGCCACGCCTCGTCCGAGCGGCGACTAAGGTGACTCCGGCGATCAGGGCTGTCGCGACGCGATACCGCGACGAAAACAACCGCGGCATAAGCCCTAGAAGAGGCGTCGGCGAAGCCGTGCGAATTCGCACGTCGAGTCGTCGTCGACTCCCGTGCCAGCGAGGTACGCGAACATCACGTAACGATTGCAGCTCGTGTCGGGAAATGTCGTCCAATGCTTCTCGCGATCTCCTCCGGAACCGCTGGGAGTATCCCAGCTCTACCCCTCGTAACCACAGGTCCTGAATCAAGATTTTCGCGACTACCACGGCGGGGATACCCATTGCCCAGCGGGTCAGCTATAATCGAGCGATCGTGGATAGGATGACGCGCTTTGAAGCGAACGACGAGTGGGCCGGATCCGACACTGAACCCGGAACGCGTCGTCGGGCAACCCTCCAGCATCCAATCCCAGAACCGGCTGATTTGACTCCGGAACCCTGGGCTAAAGTCGACTCGTTCTTCGGAGGTGGTTTCCGCTAGGACCTCGGGAGTCACTCGCGGCCCATTCCTTCAAGGGGAATCCTCCAAGCGTAAGGAGGGACTGGTAGTTCGCGACGGCGTACAATCGCGGACCCCACATCGTTCCGCTCCGAATAGCACATCGTCGACGTAAAGATGCGTCGCAATAATATTTCTTTCCCAAGAGGAGTGGCGGTCACCCTCGCCGGCCGCAAGTTGCCGCAAAACTCGCTGAGCTAAGTACGGGGCCGATGCAGTCCCATACGTTACGGTGGTCAGCCGAAAGCGCCGTCGGTAAACTCCCTGCAACGCGACTCCAGAGGACGCACTGGAGATCGGCGTCGGGCGGATCAACTCGAATCTGGCGAAACATTTTTTTCCAATATCAGGCCTTGACGGCCACGCGGAGACATTCGCCAGCGCGCGACGATCGCTGATGATGTCGGCATACTTGTAATTTTTGCCCCGGGAACAAAGTGCGTTCGTTTAGCGTTGACCCGTTAGACGTCCTACTGGAGGCGTTGAAAACATACTCCGCAGGCGATGGTTCCCGCCTCAGAGAGTTTCACCTCCGGGTTGTGGGGAAGGAAGACTCGCTGCGTATTCTCGTCCACGAGCGCCTCTCGTGGTATCTCCTCCATCTGTCCCAGCTCTTCGTAGCATGACATAAACTCGCGATATTCCGCCTCCACCGGGGGGTCCGTGCGAAAACGACGCTCCACGCTCGCCAGCACTCGCTCGGCCTGCGCGCGAGATCGACCGATCGCGAGGGGGCGCTCCCCCTTCAAAGGTAGTCGGACCACATACCGCCCATCCGCCCGCCGTGAAACGGTGGATTTAAAATGCTCTTCACATTTCTCCTCTTCCGGGGTGAGCCCTGGACAGGCCCGGATTTCCTCTACCTCCCAAAATCGCTGCAGCGGTTGCCCCAACTGCTCATTGCTCACCTGCAGTGAAAACGCGCGGACCGCGGCGACGGCACCGCGATACGATCGCGAAGTGGGCGCGGGCCCTGAAACGATCCAACCGAGATGTGGTATGTTGCGCGATCGGCCCCCTGGAGCCTCCCATCGCAATGCGCCCTCGCGAAGTAACGATCCGTAATAATCGGCACCGATCAGCAGTTCGATTGGTTCCGGGAGAATTTGGCGACGGGTCCGCCAAACTCAAATCTTTCAGCGCGGGCCAGCAAGAAATGTCAAAGGGGACCTCGACACGCATACGCGGATAACTGCGGCAACACCAACGCAGAAATCGTCACCCATTCGCCCCTCCGTCGCGGTCGGAGCCAAGAGAGAGGGACACTTCGTGACCGTAGCCCCGCCGCCACGCGCACGCCTCCTGTTCCAGTTATTGTAACGGACGCTGGACTTCTTCGTAATCTGTAATGTCTGGACGAGAGACTCGGAAACGAAGCTCTGCTTCGGCCCCTGGGTCCAGCAGCAGTTCGCGAATCACGACCACCGCGCCGCTGGGGAGAATACGCTTTATTTCTCGCGGTCGCGAGAAGAACGTTTGGGCGACCCGGGTCGCTATTCCGCGACTCGCATAGGTGCGTCGACGTGTTTGACGGGCTCCCTCTACCTGCGTCCGCGGCCGCGTCAGTGGACTCACGGATCCCTCTCCCCGGTCTCTGCCTGAATTCAAATGCGTGCAGCGACGAATGCGGTGCGCCGCTGACCAGCAGCGAGCGCAATTTCAGTCCTCGGACGGTCAATTGGAAGCCGAATGCCCCTGGCCTAAGCAGCGTTGAAGCAACAGCCGCTTTTTCCGGACGAACGCTTTCCTGTTGGGCGCGGAGAGGCGCATAAATTCGCTACATAACGATACAACGCATGCTTCGCGCGACATTTTTGCAGACACCGATCCATTGCTGTCGCTGACAACGTGCGCGCGTACGTTCGTCGCTAGCCGATCCATTCGACGAGCGCGGCCATGGCCGACAGATGGCGCTTCCAGTTGCGATACGCACGGCCTCCTTGCAGCGTATGCGTGGGCTGCGAGGAATCGATCGAGATCCGCGTAAGTGGGGGATCGACGCGCGCGCCTAGCGAATCTTCCCCACTCCTTCCAGTAAACCGCTTGTCGAATTTCCTCACGATAATATGGACGAGCAGATCATCCCAATGGGCCGTAGGACGGCCGATATTTTTAAGCCAGGCTAAGGCATCTTTTAAAATAAAGCGAAAACGGGCTAGACCGGAGTACGTACTCCTGGTTACCGCTGGACTCGAAACAATACGGTTTACCAATGCGGTGACGACCGACGCGCTTGTTTTCGTAACGATCCTTTAACGCGTTCCACGCGACAACAAAATTCGCCTCGGTCACGGTAATCGGCGCGACCAATTGCAACGCAGGGCCGCCGAGCGACACCTTTCTAAATAGTGTAGCCGTTGAACGTCCGCTAACGACGGGTTTTTACCACCAGCGACTCCGAATAAATCGCGGAAGCTCGGCCAATCGATGTAAGAACCACGCGAACGTGGGCAGCGGAATGCGCGGCAACTTCGCAATGGACGGAACCGCGGGTGCATTGGTCACTCCGGAATCGGTTCCGGAAGTCGAGCCCGACACCTTAAAAGATGCAACGATCTCACCGAAGAAATCGCCCAGGCTTCTTCGTATGCCTCCTCCGCGATGAAGTAGTCCCCCCTGGGTGAAGTATGGCCGTCTCCAGTCGATCCTGCTCGCTGGCCTTCCAGCTCCCAAGTGGAGGTGCAACCGCTTCACGCGTTGGCCCACTCCTGCCGCAGCCTCTGCAGACGATCCTCCGCCGACGTCCGGGAAAAAGCGGGCCTTCCCCAGCTTCTTGTAGTTGGCCATTACTCGGCCAATGCCGTGGATGGACATTTTCTGCTCCTTGAGTAGCGCCTCCATTATTTGTGTGTGGGCTGGTATAAAATGCACAGCGAATCAACTCGCGCCGTGATATATCCGGCTCGAAGGACCAGAAAACTGTTCATACGTTCCACGGGAACGGGAATCGCCGGTCTTTTTGGCGCGAATGAGACTGCACGGAATTAGTTTCGGCCATGCGGCTAGTCAGGTTTTTATTTACAGCACATACATACAGCACCTTACACAAAAAATGTCACTCGCAGGCATGGGCCTGATATCACGATAATCACTGTAGCCCCGGGAGGGAAGTGGGCGAGGGCCCAAAAAGCTCTCGTACACTGAGGGCTACGGATACCGACAGACCTGTTTTCTCGAGATCGAGGTGGCGCGTGATAGACTCCGTTACACGTTCCGGAGGTTCTCTCGCTGACTTCGCGACGCGAGTCCTTTTTATGGGTTACAAGCGCCGGGGACAGAGTGGGAGCCATCGCTCGCCAGTTTAGTTCGAAATTTCGGAGCAAAACGGCCCGGTGAGTACCAACGCTCCGTAACGGACACGGGTCTATTTGGCGTTTTTTCGCCGTCAGCTCGCTCGCGCCGGGATGCCTTGTTGACAGCCATCTGTCACCAACCGTCTTCCGGAAGGTTGTAGCTCACCGAGCAGTCCCGCCCGAACGCAAATCCCAGCGCGAACATGGGCAGATAAAGCCCAGGCCTGATCCTCCAAAATCTTACTCATCAACGAAAAAACATGTCAGGTTATCGCGGCGTTATTTCCAAGGGAGGAAAATCTGGTAGCGAGGATACCTTACCTGCAGTACGACCCTGAGAGATATCCTTGTTGGATTCTCTCTTATGGACCTGGTGGAGCTGCAAGTGTAGGGCGACGTCCGAAGGTTAGTCTGGACAAGGCACCTGGGTATTGACATGATCCCTGGATGCACCGTGCGGCTGGTCACTGGAAAAAGAAAGCAAATTATTAGTAAGTATGTTTAATGGAATGTTGATTAGGGCAAATTCCCGCACGTTTGGAAAAATAGCAGGCTGGTCCTCGTTGCCAACCCGGGGAAAGGTTCCCGCATGCCCTTCGGCGTTTCGGCCTCTGTGCTTGACCAGCATATGGGTGAAGGTTTTCGAGTCTGTTGTTAACGGCTGAATCCATCGATATTTTTGGCCTGAGTGGCTCTAGGACCCATGCAAATACGGCTTTCGGGTCGGTCGGAGCACACTGCAGGCCGCTGAAACAGGTGGAGGAGTTTCAGACAGTGGCGCGTGGATAAAGCCAGGAGTTTTGTTTGCTGATTGCATTCGACGTCAGGGAATGCTCTTCAATTCACTGCGATGGCGAAATATAAAGAACGCGGCTAGGAATATGGGGCTGTCTACTTACCTGCTGGTCCTGATTGAGGATTATTTGCGTGATCGGATGATCAGCTACCGGGCTGAGCGTGAGTGGCATCAGGCGGTGATGGAGATGGGTCGGTGTTGGGCCCCACGCTCTAGAATATAGCGTACGATGGGCTGCTTAGAATTCCGATGAGGGATGGGTGTAATTTGGTGGCGTTTGCTGATGACATAGCGTTGTTGGTCCGGGATGGAGATAAAGCGCACGCCTAAAACAGAAAATAGCAGGGTCAATTGAGGATATATTGGAATGGCTAGAGGTGAACCAACTTACCTTGGCGCCGGAGAAAACGGAAGCGATCGCGTTGAACAAGAAGAGGATTAGACGGCTCAGAGATGAATGGTACTAAAACACTAGATTGAAAACTGTCCACAGAGAGCTAGAAATACCCTAGGCGGACTGTATTTTGATACGACCTCAGAAGTTCAGGGTACACATTGAGTATGCACAATGCAAGAAGGCAATCAGGGTCATGTCAGCGTTGGCCCGTATCACTCCGGAATATCGGTGGACCAGGGTACAAGACCGGTCTCACTTATTATAGAGTGATGGGAGTCAGTCCTATTGGTATGTGCGGCTCGATCTGGGCACCATTGCTCTGGATTTGGAGGCAAACAGGACAAAGTTGGTGAATGCGCAGAGTGTGGGGATTTAGCAGGAGTGGTGAAGAGCTTCTCGCCGGATCAGAGGGGATGGGGATGACGGTGGCGGTCCATGGCAAGACCGGAGGTGATAGCCATCCATTCACCTTTCGGCAGGATCCGCCACCCCACTCTGATCCGCGTGGGTGACGCTAATATGCTCGAGATGAAGCCCCAGATGAGGTATCTGGGAGAAACAGATCATCGATAGCCACTGGCGCTTCGAGGAGCATTTCACGCTGCGCAATTCCCCTGGCTGGAGAGGATGGTCGGGGCTTTGGGCCGGATTCCTGCCCAACCTGGGAGGCCCGGCGACCCGAGTTCGCCGCCTCTATGTGGCAATGGTTCAGTCGGTGGTCCTATGCGGGGCCCAAACCGTCTGGAGACCGGACGACCTGGCGGCCCTCCCGGCGCGGTACATGACTATGCTGCGTCGGGTGCAGAGGCGGATGGCTCTAAGGGTCGTCCGCCGGTTACCGGACCGTGTCACATGAGGCGGCGACGGTTCTTGCGGGGATGCCGCCCATGGATCTCCTCGGCGCGGTCGCACGCGATGATGTATCGTCACTCCGCGTCGACCGTCGCGCGGGGGTGAGGCGGTGAATCCCCGGGTGTGCAGGAACCTGCTTGGGAGCGAGTTGAAGCGCGCAGGCCCGGCAGTCCGTGGTGCACGCGTGTGCAAGAGCCGTTGGCTCCTGGGCCCCTACCGCGGGAGCACCGGACAGTCAGGGCTGTCTCGGCCACTCCTCATGTGAGTGGCTGGACGAAGAGCCATGCCGGAAGCCTCACTTATAGGATGGCACAGGTGTTCTCGAGGCACGGCAGCTTCGGGAGATACCTGTGCCGGATGAGAAGGAGCCGATGGCGCGTTGCTGCCATTGTGACGCTTGGAGCAGGACACGGCGGAACATACCCTCGAGTGTAAGCGCTGCATGGCGGGAGGGTGAACGCCGTGTCCTGATCGGCGTCATCGGTAAGCAGGATGTCTCGCTGCCGGGCATGGTGCGCGCCATGCTCGGCAGCGAGAAGAGAAAGTGGGAGAGACCGTGGCCTCCTTCTGCGAAATCGTAATGTTGCAGAAGGAGACCGCGGGAAGCGAGCGCGATGACGTCAGCGGCGTGCTGAGGCTCGCGCTCGTTTGGTGGCGAGAGCGTCGCCTTGGGCGTCAGGCGACGCGGGCGGCCCCTCGGCGTGGCGCATTACCCAGACTGGGAGGGGGTCCTGATAGGAGCCCCTCCGCGCCAGGCGGCGTAGAGGGTTTCGGACCGGGATGGGGTGGCAGCGTGCCTCCTGTCCGGGTCCGGCGCACGGAGCGGCACCCTCGGTGGCCTGGTGCGACCATGAGCTGCCGGCCTCCGGGAGGGTAGAAAAGGGATCGCGGCGGTTGCGAGTTGGGGCTCGCAGCCGCCACCAGACTGCGGCCCAGGGACGGATGGCGGCCAGGACGATGTGGCCTCGTCCTGCCGCCATGAGACAGGGAGCGATTACCGGGAGGACCGTTTGTCCCCCGGCGGGTGAGCACGCAATGCGCGGGCATCGGGGAGGGATACCGGAAGTATACTTCGAGCGATTCCCGGTATCCTCCCAAATCGTGCGGAAAAGAGGTCACCGTGGGGTTTTTTAGTGGGTAGGTCCCGCGCCCGTTATAATGGGCGCGGGGAATTCACACACTCCCTCCCCGCCTCTCCCCAAAGAGGTGGGAGGAGTCTTTCTGGAAGATTTTCCCCACGAAAAAAAAAAAAAAAAATGGGTGGTGGAAGGCTTACCGCACAGTGGCCATAGAGAGATATTCTTCCGGTGTTGGCGGGAACGATTCCGATTTTGCTGAAGGTGCAGGAAAGAGCCGAGGGTGTTTGAAATTGAGGAACAGATACGAAGGCTTGTGAATACTGGACGAGAGATGAGGCTTCCGGATCTTGCAGAGGAGAAGGATAGGATTCGAAGAGGAGTAATGCGGAAGTGGCAAGATATGTGGGACAGCAGGTGCAGTGGCAGCGTGGCTCATCAATGGATCCCAAACATTCAGGAGTGGATGGTTAGGCGTCCGGGATGGGCAGCTTTCTACTCACTTAACGCAAGGCCTACACTGGGGAAGGATGCTTTAATAAATTTCCGGCACAAAATTTGAAAAGCGGTATCACCTGACTGTAGTGGTATGTGGCTGTGGAGTTGCGTGGATACAGTGGAGCACACCCTGATCCAACGTCGTGTGAACTTCGGAGGACTACAAGAGCCGAGCTCAGGGAACAGCTGGGAATACAAGAGGAGCAGTTTACGATCAGTGGCCTGGGAGCGTTGGATGAGGGAGGACCTGGATAAGTGGAACATCGTAAGGTCGTACATCGTTGAGATCCTGAGGAGTAAGCGAGGAGTACGAAAGAGAGATCGATCGAGCCAGGAGGATGGGAGTTGCGTGGCGCCGGCGCCTAGACTTAATGATTAGGTAATGGGAGTTGACGTTCTGCGGTAATGTGTTGCACTAGGTGGGGTAGATTTACTGTGGCTGTCGGTGTGGATGGGTGGATTTACCACGCAGGGTTGGGGTGGTATACATGTACATGTGTGTGTGTGTACGCAAGTATGAGAGAGTACGAATGTGCGGTCAGTTTAGAACATGAGCGTCAGGGAGACTCTTGTTGCGCCTGTATCCCGGGGTACCTCGTTGGCATGAATGGTATGTGAAGGAGTGTGGACGGGATGTGAAACCAGGAGGGGTTTAGTGGGAGTAGGAATCTCACACTACCCATGTCTCCTTCACAGAGGCATGGGTGGCTTATGTAAGCTTCCCCTTCGGCGTATATAAAAAAAAAAAAAAAAAAAAAAAAAAGGACTGGGTTAGGGTCTGGGTTAGGTCTGGAGTTAGATCTGGGTTAGGTACCGTCCCGACAGAGGAGGAGTGCCCCTGAGTCCCGGAAGCCCTTTGAGTGGTCATGATGACCGAAGTGGTGAATAGGGTTTCCGAGATGGCGGGGCATTTATCGGCCGTGGAAGACCGGGTCGATGCCCAGTTGGACGCAGTGTGGCGGGTTCTGTCCCGCCCGCCACTGGGGAAATGCCCGATGCCCCTCTTACATCGACAGTGGGGGCGGCCCCGACTGGCGGTACGACGAGAGGCCCAGATAATGCTCAAGGGCACATCGAAGGGGGCCGCTGGTGGCGGAAACCCGGGGCGCGACTGCCCCGTGAAAGTGCTCCGCGGCACCCCGAAACCAAATCCGGGCAAGAAAAGTGCTGGCAAGGTGCAACATGGCACGCCAGCGGCTAAGAGGGGCGAATGTGCTGGAAAACATGCGCCCCGAAATCAAAGGTGCCAGCGACGGCGGCTGCACCTGCACCTCCACCACCCCACAAGGCGGGCAGCGGCAAGTCTGCTCAGCCTGCAGCAAGGACGCCGCGCCTAAGTCCGCCCCTGCCCCGTCAACGATGGGCAGGGCACATGGGCGGAGGTGGTGAAGCGGGCGCGGAAAAAGGGGTGGAAAGGGAGGGTCCTGCCGCACCCACATCCACGGGAGTTAAATCCACCGCGTGGGAGCCGGCCAGCCACGCCAGTACTGCGCGGCTGGCAGCGAAGAAAGGGCGGTTGCCCAGCCTACGACGGTCAAGTTACCGAGGCTGCCGAAAAGTGCAGCAGTTCCGGTGACCGCCGCGACTGGGCGGGAAGCGAGATTTGGGCCCCCTCCTCAATAGGGTGATGCCCGAGATTTGCAAAGATCTCGGGATCACCGGGACGTGGGCCAACCCACAAGGGCGGTCACCGGGGCGTCTCCCTTTTAATGATCCCCAGTGAACAGTGGGTGGGGAGAAGGCGACCGCCCTGAGGGCGTCGTCTTGATGGGGCCCTCCAGGTTGAGGGTGTCCGGGTGGCTTGCCGCCCAGAAGCAGGCCGAGTTGAGGGTGTCCGGCCTATCGGAGGCAGCCACCCAGGGTGCGGTTAGGGAGGCCCATGCCACCACCGGGGGGTGCGGCGCCACGGAGGTCAACGGTGGTGGCCTCCGGCGGGACCGCGCGGGCCTGGTCACTGCCGGGGCTCGCTGTCCCCGTCGCGCCGCCACCAAACACGCGAAGTCCGGCCGAATAGTGGTCGGCTTCCACGACGCACCTGGGTGGTGGGTGCTCCCCAGGAAGGGCCGCTGCAGTGCCACCGCTGCCTGGAAATACCGGTCATGTTCGGCAGCGGTGCACTAGCACCGTAGATCGCAGCTTGGTCTCTGCTACCACTGCGGGAAGTCTCCCACACAGCGAGGAGTGCACGGCCGCAACCAAATGCCCCCTTTGTGTGGGCACCGGGCGGCCGGCGGATCTCACCGTGGCTGGGTGGGGCGGCTTGTCGTCCCCAAAACGGAAAGGGAAAAAGGGGAATCTGGTGGATGTGCCCCCATCCGCACTTCCGGCCAATAGTAGGCCGGCGCTGCAGTCCGTCGCGACTGAGGTTCAGGGGGGCGGCTTGTTCCCCAGCCGTCCCCAGCTGGAGGTGCAATGTCGGGAGTTGTCACAGCCCCAGCCTCTCTATCGCGGCGGCACAGAAGGTAGTGGGGGGGCGCACCTGCAACCCGGCCGGTGGCGGAGATGATGGAGGTGGATGTGGCGCCTCACGACTCGGCGCCACTCCAGCTCCACGAAATTAGAAGGAGCGTGCTCTCTGGTTCAGGGGGCGTTCTGCAAAGCCCCCACTCATTAAAGGCAGCCCAAACACCGTGCGCGCCAGAGACCCTGATGAGGGTGTGATGGCTTCTGTTCGGCGGCGATGTGATCCGGGGGGCGAAAACCCCAGGAAATCAGGGGAAGAGGAGGCCTGGAGGAGGCTGCGGCTGAGACCAGTTAATGTCTCAACGCCTCCTCCAGGCCAATTTGAAACCACTGCCGGGGGCTCAGGATCTCATGCTCCAAACCCTCCGGCAGTGGAACCATTGACTGAAGCTGTGATCGCCGAGCCCTTATCGGGTCCCCAAGCACCCATGCTGGGTGGGGGATATCGGTGGGGTCTCGGCGATCACTTGGGAAAGTACGAGGCACGGCACACGGCCGTGCTCCGTCGTCGGGAGGGGCCGCGGATTTGTGGCGGTGAAATGGGGAACTGGTGGTTTGCCGGGTGTTACGCCGCGTCGCCCGCTATGGGCCTCAACCAATTTGAGGCGTACATCGATGGGGTGGGAGATGTATCTCCCCACACCTTGCCGGTGGGGTACTCTCGTCCTGGGAGATTTCAACGCCCACGCTGCAGCGTGGGAGCTGCCCCAGGACGAGACCGTGAGAAGGGCGACGCGATGCTCGTATGGGCAGCGGGTCACGGCCTCGTGAAAAGTGTTGAACGAGGGGCCGTGGAGCACGTGCGTGCACGCACGGGGCGAGTCGATCGTCGACATATCGTTGGCGAGCCCCGTCAGTTGCGCGCGCCGTGTGTCCGACTGGAGGGTTGCAGGAGGAGGTGGCCACGTTAAGCGACCACCTCTATATTACGTTCAGCGTATCCGCACCCTCCAGTGCAAATGGACCCCACAGGAAGCACACCCCGGCGCCACGCTGGTCCGTCAGAAGGCTGGACCCGGACGCTCTTGGGATGGCAGCCTCCGTTGTGGCGTGGCAGGAGATGCCACGCCGGACCCTCGGCAATCCTTCTGCCGGGGCGCGTTGGTTCCGGGAGACCATGACGTCGTTGTGTGACGCGGTCATGCCCCGGGCCACCGCCCCGAGCCGCCGAGAATCTGTGTACTGGTGGTCGGGCGGGAGATACAGGACCTACCGCACTCGGTGCGTCCTCAGCCCGACGCCGTTGGCTACACCGCGCCAGAAGACGGTGTGGTGCAGCAGGCAGAGGTGGTGGGTTTGCGTTGGGAATTTTCCTGGCGCGCCAGAACCCTCCTCCGGGCCATCGCAACCGCGAAAGCCCAGGCATGGACCGGAGCTCCTCGGCTCTCTGGATGCAAATCCATGGGGGCGCCCAGTATCACATGGTCGCAGGGAAGCTGCGATCATGGGCGCCGCCCTGACTGCCAGAGAGCCTCGACCCCCAGCTGCTCGGTGAAACGATCAGCGTCCTCGTCCCGTTCGGTGGTGTGGCGTTCGACTATCCCCCCGAGCCACTGCCGGGCCGCCAGTTTTGGTGGTCCGACGACCTGGGGGTCTCCGAGGAGGAGCTAGCCAGGGCCGTCCGGAGAATGGCATCCAAGAAAACGGCGCCAGAACCGGACGGCATACCTGGCAAGGCCTGGGCTATAGCGGTGGGCGTCCTGGGTGCCGGCCTGGTGCGTGTCTTTGACGCTTGACTGCCGGACCGGGCAGATTCCCCACCGTATGGAAGTTGGGCAAAGTTGGGTCCTCCTCCAGAAACCAGGGAAGCCCGCGGACTCTCCAACCGCGTTCCGACCCAATTGCCTATTGGACGAGGCTGGCCAGCTGCGAGTGCGCGTCCTAGCGGCGCGTGGCGAGGGGCACCTGTCCCGCGGCGGCCCCCCATCTGGCCGACCGACGGTTCGGCTTCCGCCGGGAGCCGCTCCACGGTCGACGCCATATCGACCGTGAGGACCCTGGCATGGAATCGGTACTTCCCGGGGTCGTGGCGTATGGCAGTCTCGTTGGACATTGCCAACGCTGCTTTAATACGGTCTCCTGGGGGCGATAGGCCGGGCACTCCAGTATCACCGAGTGCCCGCCTATCTATGCGCGACTGATCGGGGACTACCTGCGCGGGACAGGATCAGTCCAATACCCGGAGTCGGGAACGGGATGGGAGGAGAGAACGGTGCACCGCGGCGTTCCACAGGAGGTCGGTCCTTGGGCCGCTCGCTGTGGAACATAGCCTACGACGCCGGTGCTGCGGGCTGATCTTCCGCCGGCGTGTCGTTGGTATGCGTTATGCCGACGACGCACCCTCGTGATAGCCGGCGGGGATAAGTGGAGAGGAGGACCGTGGCCCCCTCGCGGAGGATCGGGACGGCAATGTGTCGTCACGCCGTGAAGTAGAGCGCCTGGGGTTACGCGTGGCACCCCAAAAGACCGAGGCCATCTGGCTGTGCAACGTCCCAGTGGTCGCGGGGTGCCGCGCCAGGCTTCTACTCTACGGGTGGGCGGAGCCCAGAGTCGAGTGGGGCGTCGGATGAAGCGACATCTCGGCCTCACCCTGGACAGCTCTACTGGCGTTTCGGGCATCATTTACGAAGTGTTGGGCCCCTGTATCGAGAGGGCAGCGGCCGCGTTGGGCCGCATAATGCCCAATCTCGGGGGCCCAACATGGTGCGCGCACGGCGGCTGTATTTGGGAGTCGTCCGGTCCATTGCGCGTTATTGCGCGCCAAAATTGGCCCGCGGCTTTATGGCGAATACGCGGGGCAAATTAGTGCTACCCCGGTTGCAGAGGTTTGTCGCCAAAAGGGTCGTGCGGAGGATACCGCACGATCTCCGCTACACAGCCGCCACCTTGCTGGCCGGGTTCCGCGCCAGTTTCACCTGCTGGCGAAGGGTACCGGACGCAGAGGTGTATCAAAGCCTCCTGGCGTCCTTCGCCAGCGGGAGGCGCTGGACCTGTACGTGGCGAGGAAGCTGCTGCAGCCCGAAGCCAGGCGCGGCGACGCGTCTATAGTCGATGGCTGGTCTGGTTATCCAAGCCAGACCAGCGGGACGATCGCGTCGCTGCGGCGGTCCGCGCCCAGTGTTTTAAGTGCCAGGGTGGACCGAAGCTGGGGATACGCCCACCTACCAGTCTGACACAGGTACTGACCGGGCACGGATGGCTTCGGTCAAATACCTGCATCGAATATGCGTGGGCGGGAGGCGACGGCTGCGTGCCGTCATTGTGTGGGAAGGAGGACACCCCGCACCGACACACGCTGGAGATTTGTTCCGCGTGGGCTGCACAGCGAGGTGTCCTCGTTGATGTGATTGGGGCGGACCTCTCGCTGCCGGCTGTCATTCATGCGATGGTCGGCAGCGAGGAGGCGTGGGCGGCCATGGCCTTGTTTTGTGAAGAGGTCATGGCCGCCAAGGAGGACGCCGAAAGGGCGCGTGATTACGTGGGGGGCTGGCGGCGTCGACGCCATTAAGCCCCCCCGCCGCTCCCCGTGGCAGGGGGAGCGTGAAGGGGGCGGTGATGTGGTCTGCAGTGTGGGGAGAGGAGCTTCGTCTCCTCATTCCCCCCCACACCCAGCACATCACCGTACCGGGGGCCCGTGGCAGGGGCTCCGTCTTGCGGGGGCGGCATAGTTAGCCGCCCTCGCAGCGCCGTGGCCGCGATCTGGTGGGGGCCTGGTCGCGGTTAGTAGCTAACGCAGCACGAGTGGGGGCGACGTCGCGGGTGACCGCGTGGCGTCGCCGGGAGGCAATCATTTAATTGCCTCCCATTGGGGAGAGGAGGATTATATCTCCTTCCCCGGGAAGGGCCTGTAATAGGCAGTTGGGTGCCAACGGGGTAGTCGCGGTGGTATCGCTAGTTTAGTTCCCGTGACTACCCCCAGATAAAGGCGCAGGCGGTCACCGTGGGGTTTTTGCCGTTTGGTGTCCGGCACTACCCCGGTGTTTCCCCTCGGTGGCCGGGGTGTCCATGAGGATTTCCCCACGTAAAAAAAAAAAAAAAAAAAAAAAAGGTCTCTCTCGTGTGACGTATGAGCGGGAGGTCGCGTGTGTTCGGCGCGCCGGACAAGTGGGTGGTTTTTCGGGGGGAAAAATGGAGTGACCACCCAAGAGGGGGGTGGAAGCGAAACAGTGAATGTACAGTAAATTGCGGAAATAATAACAGGGATAAACCCTGCAATTGTTCGCCTGGAAATCAAGGTTTTCATCTCCGGGGTTCGTAATGGCGTCCGAAAATCAAGAAAAAATGACAGTTGTGAAGTGACAGATGACAGTTGGGACGCCAAAGTGTTTGTTGCGAGAGGACCTATTCACACGAGGAGAGCTAGAGGAACGAGGGACCGGAGATGGGCGGGCCATAAGTGGGACATTAGGAGACAGAGAGGATGCTGCAGAAGTAAGTAAATTCCTGACAGTTTTATGGCCCATAACAATAGTAGAGCAGGAAAAGATGGCGGATGCAGCAAGGGACGGACGATGGACATTTGCGTGACGACGACGTGACGCGTCACCGCGCAATGCGTCTGTCCCACCGTCATCTAAGTTATGTTTTTGAGGGAAATCAAGGGATACCCCAAACCTCCAGACATAGAAGGGGTAAAACGACATACCGGGTTGACCTGGGTGGAGAGCCTGGAGGCTGGTAGGCCGGGGAAAGCTTTTCCCTGGGCTTTTCACCTCACGGGTACTGAACTCGCGCACGTATGTCTCTGCACCTCCACGATCACTGGAGGGGGACACGGTTCTCCTCTTCCGGTCTGGGCGAGGTCGGTTTTCGCCGGTCCTGACACTGAATCCACTGCACTTTTGGCCTGGGGAGTGGGGTGGCGTGAAACTTCCTGCACCTCGTGTGGTGCCGTGGCGGGAGCCGTGGGGAGATCGGCCGAAAGATCTTTTGCCGGGACCACATGGTCGAAACGGTGATCATGGCTGACGGAAGTGACGTGGAGGTGGGAGAAGTGCGTGCGCTGAGCCAATGATGGGCTGGGTTACGTCATCGCTACGTCATCAGCGCCTGCGCGTACGCGCGGCAACCAGCCAAGATGGATGTAAAGATGTCGGCTGTCTGTTTGTTATTATTCACATGCCTCACATGAACTATGATATGGGCACTTTGCTATATTTATTTTTTGTTTATTTTATTTCACTTATTTATTTATTGGGTGTCTATAGCATGCAGGCAGAGTCTTGCATGCTGGTCACTATCACTATTACTATCACTATCTACATAAAAAATTTATTTACTATTTTTAGTTTACATACTGACTTTATTATTGTTGTTTCTTAAATATGTTGAAAACTATTTAAATTCCGCGTTCATCCGTGAAATATTATTTCTCGGCCGCGAGTCCTGTATCCGTTTGTGTACGTGACATTCCGGAAGATATGCCAAGCTGTCGCAAAGAGTTCGTTCGGCGTACCAGACAGTTTAAAACCGCGGCCGTTTACGTGTTTTGTACGCTGACCTGACGCGAAGATTCGCTTCTAAACGCCATTTAAACGGCATAGTGACGTCAGCATCGAGAGAGAGAACCGTAGTCGTTAATTGAAAGAGATCGACAATCCAGGATCTCGACAGCGCCACGTCGCGACGACAAGAGGGCGCGATCGAGTCTTCAAATCTGTCGATGCTCGGACGAATTTCTCGATTATTCACGAGTCGACTGCCAACGGGAGCGGATCCTGCAGACGATCTCGCTCCTGGCAGAGCGCGCGCTCCGCCGAGCAGAGCAAAAGCTTCTCGGCAAGAAATAATAAATTTGGACTTTCTGTAAACAATTCTCATCGTTGCTGCGGATTAGAGATTTCGAATAAACAATCAACCGAACGCATAAGTGGTCGTAGTTGGCACGCCGCGCGTGACGCGACCGCGAGCGCGAGGAAGTGATTGTGCACGTTGCAGTCGTTGCCGCGACCGCGACGTAGGGACCTCCCAGGGTGCAAGCACCCAGAATCCCTTTTAAAGCTATACGGCTTCGGAGCCTCCCAAAAGGAGTCCACCACCGATAGTTCGGTACCGCCTCGTGGAGTGTTGACGGTGTAATGGCCACTGCGAACCATCTCCGAAATCCCGTCAGTTTACGTGTCTACCGTAAACTAAACGTGGGAGTTCGGGTTCAAAGCGCCCTCCTTCCGTCACGCCGCCGTCACCACACATACAGTCCCCGTGCAGAATGCGGTCGCCGGGTAGGCTTTATAGTGAGGTTGGTCCAGCCCGAGTTTTTTTTCTGTATAAATTGGCTTACTGTGCAGTCCCCGATATTTACGGTCGCTGCACAGTAGATATAAAGTGTAGCAGGAAAAACACGCCTCGCGCGACGTTTATACGTCACCCACACGGTGAACGTGCTCACGGAGACCCACTCACTTGGAGCCTTACAACCTCCATTTGGTGACCCGTCCGTGGCATCCACAGAGCCCCCTGACGGAATCGAGTCCAGTCTCATCTGTTCAGGGCACAGAGTCTCGTCGACAGTTTAAATAAAAAAACTATCCGCGAATAACGAAATACAGTCCACTTAGATTATGCTAGAACGACAGCTGATCTCCCCCTCCAAGCGCGACGATAGTCGCGAGGAGAAACGAGGCGAACAGCTGACGAGCGTGTTTACGATACGTGCAATCACGTATTTAATTCTGGTCGATCCTTTGTTACAGGAATCAAGGGGCCAGTACCGCAGCCAGGGCAACCTTGCCCATAGGGAGCAACCTGGCCTCGACCAATAAAAAATATATTTATTTTCAATTTTTATTTTTGTATGTTTTCTATTTGTATTTTAACTGTATAAAATAAAAGGCTTGTCGCTGGGCGACAAGCGAAAAAATACGTATGGCAACTTGTAGTCAACTTAACTTTCCTGAACTTTCCCTCATCCGGACCCCGGTTAGAACCCTTAGATTCTAACAATTATCATTATTTCATTTTTCTACTTCTTATTTTATAATTATTGCACGGTATACACCCTTATTTTTTATTTTTCATTTTATTTTCATTCACCTTATTGCCATTTAGATTTGATTATACATAACTCAGATATTTATGTAGTATTTATGTTTAAATATCAATTAAAATGCGAAGTTTAATTTACAAATCCGAAACAATTCGTTACCCGGTTTGTTTTCGGTTACGCGACCGACCAGGAAGTTTCTAGGTCGACGCGTCCGCTATTCAAAATGTTAGAGGACAGAAAAACTCGTTTCTATAGGTTTTCTGCAAAGTCACGCTAACGATTAATTAACGTTCAATTTTGAAACAAGCGTTTCAAACGCCCGAGTTTAGAGAAGGTAAGAAAATTCTATAATAGAAAGAGACGGACGAGAGACACGGCGACAGCGCCGCGTGACGGAAGACTCTCCCCACTCACGCGCTCACTTTGGCAGCTCGTGCTCGTCCGTCACCCTCTATCAAACCACTGCCACGAGCACTTCGGTATCCGAACACGCTCAGCAGTCGAATAAACGAATAATTCGAGCAGCCCGATCCGAGTCGAGTTCTTCGACTACCCCTCGGAGTTGTAAAGAATTATTCACGAAGTTAACGGTATCGAGCCAGTCGGTACCCGACCGAGCTCTGTAAAAAGACTTATAAATTCGGAATAGGCTTGAAGTAATTCGAGTGCTTCCGGGGAATCGATCCATAAACAGGTGTGGGAAGAAACCCTGAGTGGACTCAATCGTTTCCCCAGGGATAGAGGAACGGACGGGGAGGAACGGCGTCCTGGAGCGGCTCAGAACGTCGTTTGGAATAGGGAAGGTGGAGTATGAGGATGTATTGCCGGCAGTAGGTATCCCTGACTGTAGGTAAAGTGGAGCGCGGCGTAAGGTAAAGTATTATCGAACGTAGGATTGAAGCGTTGCTTTGGATAGGATTATAACGTTATTTCCTTCAGGTGGGTCCGCCGAATCGTCCAGAGGGTTGGCGAACGCAGATACATCGTTCCTACAACCGTAAGCGACTCGGTGAGAGGGCAGGCGTAATGAGAAAGTAAAGGAGAAATGAGCGGATGCCAAGATTTAGGCATGGCGTAAGTATTTATTCGTGACCTGTTATACACTGCTTTGCATTTTGAGCCGCACCAATTATAAATATCAGCAGGAATTAGATTATTCTCGAATATTAGGTAGTTCGCTTTATGTATCGAGATAATATCTCCGTAGGTATCTCCTGATGGGAATGGACCTATGGCGGCCTGGTTCGTATCGATAAAAAAAGGAATTGGCGTTGGGAGGCGGCTGTATGACAAGTACGGTAGATTCGCAATCACTGTCGTTTCATTAAAATCAATAACCTCGACGTCTGGTTCTCGGTGTCCAAGGTCGAGGTGGAGGCTTCCGGACAACGGGGAATAACAAGGTTCGCCCGGATGGCTGGAGGGGTTTGCGGGATCTTAAGCGCCAATTGCTCTTGTAACTCGCGAATGCGCTCGTTTGTACTCAAGCCCGAGCGCCGGTGTTTGATTCCGCTGCGACGCGTCGTTTTATTAGGTCGTTTAGACCGGGTTGTCTAAAATACCCAAACGTATGTAAGCTTCAATTGTTAATAAACAAAGGTAGTAAACGTCTAGATACCCACTCGATTCTTTTATTCATGTTAGAGAGTGTCGTTCCCGGTGCGTGGTTCCTTTGAGACGCTAACAAGGCGGTGAGAATGGATGAGTGGCCGGTGCGTTTCTTTCTGTGAGAGCGCTACCAAGCCGGTGTGAGAATGGATGAGTGGCCGAGTGCGTTTCTTCTGAGACGCTACCAAGCGTGTGTATCGGAGGTCCGGAAAGGCGTTTCCTGTGAGACGCTACCAGGCAAAGGCGGAAAGCAAAGAGTAGAAAAAGTTAGAGTGGAATAAGAATCAGGCAGTTGATAAAACAATAAATGAAATAGAGTTAAATTTAGTAACGATCGTGCAAATAATCTTAAGTTAATTTAGCGAAAATTTGTGTAATAATGAGGGGTTCACGAGATACTGCACGTTACAAATAAGAGGTAGGAAGGATTGGAGATACACGGTTCGGAAAAGTATAGAATGCAACAATGTATAAGTCAGTAAAAAGAGACAAGTTAGTAACAATAAGATTTATTAAAAGCAATATAACAAAAGACTTACGCGTTGAATATATTGGATGGCGAGAGACGCACTTTATAACTTCTTGATGTTTACTATTTAACGGCTTCCAGTAGACTGACTACTTGAGAGGCCCCGGGCCCTGTATTTATATTAACGTTTTATCAGCTTGGCCCCTCAGAGAGGTGCTAATTCCGCATAAGCATTTTCTGGTACTGCTTTATCTTTTGCTGATGCTGAGTCAGCAGTTTTGCTGAGTCGGCATTCTTGAGGAGTAGCAAAAGTTTATCTCCCCTTTATCTCGAGATTTCTAGAGTTTCATCCTCGAGAGGCTCTCTAGAATGTCCTCTGTGAGAATGTTCAAGCAGTGGCTCTCATACAACAGTGGTTCTCATTTTAAAATGATAAAAGGTAGCTTTAATGTTAAGATGATTATAACGGCTTAATGCTAAGGTTGGTAGCTGTCGGTAAGGGAGGGGATCGGTAGAGTTATCGATTGCGGACGATAAGTTACTGGTCCTTGGTGTGAATGATAATATGTTGTAAATCGAAAGCTGGTAATAAAGAGTGATGAAAGAAACAGACAAAAGATTAATTACAATTGAATATTTAGGCGATTTATCAACGGATTTGTCAATTATCGACGGTCAGTAACATCGTAGGTAAGTTATCTAAGGTAGGTTTTATCGACCGTGGATTTACAATAGTATGCAGTATAACAGTATAAATCATAGAGTATACAAAATGGTAAAGTATAGAGATAAGTATCGGAGGTAAGTATATTGTTGGTAAGATTACCGACAGTCGGTATCACCGATGCGTCAGGTAATACCGGCTGGCGATTACTAAGAGTACGTAATTAAGTAAGTAATAATGATTGTATAATATGATAGTAAAATGAATGAGTAATATACTGTTTATATATGTGTATGTATGTGAGGAATAATATAGATACGTAGGGCAATAGTTCGTACGTATGTGCGCGAGAAAAAATATGCTTTAGGAGGGGAGGGGGTATGTGGATGTAACACCTTTCTTTCCTCCCAGGGAAATAAATTTTGGGCTAAACGTCCAAAATTTATTTCCCATGAGGTCGAATGAGAAGTGAAGTAGCTTTAAGGTCGTGTAGCACAGAAACTTCGGATGCGTTCGAGGTTGGGTGAAGCTTTGGCGATTTCTGGGTCAGGTTCACTGCTGGTGTCTTCCGGTGGATCGGATGGTGACCTTTTTCCCAGATGGATTAAGAGATGAGTGATTGAAGAAAATGCTGCGCCGAGGATATGAATTCCACATCCATATACTGTGTGTAGCGTGTATCCATTGGATTACTATGTCGATCAGGCCCTTAATAAATTTGAAAATTACAAATATTTGCAAGTATTGCTGCACTGATTGAACTCAAATTCCTATAAATCTGTTCCATAATTTGCTCATGGTTGATTTAGCTATCTTCTCTAGGGTGTGTTCATCTAGAAGGCCGGCGAGGGATATCGAATTGGGTGCCGGGCCTGCTGGGTTGCTGTCTCCTTGTGCAATTTCGTTGATTACTGCTGGTTTCTCTGCCGGAACATGATGTGATCGCGTAGTCTGTCCAAATCGGATTGTAGAGTAAATTCCACTGGTTGCTAGTGACGTTGGCGTTAAATAGTTCCAATTTAATTGTGATATTGGTTTTGTTTTCTGTGGTATTTCAAGCGATCATTGGAGAGTGGTGTTAGTTTGACCCAGTATTGTTTCATCAATTTTATAGATCGTTGGTAGAAGAGGATTGCATTGGCGGTTTGTGCTTGGCAAATCTGGTAAGTATTCTAGTTTTCGGTGCTAGGGAAATAGGATTCGTTCTTATGCGTAACTGGAAGCTCATTGTAGCATTTTTCGGTTTTTCTGACGTTTACGATGACTGGAATACATTGAAGAATATGAATAACTTCACCTGCTGTGACTGCGCCATGTAGCCTGGCTTCTTCGTGATGATATAGGCGAACTCTTCACTGGTACCAGAGTGACTAATGATAAAGCGTTCCTGAGGATTTGATTTTCAGATCTCACATCGCTGCATCACAATGGTCCGATACAATGAGGTTAATTGATTCCTGATGTGTTTCTCTACGTAAATAAATTTTGAATTTATATGTAAAAATGTCCAAGTCGTCAACAGGTATTGGTTTTCTGGATATGATTGGGTTTCCTGGATGTGTTTCGATGATAAACTAATCTTGGATGTTCTGTAAGTATGATGGTGTATCCACACATGTGTTTTTCTCTTGTTTTTGTTAAAAAGCGAAAGTATGAATTTCATTGGTGGTTAAAACTGTAGATGATTGGATGTTGATTCTCTGAGATTTCTTCGGCCTTTTCTGCTTGGCCCTCGTATAACACATCATATGATTTTTTAGTTCCACAGGTGTCTGTCGGGATTGGATTCCAAAATGTGTACCCAAAGTCGTAGTCGATGCAAGTTTGATTTCCGTTAGAGTCGCAGGTAGTTCCTGAAGGTAAGATGATTTTTCCAGTGTTAATTTTGATTCTCGCTTCTTGGCTTCTAATTTTTATTTCCAGAAGTAGCTTGAACAAATACATTGGTTCCATGATCCGTATGGATCACTGAATAAAGTGGTACCGGTTGCAGGATCCGTCGGGACCCACTGATCCGGCTAAGTGTGATTGTATCACGGGTGAGTCGTTGAATTTAGGGGAGATTCCAGTTATTAATGCGTTTTGAAATTGATATGGTTCCTTCTTGGTGCAATCTTTCTACAGGTTTCTTGGTTAACTTCTACCATGTATTCTGCTAGTCCGTTTTGTACTGCGGCTAGGTGCGAGTACATACCACAGTAGTAGATGATTCTCTTCATATTAATGCACTTGGCACTGGATCGTGTGCGCATAGTTGTATTCCGATAATTGCAGCAGCTGAATGTATGTTGGCGGTGGTTTTGATTTTCAGGGCCTGGTTGGCGGCATTCTTCGAGGTCGAGTAGTGAGACGGTCGTGTGGTTCATCGTGGGTCTTCCACAATCAAAAGCCAATAAGAGCTTTCAGCTGGTAGCTGAAGAAGGTCGTGGATGGCGAGAATGATGAGGTAAGTGGTCATCCTGCGGGACAAAACTATGTCTTGCCTTTTTACATTTGTCTTGATGTACAATTTTATCTTTACCTTTAATTTTAATCCTTAAATTACGCGGTGGTAAAACTTCCAAAATCTGGTATGGCCCATGGTACTGATTGTCTAGCTTACTAGTAGGTTCTCTTTAATATGTAGACCCAATCTCCTCTGGGTGAAACTCTTGAATATTTAGTTTAGCGTCATAATATCTTTTAGATCTGTGTTTGGCCTGAATCAGATTTTGGCGAGCTTTATCCTGGATTTCGTTTAATGTTTTAATTAAATCGTTTAAGTACTAGAGGTAAGTGACATAAATTCGGTCGTCAATGTCTGGTTCTGTGCTTGGAATACTAGCGGTTCTGCCAAAAAATAATACGTAGGGGGTATAATGGGATTGCCCTCGTGAACGCTGGTATTATATATGATAACATTGCAAAGGATCTAGCCAAGTGGTCCCATTCCTTCCCTCGATCTGTTTGTATTTTTTAGATATTCGCTTAAAACGTGATGCGAACGTTCCAGGAGCCATATTAGACTGTGGTCTATATGTCGAAGTTTTGTACTGTTTTTTATGTTAAATCGTTTAGCTAGATATTTCCATATTAGAAGATATTAAGTTGGGTCCCTTGATCTGTTAATATGGCTTTAGGGAGCTCCGAATATGCCAATTAGTCTTTTCAAAATTTGATCTGCAATAGTAATTGAGGTTGTATCTTTCGAGGGTACGGCTATGGAATACTTGGTAAGTAGATCCTGCATTGTCCCAGGAGAATGTACCTATTCCCTGAAGATGTAATAATAGGAAGGGGGCCCATTATGTCGATAGCGACTTCTATCGAAAGCACGTCCTGGCGTGTCTGTAATAACCATTGGTTGTTTTGTTTTTATACGAGTTAGTTTCTTTAATTGGCTAATGTTTTACACGATTGTATGTAAGATTGTACTTGACTTTTCATATTATGCCAAATGAATTTTTCGCGAATTCTTTGTAATGTCTTTGTTACGCCTTTGTGACCGTTGATGACCGAATTGTGAGTGTTTGCTATTATTTCTGCGCGTGTTTCGATTGGAGGAACTCGGATGGTGCTGGAACAGTAAGCAATGGTGTAATTCGATAATCTTTAAATAATTCCGTTAAGTGTTTGTCTATGAAGTACCAAGAGACGTCACCTAAAGGATCGGTCTGTCTAATTGAGAAACTAAGCTAGCATGAAGTTCATCCAATACTGATCTTAATGATTCTTAATCCATCAAGCGCTTGCGTGCGGGTAATTGGAGCTGTAGGAGCGTTCCTGTATTGGAATCGATATAATATAACGTTTGTCGTGAGTTTTCACATTAGGAATTATTTGGTGTAATTTCTGAAGGATCAGGAAGTAGACTCCTGACGCTTGGAGCTCCTTCGCACCCTCGCACGCAGGCGTGCCTTGGTAGGTTAAGAATACGACAAGGTGGTCCTTTTGCAAGATTAAAGCCGTTCCTTAGATTTGACGATTTTTTAGAATTTCCTTGAATCGCGGTTCGGGGTCGAATAACGGTTTACGTCTTCGCTGTCAGGATGATGATGAATTTGTATCCTCGGTTTCTTTTCTTCGCCGACTGTTTCCCAACTCGATTTCTGGATCTCCTGCCGTCGTCCGGCGTTGGTTCCAGTATTCTTTCTTGGTTCTTTTCATCGGTAACTTTAATGATGCCAATGATTCGCTTCTGGCTTTCTTTTGTTAATCACCCTCTGGCTCTCTGTTCTTGTGGTTCTAAGTGTCTTCTTCGCGCTTTCCTAGGTAGTTCCACTAGTGTTGGCGGACTCGCTTCGCTTACGTTTCGTGATGATGTGTGGTTCTTTTTGGGGAGAGGGAGTTAAAAGGTCTTGGTACACATAGGTTGGTGAGGAAATAAGCTTCGTCGGAGGGGGATGTATTCACTGGTAATACTTGAGGAGGGGTTCCTGGATAGTGCATCTGCGTTTAGGGGTTTCAGTTTTCCCTTGTTTATATACTCATTTCATATTCATATTCCGGATAATTTTAATTTTACTTCCATAATCTTGATGTAGGATCTTTGATTATTATGCAACCAGACCAACGGCCTATGGTCTGGCGACTATCCTAAACTTCCTGCCGTATAAATAGGGTCGGAAATGCGGTTAACACTGTATACGACAGCTAGGCATTCTTTTCTATGGTAGAATACTTTGCTCGTGAGGATTCAAAACTCTTGAAGTGTATGCTATTGGGAGGTTCTTTACCTAATTCTCCTTGGCTCAAAATTCCTCCGATTGCGTATCCGGACGCGTCCGTTGTCAGTATGCAAAGTCTTGGTGAAATCTGGAAATTGTAGTATTGGAGATTTGGCACAGGGCGTCGCGAAGTGTTTCAAAGGCTTCCTGTTGATTACCCTTCCAATTAAAACGGTTTGTCCTTTCTTTAATAAGTCGGTGAGTGGTTTTTGCAATTTTAGAGTAATCTCTTAATGAATCTTCGATAGTATCCGGTGAGTCCTAAAAATTGTTTGATTTGTTTTTGGGGTTTTTGGGTACTGGGAACCGCTGAACTGCTTAGTAGTTTCTTGGGGATCCGGGTTTTACGCCTTCTTTACTCAAAATGTGCCCCAATGGCAAGTGACTCCTTCCGTAAAAATTCGCATTTGTCGGGCTGTAATTTTACGTTTCCTTCTCCTAATCTTTGCATTAGTTTTCTCTGAATTTGGTTTAATTGTTCTGTTAGCGATGAGGCGTAAATGACAAAATCATCCATATATATAAACAGTTCCCACCCTTGTAATCCGGATAGAAGGTTGTTCATATGGCGTTGAAAGGTAGCCGGCGCATTTTTTAGTCCAAAAGGCATTCGGGTGAACTCAAAATGTCCATAGGGAGTTGAAAAAGCAGTTTTTGGCGCGTCTTGTTCGGCCATGGGGATTTGATGAAATCCTGATGCTAAATCTAGAACGCTGAAATACTTGGCTCCTCCTACTTGATCTAGTATTTCTGTGATGTTGGGAAGCGGGTATGCATCGCCTATGGATTCTGTTGAGGTTTCTGAAATCGATGACGACTCTCCATCTCTTTTTCCCCTGTGGAGTCCGGTTTCTTAGGTACTATCCAGATAGGCGAATTCATAAGGTGACATAGATGGACGCACAATTCCTGTCTTTTAATAGTTCTTTGGACCTGCCTTTCAATTTCCTGCTTATGGATTTGGGGGAAATCTGTACTGGCCTTTGAATTAATGGGTAGGTTATCCGTTGTTTCTAGCCTTCTGTGTTCTATTCCTTTGGCTATGTTAATGGTTCCCTGGCTGGTAAATGAAAACAATCTTGATATTCTGTAAACTAAGTTGACTATGTGCCTTCTTTCTTCGGAGTTTAGATGTTTCTAATCGCAATAATTCAATGACTTTATCTGCTCTAGTTGCTTCTTGTTTCTTTTTATTGAGCGTATGAATATTAAATGTAGGCTGAGGTTGTCATCCTCTAATGTCGAATAAGGGAATGGTTTCGACTATCGGTACCCGAATCTTGATGTCCTTCAAAGTAGTATTATAACATTTCACGTATGTTCTTCCATTTTTATTCGAAGATACTAGGAACATTTGCCCGTAGAAAACACCTTTAGCGATTGAGTTGCGTTCAATGTGCCCTGTTTCTTGATTAGGGTGAATAACATAGAGGTTTACCGGCGTTGGGCTGTTCTTCGTTTGAGAGTAATAAATTCTTCATTATAAAATGGAATATACCATTCGTTCCATTTGATTAGCTACTTTGCGTAGTCCACCTTGGCTTGGTGGCTGCTGTTAGAAATTCCCGCGCCCAATATTCCATCATGAGGGATAGTGAAATCATCGTTTACAACAAGGAATGGGACTGGTACCCGAGTATGTCAAGAGATATTCGACCCAGTGTCCGGGGCTAACCACTTGTCCTATTCCCTAAAGGGCAGGACGCACTCTTGCAGATCGGGATATCGATTATGGAGATCAGGGCGGATTAACGGTTGATTAGGTTTTACTTCTGCGCCGGAATCAATCATGAAACTTGTATTTCTGGGCTTGGTGTTGGGCGTTTTAATTCGGACGGAGGGTACCGTGTTTATGTTATTAATGTCAATTACTCGGAATAGTGGGCTCAACATGCCCTCTTCTGGGATTTCCTCCTCTTCCCTGATCCGTGTCTTCCTTCTGCTTCTGCGATGTCTCCTTTACAGGTGGATCCTTGGGTGGATTTTTCCCCCTTGCTATCGGGTACGTACTATAGTTTTGATTCTGATGGGCCCTGTCCCACGCGGTTCGGCGACGGGCCGTGGGTGTTTCCCCGGTCGTTGTTGATTCTGCTCATATTCCTTCGAGCTTTCAACTTCCTACATTCTTCGACGATCGTGTGGCCAGGATTTTTTCAAAATCTGAATTGCTTTTAGGGTATTCTTTTCCCCGGATCGTTGTAATTGTTGGGCCGTGATGTATCGAATCTTTCGTTGCGACCTCTATAACCGTTCCCATTGTTGTAGTTGTTTAGGTAATTGCTCGATTACCGTAATTATTGTTGCCGTAGCGAGGCTTGTCTTCTCGAGGTCTCTTTTCCTGGCTTAGGTGGTTCTGTGCAGCGATGTCGAGGATCTGCGTTTCTATCAGTAGTTCCTGTATCTTGGATTTCTATCGATGCTGCTCCCGTATCTCACGCCTGAAACGCGCATGTTCATCCTGAATTTCCAGTGTGAATCTTGGACGCCTTTTTCGATTGCGTCGTCCAGCGTATCGTATCCTTCGATCCTCAGTCGTGTGGCGATGTCGGGTAATAACCCTTGGATAAATGCTTTCTGGCTTGCTTCCTCTCTGTATTTCGAGCTCGGTTCGGTGATCGAGCTGTTCCGTATCGCTGTTGGTCACCGTCCATAATTAGATCGCGCAACTCTCGTATTTTGATGTAGAAGTCGAGGACACTTTGATTTGGCGTTTGGAATGTCCTGCTTAGTTCACCACGGTAATAATTCGCACTCTTAAAAGGAGAGAATAACTTTCGGATTTTGTTGCATAACTCGCTGACCGAATTGAACTGGGAACGACCGACTATTCTGTAAGCTTGTCCGGGCGCAATTTGTTTAGGAATTGTTCTTACTAGAAGGGGGCTCGTCACTTGAAGGTAAATAATCTCGTGCACGATAGCACGATCTCACAAAGGGGATAACTAACTGGCGCGCGTGCCGTCGAACGTCATGTATGCCGTCTGCGGCCTCCTTGACTCGCTTTGTGGATTCCGGATGAGACTTCCCGGAATTTGTAGAAATTTGTGACGGCCCTGGTAAAAATTCTCTTGTTATTTCTTCTATTCTAGCGCGGCCTTCGTTGGGAGGTTGATGGAAACTAGTACGGTCAGGGTCTACTGGGCGACTTCTCAATTCTCTGACCTCTGCCATCAAATTCTTGGACTGCACTTCTCAATTGTTCATGCTCCTGAGATCATCTCTGTACGATTCTTGGGTGAGGTCGTCTCGCTCCTAATGGTCCAGCCTCAGCTAGCTTTCTTGGAGTCTCTTCTCCAATGCTTGTCGTTCCTGCTCCGCACGTTGCTCTTGTTCCCCGTAGTCTTCTTTCCTTTTGCTGTACTTGTTCGGCAAGAACCTGTAGTTCTTCACGCGGAATATTCCGTTCCTTCTGCGGAGCGATGTTGTGTACACCCTGTCTTGGCTTAGTACTCATTGTGAGATTTAATAAATCGGTTGGTTTACGAGTAAAATGTTGACCAAGAAGTGTTACGGATCCCACCGCTTTGTCACCAATTTTATGTGTTACGGACGATTTGGGAGGAACGGCGTCCTGGAGCAGCTCAGAACGTCGTTTGGAATAGGAAGGTGAGTATGGGACGTACCGGCAGCAGTGTATCCCCGACTGTAGGTAAAGTGGAGCGCGTAAAGGTAAGATGTATCGACGTAGGGGATGAAGCGTTGCCGGTAGGATTATAACGTTATTTCCTTCAGGTGGGTCCGCCGAATCGTCCAGAGGGTTGGCGAACGAATACACGTTCCTACAACCGTAACTAGCGACTCGGTAGGGGCAGGCGTAATGAGAAAGTAGGAGAAATGAGCGGATGCCAAGATTTAGAGCAGCTATAAGTATTTATTCGTGACCGTTATACACTGCTTGCATTTGAGCGCACCAATTATAAATATCAGCAGGAATTAGATTATTCTGAATATTAGGTAGTTCGCTTATGTATCGAGATAATATCTCCGTAGGTATCTCCTGATGGGAATGGACTCTTGGCGGCCTGGTTCGTATCGATAAAAGGAATTGGCGTTGGAGGCGGCTTTCGTATGACAAGAGTACGGTAGATTCGCAATCATCTGTCGTTTGTTAAATCAATAACCTCGACGTCTGGTTTCCTCGGTGTCCAAGGTCGAGGTGGAGGCTTCCGGACAACGGGAATAACAAGGTTCGCCCGGATGGCTGGAGTTTTGCGGGATCTTAAGCGCCAATGGTGCTCTTGTAACTCGCGAATGCGTCGTTTGTACTCAAGCGAGCGCGGTGTTTGATTCCGCCGCGACGCGTCGTTTTATTAGGTCGTTTAGACCGGGTTGTCTAAGAATCACTCCAAACGTATGCTTAAGCTAATTGTTAATAAACAAAGGTAGTAAAACGTCTAGATACCCTCTCGATTCTTTTTCTTGTTAGAGGTGTCGTTCCCGGTGCGTTTCCTTTGAGACGCTACCAAGGCAGGTGAGAA
>JASGYR010000178.1:0-95594 GCA_030068185.1 Colletes collaris | reverse complement strand
TTCCTATACATATAACCGCCGCTCGGCCTTAGTTTCCGAGATTTTTCTTCAAAAAGATCGCTTTACTACTCCCACAATGAATTCTGTCTATATGTACATATCTGTGGCTCTGTATTGCATCAGTCCACGATCGTTGCTTTTTCTCTTGTTTGTATTAGTCAGCATGGCAACAAGCGACAAATAATGTATAATGTCAGAGCTAAATCTAGTTCTGCATTGTTGTCAAAGGTTCAGGCTGTATTCACAGTATGGAACTCGCCAAATACATTATGTGGAAGGCTATTTGGGTGAATTCTTCTTCCGTCGACAATATCATGCTAATGATCTAATAATTACATTTGTCGAAGTAATGGCTGAAATCTCTTCCCACTTCTGATAATATCAATAAAGAAAATTGAAATAGAAAATGAATGCGTGTGGCCGCCGTTAGGCGGCTGACTTTCTACAAATCGAGTTTTTAAGCACAGCTGTTATACGCATTCATTGCCGGCCGCCTCGATGTATCTATAGAAACAATAAACAATCGGCGAGTCGTATACATACTGCAGATTTTTTGTCAACGATCGGCGAGTCGTATATATACATATAACAGGCACGTACTTAAGTGTAGATAGAATTCATTATTATGTAATGCTGGCGATATTTGTGATATTATAATTTTACAACTTTGGAATAAGTAAGGTATTGTGTTGAAATTTGGTTTATATGTATTTATGGACATTGAAGAACACATATTTACAATACAAAATAAAAAATTATTTCTCATATTTTTCTATGGTATGGTAAATTCTGAAACAATTCCCAATATACATAGCAGGTTGATTTATACATGTTTCACAATAAAATGTTGTTTGACGTCTTTCTCCTGGTGTTTTCCTGTCGGAACAAATAATGCAAGTCCCGGTTTCTTTGGCCTACATTTGGAATATAGTAACTTATTATTCGATTCTGTTGTCCGACAAAAAGAACGTTAATTTATTTAGATTATAACTTAGAAGATAGCAATAGGAATGGTTCGACTTTGAATGATGAGGGGAGGGGGGGAGGGGGGAGTTCAGATTTTACGTTTATAGTTTTTTTACGTTTTTACGTTTTATGTTCTTTATGTTAAATAATTTTAGTAAACTTATTAAATAATATAGTTTATATAGTTACGTTTATTGTCCACGTGTTTGAATCCGACCATACGCCTCTGACCATCCTCGACAATCTTTCCACTTCCAACGTAAAACGGCTGATATAACTACTCATTTTGTAGAATATTTCCCATTTTAATAGGAAAGTACAGGGAAAAACATGTGTTTCTTAAAAATTGCGGTGAAATCAGTTCATTCTTCTTAATCACTAATAAACTTTCATGTCCCCTCAGAGGGGACAACCGAATGCAAAGAAATTTAAAATATGTTCATAAAATATTATCGTTTTAAAACGTGTATTTCCGTAAAAACAAATTTTTGCAATTATTTCTTCATTATAGTATATTGCTTATACATTGTATATGCCTACACAGGTCGGAAAGTCAAAAATGCTGAGGCAGTCTGAGAATCTCGGCTCGAGAATATGCGAGATCGAATTTCAGCTGTGTTGAGAGCAAGAAGGATAGACTGACATTCGCCGCCTTTCTCGAATCTACGAGAAACTATACGAAACGCCAGAACTCATATACAAGGTGGATGGCATTGGTGTGTCTGAGTGGTGGAACCATTCCCGCTTTCGGCACGGGTCTGCCGTCTGATAATACTCCGCCATGTCTTTTCCAATCCCTCTCCATAATCAGCTCACATGTATTTACGTACACACTCAGCTGGCTGCCCATCAATACTAATTCAGTGCCCTAGTTTCTCAAGCTAACCGCCATCCGCGGAAAGGCCGCTTCTAAAATCATTCAAGATTTTCAGGTCGGTATGACAGTCAGATTCGGCCGCGAAAGTCCATAAGGTGAGCGATCTATTCATATATCTCGTCTAGTGCTTAACTTTCGCCTTATGGGCTTTCGCGGCCGAATCTGACTGCCATACCGACCTGAAGAGTCGGAAGTGACAGCGGCTCTCTCATGGATGGCGGATAACCTGAGAGGCTTAGGCTTTGCTGAATTAGTGATGATGGGCAACCAGGTATAGTGTGTGCGTAAATACATGTGAGTTGACTATGGGGGAATTGAAAGACGGTGCAGTACCATCGGATGACGAACCCGCGTGCGAGGAGCTGCCCCACCACTTACACACACTAATGCCAACCTCCTTGCATATGCCAGGCGTTTCAGCATCTCTTCGAGGATTCGAGAAAGACGGCGAATGTCGGTCTATCGCTCTTGCTCTTAACACAGCGCCGAAATTCTCGACGGCCCAGGCATTTTTGACTTTCCGTTGCAATAAAACGTATACAATGTATAAACAAAATATATAATGAAAGCTAAAAATTTTGCGGAAATACACGTTTAAGGACCCCTATGATCATATTTTAACTATTAAAAAGACATTTTTACTATGCTTATGGACATTGTTCATATATTTATACTAGTAGACTATTGGGTCTAAACAACTGAATAAATTTCACTGTAATTTTAAATTTTTAAATCTGAAAATATTTGAGAATACTGTTCTATTTGTCCTCTCTGTTTAGCAATTTAAAAAAACGCTGACTCATTAAAATCAATCATATGAAAATGAATGGAAGTTGACACCGCCCCTACTGAAAATAAAGGACTGGAAAATTTTTGTTCTTTCAATGAAGGAAACTCTTTTACTTCATCTTTTTCGAAGGCAGAAGGCAAAGAGTCCGATTTCGCCACGGCAGAAAAACAGTAAGTTTGGACGCGACGCGTGGACGTTCCCCGAGAATAGGGGATCGGCTTTTTGTTTTCCAGAAACGCTAGCGACAATGTATTTTCCAAGAGAGTCGAATGTAAAGGACCACTGAAAGAAGCTCAGTCTACGATACATTTATGACCAGGATTTTGGGGTGCATGTGGCCTGAAGAGCGAATGAGACTAAACAGGCCACAGCAGCAGGTGACGCGACAGCGGACTTTGACCGCGTTAATATACTCCAAGTAGCGCGTGTCTGCGGAGGGAGGTGTACTGCGGGGTTCCGCAGGATCGGTCACTCAGGCCACTCACCAATGGAACATCGCGTACGACTTTTACGATATTTGCAGGCCGACCTCCCCGACGGCGTCAGCGCCGTGTGTTATGCAGATGACAGGAAGTATGCTTCGAGCGATTCCCGGTATCCTCCCAAATCGTGCGGAAGGGTTACCGTGGGGTTTTTAGTGGGTAGGACCCGCGCCCGTTATAATGGGCGCGGGGAATCCCACACACCCCTCCCGCCTCTCCCCAAAGAGGTGGTGAGGGTGTCTTTCGAAGATTTTCCCCACGACAAAAAAAAAAAAAAAAGGTAGCGCGTGTCGAGGCATTGATTGTTTATGAATGGAGAGAGAGAGTAGTTAAAAGAGGCAGACGACCTGACGTCGTACTGCTGGAAAAAATAAAGACTTTGTCCTGAAGGATCTGGCCACGGAGTGGGGAAGGCGTGGGACCTTCCGGTAAGAGCACTGTGAGGAACGGCACAGGACTTACCCCAGAACCGTCAGAAACAAGCTAACATACAGGCATGTCTCTATAAATTTCAAATCCATTAATCAATATGAATTTGTGATATTATGTCAATAATTTCGAAAATATGGTTTCGAGAAAAACGCATTTAAAATTTCTGGTATGATTATTAACCGTTGGGTACTCTTCCCTCCCTAAATGGCTATAACTTTGTTATTTTTACGAATTTTAATGAGTCTACGTTTGCTCTCAATTGCTAAATGAAGAGGACGAGTTCCGAGTCAAAGATCAGTTGCGGGGTTTAAAGGACAGATTTGCGGTTTTGTTCTCATTAATGTTTGCAGCGAGTTTGCGAGGATGTGTCCGATATATACATATGTATATAATCAATTCATTTTCTTCAATAATTCTCCATTGCAAAATTCTACAGTATTCTTACATTTTTTATATTTTAAAAATTTCCATGTTATTAGAAAGTAGATATACTGGCAAGTTTAACTTCACAACTTATAGTTCTAGCATGTATAACATGTAACCTTATATGTAACGCATGGTCACTTCGTATGGAAAGTGTGTGAATCTTCAAAAAGCGCCCAGGTCCGATTTCGAGAAATGTAAGATCTGTCAGTCACGATGGCTTTTGTCCGTTTACTGACGATTCGAACGATTGGCGATACCAGCAGGCCTGCTTTCGAGAAATGTAAACGACGTCAGCGATGCAAGAGCGAGAAGGAAAGCGAGTATCAGCCTGTTCTTCTCGGCTCTACCGAAACTCAACGAGCTCACGTACACGCAATTGAGCATAGTGTGCGAAAGCGAGGAATGAGGAGTTTCCGGGGGCCTGATGCTGGTCTGATTAAACTGATTTCGAGTCGCAAATACGTTTCTGCCGAGTTATTTTTTAATAAATGATGTATTACAATTTCAAAATAAAAAATAGAGAATTTGCGGTGATCGAAATCAGTGAAACCCGACCTTTCTAAATAATTACCAAAAATGATGGTTGATTATATACATGTAAAGCAATCGTTGGGGCGACACGTCGCAGTTGGGCGACGCGACGGATGTTGGAATTTATAAAGATAAGAGGTGTCGATTCCGAGAAAAGGGTGGAGAGCGGAACGATCCCGAGGAGAAACGAGCGTTCTGCAGGCAGTCAACGGGTAAAAACCTCTTACGAAAGAAGCATCTCACCGCCCTTTAGTTTTCTTCACCCTTTTGTCCGCTATAATTTCAGAAGTGGGATCCGACTGAAACAAGTTTATAGTGCACTACAGTTTTGTTTATTCGTGACTATACTAATTTTCTTTTTTATATATAAATCTTAGTGACTTTTGGGAACAGTTGTGATAACGTTGTGTTGTGATTGTCTGTGAACATTTTGGACTCTTGCGAACATCGGTTTATCTGACACATTTTGAAAATGGCCACCGGACAGAAACAGTCATTAAGTGACTTCAATATTCTTGAGTTAAAAGAAATGTTGCGAGAACAAAGTCAGTTGATCACTTTGGCAACCAAGAAGGCGAAAACTTATCGCTCGTTTGATACATTGTGATCCTGAAATTGAGGAATCGATTGAGTGGGAATGTTGAAAGAGTGTTCGCAAGAGAGAATTAAAGAATCCGGAGGCACGGATCAGGAGAAGCAGTTACGGTGAGCGCCTTTTGCAGACCGATCAAACCTCTGCGGTTGGGTCAAAACGAAAATTTTCCAGGCGAGTTGGAACTATTACGCAGAGAGAGAGCTGTTACAACGGAAAATCCAGATTTTACAACGGGAAAGGGAGTTATCTGCCGCCCCGATCTGACGTTAGTTCTAACTCAACGATCAACGTTCGAACGATCGCAGAATTTGCTAAATGAATTCTCGGGGAAAATGATAATTTTCCAAATTGGAAGAAGACAAGCTGAATTGCTGCACAAACACCTACCATCTGGACGAAAGATTTAATGAGGATTTTTGATTAGCGCCTCAGGTTTGCGAGAGCAAAGGCTTTAAAGTGGTTTCATTCAACATCGGATCACTTAGAAATCCCAATAGCTACTACTGTTTGAAAACATGCAGCGACTTTTTGGTTATAAATCTAAATCGAATTAGCGCTCAGAAGAGAATTTGAGAAACGCATGTGTGGCAACGGTCAGAAAATTTTGCGGACTATTATCACGATAAAATTTCGTTATCTAACAGACTCGTTAGACTCGAGGAAAATTGGCGGATTTGATTATTGAGGGCATCCCCGATTATCGATTGCGAGACCAAGCTACAGATGAATCGGTTTCAAACGACAGACGCTGACATTTTGGAGGCTTTCCAAAATATATCGCTGACAGTCGATGTGAGAGGTGATCGTCGTGATACAAACAAGGGACGAAGTTCAATTGCAAAAGAGGGCCCACCCATGGTGCGGAAGGACCTTTTTTTTTTTTTTTTTTTTTTTGGTGGGGGAAATCTTCGAAAGACTCCTCCCACCTCTTTGGAGAGAGAGCGGGAGGGGTGTGTGGGTTCCCCGCGCCCATTATAACGGGCGCGGGACACTACCCACTAAAAACCCCACGTGTGAACCTTTCCGCACGATTTGGGGGAGGATACCGGGAATCGCTTGAAGTATACTTTGGTATCCTCCCCGTGCCGCGCTTTGCGCCCACCCGCGGGGACAAACGGTCCCCCGGTAATCACTCCCTGTCTCATAGCGGCAGGACGAGGTCACATCGTCCTGCCGCCATCCGTCAGTGCCGCGTCTAGTGGCGGCTGCGAGCTAACTCGCAGCCGCCGCGACCCCTTTCTACCCCTCGGAGGCCGGCAGCTCATGGCAGCGCACCAGGCCTCCGAGGGTGCCGCTCCGTGCGCCGGGCCCGGACAGGAGGCACCGCCACACATCCCGGTCCGACCCTACTCCGCCTGGCGGGAGGGGCTCTATTAGGACCCCCTCCCAGCCTGGGTCATGCGCCACGCCGAGGGCCGCCGCGTCGCCTGACGCCCGGGCGACGCTCTCTCGCCACCAAACGAGCGCGAGCTTCAGCACGCCGCTGACGCTCGCGCTCCCTTCCCGCGGTGTCCTTCTGCAACATTACGATTTCGCAGAAGGAGGCCACGGCCCTCCACTTCTCCTCGCTGCCGAGCATGGCGCGCACCATTCCCCCCGCAGCGAGACATACCGCCCGAGGACGCCCAGCAGGAGAAGGCCGTCACCCTACCAAGCAGCGCAGACCTCGAGGGTATGTTCCGCCGTGTCCTGCTCAGCGTCACAATGGCGGCAACGCGCCGTCGGCTCCTTCCTATCCGGCACAGGTATCTCCCCGAAGCTGCCATGCCCCGAGAACACCTGTGCCATCCTTCCGCGGCAGCTCTGTCCAGCCACTCACATAGGAGTGGCCGAACAACCCGACTTGTCCGGTGCCCACGCGGTAGGCAGGAGCCAGCCGCTCTTGCCACGCGTGCACCACGGACTGCCCCAGGCTCTGGCGCTTCAACTCGCCCCAAGCAGGTTCCTGCACACCCGGGACCGCCCCCACCCCCGCGCGACGGTCGACGCGGTGACGATACATCATCGCGTGCGACCGCGCGAGGAGATCCATGGGCGGCATCCCCGCAAGAACCGTCGCCGCCTCACGTGACACGGTCCCGGTCCCGCGGACGTACGCCTGTGAGCCATCCGCCTCTGCACCCGACGCAGCATAGTCGTAATGCCGCGCCGGGAGGCTGCCAGAGTCGTCCGCCCCAGATTTGGGGCGCCCCGTAGCAGGACCACCTGACTGAACCATTGCCACATAGGGCGGCGAAGACTCGGCCCGCCGGAACCCCCCAGGTTGGGCAAGAATCCCGGCCCAAAGCCCCGACCATCCTGCTCAGCCGGGGACCAGGCAGCGGAAATGCTCCTCGAAGCGCCAGTGGCTATCGGAGGATCAGCCCCAGATACCTCATCTGGGGCTTCACCTCGATATTAGCACTCACCCACGCGGATCCAGAGGGGTGGCGGATCCTGCCGAGGTGAATGGAGACGCCTATCACGCACTCGGTCTTATGGACCGCCACCCGTCATCCCCATCCCTCTGATCCGGTCTCGCTGGTGCGGGAAGGACGCTTCGTTGCTACAATTGTGGCGAGACAGGACGCGAAGATGGATTGCAGAAACCAGATTCTGTCAATGGGTTCATGCTACACGTGTCGGTGATACTACGCATCCGAAAGCACGGAACTGTCCCCACAGAACGTTTTGATAAGGAAGCCACCATAGTCGTCTCATCTGCTGCAGCCCAGTTCTCCAGATAATCCATTCATGATACCCGTCGAATTCAGTACGACGGACATACACGGTAAACCTTTTTATTACTCATATGAGGCCATTCTTGATTCGGGATCACGGAGGCATTACCATTGCATACATACTTACCAATGATCGATAGCAACCGTAGTTATAATGGTGTAAACGAGTCCCAATTAATTATTGATGGTATTTTTAGTAGCGAAGTTAAGAACAATGGTGTTGCTATATTTATGAAATTTTTCGTTGTTCCGGATCAGACCATGTCCTATATTGTTTTGTTAGGCAGAGATTATATAATGTCCCTACCATAAAAATTTCACTGAGCATGCAAATTTAATATTGAAAATGTCGCTTCGAGCAATAAAATTGAGGATATTGATTGTTTCGAGCACCAAATCTATGCACGAAATAGATTGTGTCGATGAAAACCAGAGTTTACGATTAAATATCGACCCACCATTGATTTTAATATATCCTTGAGTACAACAACTCTATTATGAAGGAATTAATGTTTCCTCTAGGAGTAGAAGGCTCAGCTTCAGAAACTGTCAACATCTGGAAATGTTCATTTTACTGTGAAAACGGAACAACCGATTAGTTTTCGACCTCGGCGATTATCTTATAGGACAAAGAAAGAGTTGCAAACGTATTTTTATATGATTTGCAGGACCGAAAGATTATTAGACCTAGTAATTCACCTTATGCAAGTCCCATTGTTTTAGTTCAGGAAAAAGACGGGGACATACGGTTTATGCATAGATTATAGAGAATTGAACAAGATAACAACTTCCAGCGAAGGCGACAATTTTCCGACCCCATTGATTGATGATTGTTTGGATCGTTTACGCGATAAAAATTTTTACAGGAAACTAGATTTAAGAAATGGATTTCACCACGTAAAGTAGCCGAATCGTCAATTAAATATACTTACCCCGTTTGTTACACCCTTAGAGTCAATTTGAATATTTAAGAATGCCTTTTGGTCTAGCAATGCACCACGAGTTTTTCAACTTTGATACATTAATACTTTATCTTTTTTTTTAAACTTAATCCGGAAGGATCAAGTTTTAGTATATTTAGACGACATTTTAATTGCCACTGATACAGTAGAAAGAACACCTCAATAATTTAAAAATGTTTTTAGATTGGCATGTCGTTATAATTTAGAGTTTCAGTTGGATAAATGTTTCAAGTTTCTCTACCGACAAATAACTATCACTTAAGTCTTTATTTGGTTGACGAATCAGGAGTCCGGCCAAGTATAGAAAACGTTGAATCCGTTTTAAATTATCAAATTCCGCGAAATATTAAGGAGATACAACTTGATTTTGTATTTTTAAGCTCAGTTACACGTATATTAAGCTGGCGTGTTAGCCATTTGAAAAGGCCAAAAGCAAAAATTAATACGATATTTTTTGCTATTGTTATTTGCCTAATTATTTGCCAAAATTAATTTTTTTGCTCCAGCCGTTTTGGCTCAATGGCTACGCTTTGTAATATTAAGCTGGCGTAACCCACTTATTGTATACCTCTGTACGTAAGACAAAGATATCAAATACCATTACTTGCGGCACTATTTTGTTGCTAATTTGATTGCTCTTAGTATCCACTGAATATTAATTTTTAGCTAATATGATTTTCGAAAAACTGTGGCTGCTGCCTTAGCTCAATATTAACCTAACGTAGCTAACACATGTGTAGCGCCTTTGGCCCACTAACACAGCTATCGATACCATTCTTGTGCGCGGCATATTTTTTGCTAATTGTTGGCTATCAATCCCCGGAATATTAATTTTTGCTTTGCAGTCTTTTTCGAGAAACGTCGACCGCGCTGGACCAAGCGTTAATCTAGCTATAACCACGTGTCGCGCCTTTGTACCCTAACACAGCTATCGATACCATTCTTGCGGCATATTCTTTTGCTAATTATTTTGCTATCAATCCCCGGAATATGTAATTTTTGCTGCAGTCTTTTTCGAAAACGTCGACCGCGCTGGACCAGCGTTAATCTCGCATAGCCACGTGTCGCGCCTTTGTACCCTAACTTACAGCTATCGATACCATTCTTGCGGCATATTCTTTTGCTAATTATTTTTGCTATCAATCCCCCAGACATATTAATTTTTGCTTGCAGTCTTTTCGAGAAACGACGACCGCGCTGGATGGCAGCGTTAATCTATATAGCCACGTGTCGCGCTTTTAACGTACCTAACACAGCTATCGATGCCATGTCTTGCGGCACTATTTTTTGCTAATTATTTGCTATCAGCGTCCCGGAATTATTAATTTTTTGCTGCAGTCTTTTCATCGAGAAACGACTTTGACCGCTGCTGGATCAGCGTTAATCTAAGCATATACACGTATCTATAACGCCTTTGTACCTAACACACAAAAATGTAATATTCCGGGGACTGAATAACAAATAATTAACAAAAATATGCTCTGCAGGAGAATATTATCGACATCTGATATTAGGTACTAAAGGCTGCGACATCTCTTTATATTATTAAGAAATTAATATTGAGCTACAGCAGCTTTACAGTTTTTCGAAGTAATGGCTGGGGCAACAAAATTAATATTCAGTGGAGTTAGGCCAGCAATAAATTAGCAACAAAATATGCCGCAAGCATGTATTGATCTCTGATCTTACTGCTACATTTGACTACAATAAGTGGCTACGCCAGCTTTACTACTCATATTGACGGTAGCGTAACCATTGTTTCTCAAAACGGCTGGAGTAATAAAATTAATTCTTTGGCAAATAACCAGCAAATAAACTAACAAAAAAATATCGTGATTAATTTTGCTTTGGCACTCACTAATGGCTACGCCAGCTTAATACTACGTGCTAATTACTAATTCGGCGCTTTATTCCACAATTTTCTATGGCTGCAAGAACCTTTATACGAGCATGTTAAAGAAGATGTGTTAAATTCCGTTTTGGTCCTCAAGAAAACAATGCTATTGAAACTTTGAAGAAATTACTGGCTGAATCAACCAGTACTTGCCATATATTCACCACACTTACCGACAGAATTACATTGTGATGCCAGTACTACGGGTTTTGGTGCAGTTTTGATACAGAAAACAATCGGACGGAAAAACTTAAAACGGTATTTTACTTTAGTAAATGCAAACAACGTTAACAGAATCGAAATATCACAGTTTTAGGTTGGAGTGTTTAGCAGTGATTTATGCCATCAAGCTGGTTTTCATGTTTTATTTATCGGGCATCCCTTTTAAGATTATCACCAACTGCGATAGCTTTTAGATTAACGTTAGCCAAACAAAGCATCAATCCACGCATTTCTCGTTGGAGCAAATGTTTTTACAAGAATATGATTTCAAATTGAACATCGATCCGGGTCTACAGATGTCCCACGTAGATGCATTGAGTTCAGTTGCCACGCAATTTTTAATATTCAGAAACAGAAAAACACTTTCGAGCAAGTTCTTTCCTTCAAGCAGTCACAAGACCTGAAAATTCGAGAATTAAGACAAAAACTAGAATGTGTGGAGGACAAATATTCACTGAATTACGTGACGGTTTAGTGTATAAAAACTAGGTAATAACAAATTGTTATTCTTGGTACCGGAAAGTATGAAACTAATAACGTTATTCGAGCTTCCCATGACGATTTAGGTCATTTTTTGGTGTTGATAAGGTGGTAGAAAATATTTCCCACTAGAATATAATTGGTTCCCAGATATGAGAAAAAGGTCAAGATCATATAGGAAATTGTTTAAAATGCATTGAGTTTTCAAATCCTGAGTGGAAAGTCTGAAGGATATTTACATAGTCTCGATAAAGATAATCTGCCGTTCCAGACTATACACTTATCGATCCATTACCAGCGCCGCTGAAGAACGTTGCGGTCGAGGATATAAACATATTTTATCTATAGTTGACGGTTTCTACTAAATATATCCAGGTTACTATCAGTGCAAATCCACCAAATCGGAAGAGACCATTCGTCATTTAAGGGGAATACTTCCGGTGATTATAAATGTAAACCAGAAACGTTTGAGTAGTAGCGATCTGAGAACATGTTTCACTTGAGGGAGTTATTCAGGGGATTTTTATGCAGGATGAGAAAGTATAGAAGGCATGTTTGGGTTGCTATTACAGGAACACCTCGGGCTAATGGTCAAGAGTGGAACGATACAATCGTATTATTAATCCTATGTTAGCAAAATTAAGAAGTATAAGTCCGGGAAAATGGGGATCCCAGTACTAGAGCTCGTAGAGATTTTTCTAATAAACTAACACTGTTTGTCGTTCAACAAATGAAACTCCATGTAAACTGCTTTTGGAAGGAACCAGTTCCGGAGATAATAAACGATAAAGTTACGAGCGAATTCTTGAAGCACAGAGTGAGGAGGGAAAAGAGAGACCTGGTGGCGATACGTACATGGCCACTAGCTACACAAAGCTTATTCAAAAAATCAACGAATGAATGAGCAAATTTATAATCGTTACACACAAAAAAGCAACTATATACAAAACTGCAATTGATTATGTTATGATAAGAAATCGTGATGTTTACACCCGGTATCAATAAAAAAGCTGATCCCGAAATTCCGAGGAAGTTCCATATGAGTAAAAGGTTTTAGATAAAGATGGGTACGTTGTAAGAAGACATTGATGGATTTCTTTGACAAGGAGTTCCATTTTCAGGAATCGTTTGGACCAGACAGATGAATGAATCATGGATTCGTCTTTAGACTAAATAGTTAGAATCAGTTTAGCTAGTTATATAAGTTTACATTGTTGGAATCCCGGGTGGTCAAGTAACGCTCCTTTTGTATAGTAAGAGTTTATTCATTACATTGAACTCACCGAAGACTCAGCAACTATTATACAGAATGACGGAATTTGCAGCGGAATTTGACTTTTTGGCAAGACGTTAACACCAGCAGACTTCTTGTGCAACTCTCAACCCCTGGGCCCTGCGGGCCGGGTATATACAGGGTGCGGCATTTTAAACAGGTCACCTGAATAACTCGCTTGTTTTTGAAGATAGCCGAAAATGCATTAGACCAAACTTACTTGGTATCGGGGGGCTCATAATCTGGTATTACCAATTTTTCTGTAGGTGGATGCGTCAAGGAGATATGAAGGTCAACTCCTGTTTTTAAATGGAACAGTATATTTTTTTACTTACATTTCTGATAGAAATTGTTTCAAGGCAGAATACAGGCGTGACCTATTATGAGAAGAGTCATTCGAGAAATTCACCAAAGTCAACTGCAATAGAAAATAAATTGTCTCAGTGTACTTTTTACGAGATACTTGTATATCACGTGTGTGTATTACGTGACACAGGTCACAAATGGCGATAAACAAACATTCAAATCTACATTCCTTACGCTTATCTGTATCCTCAAACATTATTAGGTAATTTGACTACCGACTAGAGTACAACTTCATAATATTTATTCCCAGTCTAAATGTTCAGTTTTCTAAAATGCGTTACATGATAGCAGAAAGTAGAAATGGTTCCACTATTTATGGTGAGAATGTCACTTAGAATTATGAGGAAGCGATTACGTGTATAGTGGTGAAACATTTCCCGATCGTAATAATACACCGTCACTTTCTGTCTTTACAAACATTATAAAAAGTTCCAGAGAAACTGGAACTTCATGGATAACAAAACACGTAATCACTTGCAAACGAGGCAACTAATGATGGAAACTCGATAAATATTGTAGTAGCTGTAATACGAGATCAGATGTTAGTACAAGACAACTGAAACGCTTGAAAGTGGGATCAGTCGACGGAAATTATTTTACAGATATTACACATTAACAATCAGTATGTGCAACGATTTAGACTATGTATCCATGTTCAAGGTCGCCATTTGGAACACTTTGTAGTAGCAGTATCCAAAGTATCCAAGTGTTCGAAGAGTGCTTTGGAGAACCAATTTATTTTCTATTGCAGTTAGCTTTGGGTGACGCTTGAATGACCTTAATAATAGGTCATTTATTCACTTGGCAAAACACTCTATCTAGAATGTAAATAAAAAATATACTGTTCCATTTAAAAACAGAGTTATTATTCATATCTCATGACGCCTCCACCTACAAGAAAAAATTGGTAATACCAGATTATGAGCCCCCCGATACCAAGTAAGTTTGGTCTAATGCATTTTCGGCTATCTTCAAAAACAAGCGAGTTATTCAGGTGACCTGTTTAAAATGCCGCACCCTGTATATATGTCTTATCAATAGTAGGGGAGGAGGACCCTTAGACCTAGTGACTAACGAGCCTTGTGACTAACAGACGATGACGTATCGATCTTTGACCTATTGGTCATCGTCAACAATATGCATCATTAACTTTATATCTTATTAATTGTATAAGTTTATATTTTTGTCAGCTTAAGCATTTTATGTTAATATTATAGATAGCACGATATAATTGAATTCTAAGATAAAGGTAAAACTGTACGTATGCATACATGATTGAGGACAATCACAATTGTCAGGGATTGGCGAGTTGTAAGCTTAATCGTTGGGGGCGACCGTCGCAGTTGGGCGACGCGACGGATGTTTAGGTTATAAGATAAGAGGTGTCGATTCCGAAAAAGGAGGAGAGCGGAACGATCCCGAGGAGAAACGAGCGTTCTGCAGGCGAGTCAAATAAAACCTCTTACGAAAGAAGCATCTCACCGCCCTTTAGTTTTCTTCACCCTATTGTCCTTTATATACATATGTTTATATCGGACACATCCCTCGTCATTCGATAGCTTATCCAAAAAAACTCTGTATGCAAATTTTTAACTTGAAATCTCGATCGTGGGGGGTAATAATGGCGAGAAAACAGAAAATTATGTTTTTGTACAATTTCTGATGACCTATTAAGTAAATGTAAAACAATACACAGAGACATTTCGCGTACCGGGGCACATATTTTGGAGATTTTCAGATTTTTGATTGAAGAACTAGGTAGTAAAAATAAAAACTGTAAAAAAATGTCGAAAAATGCCGATTACGTATTGAAGAAGGTCCGGAACTACTTTTATACTTGTATAGTAAACAGGTATTGCACTGTTACTATTATTCTCAATTTTTTCAGATTTTTCATTCTTGTGCGCCGCAGTGAAAAAAATAAAAACCGATTTTATCCTCATTTTTTGCGTATTGGAATAACACACGTTGAATTTTATGAATTCTTCAATATATGAAAGGTGTTTTCTAGAAGGCTGTTTAATGTTTCTACAAACTAGGCAGAATTATATAACAAATGAAACAAAATTTTTTTTTCTACATTATTTTCTTCAAAAATCTGACTACATAACAATGCTTTATATTTGTTGCAAATGTTCTAAAAGCAATTTACAAATATTTTAACGTGAAATATATATGAATATAATTTTAAGAGCGTTTTATTTTTTTGTCAACAACAGTTATTATTGTAAGAGGATGGCCACAAGGATTCAGAGGTAAGTGCAGAAAGGCAGAGTTATTTAACATTTAAAGTTCCGCCTGTAGAATGACAAGCGTCCAGCTAAACAGCTGGTTCGCGCGGACGGTTGCGGCAGGCGAGTGCTAGTGGTTTCTCACGCAGCCATGAAAAATTCTGCTTACCGACATTAATCGACAGCCTTAGATTTTGTGTCCACTTATGGGAATGCGAACACCTTGCCACCACGTTGAACAAGATTCAACCACTGTCTTATGAAAAATCCAGAAGGGCATATCAAAACTCGTCCGACGAGATTTTCACAGAGAAAGGGTGAATGCCGAGTTCAATACGCAATGTTGTGAACAAAATCACCCACGTAAATGCGTTATACACGCCCCACGATTGTCCACAGTGTCCACAAGTATCACAAATAATCCTTTCAGGCACTAACCACTATGCAATTAAATAAACACGTACCGCGATTGTGTTGATTCCATTGAGATGTCTACGTGTACGATGTATCCACGATTCTTCCGAGATACTTACGAATAAAACTGTTATTAATTTTCAAATACACTTCAATTTAAAAATGTCTTGCTAAATTGAATTTAAACGCCTTTTGTCAGCGAACTCGCGTTTGAGCCTTGTGGCGGCAGGCAACGCTTTCGAACTGCTGGTCGCCAGTCGGCTTGCGAGTCGCCGCCGCGATTCCGCAGAAACTTACGCGGGTCACACGTGGCCCTATAGGTGACCGAGTCGTCATACGAACAACAAGGGAGGAATCGGGGGTACTTAAAACCCTAAGCGTTGGACGAACCACACAGTTCTGCCCTGACCACGATGTACGACATATCGCTTTGTTAAAATATATATAGTTCTTGTTAACCCAACTGTTCTTAATTCCCTCAACCCATTAAGTCGTTACAAAAAGATTCAGAAGTGGGATCCTGGCAGATCATTTATACGATTTGCGAAGTTAAAACCGCGTCGTATTGTATTCTGACGATCTTACCTAATTTTAGTAAGACATTGTGTAAGGAAGATTAGTTGAGGTGATTTGTAACCAAATATCAAGATGCCAGCGGGACTCAAAAAAATATTGATCGATAACCTTACCGTGGCCCGAATTGAGGAGGCACTTTGCTTCGGGCACGAAGACTTCCAGTGGGTGGAAGCAAGCCTGATCTGATTACCCGATTGCTGGAAAAGGAACGGAACATTGCAAGTAACATTAATAAAGCTTGTTGAAAGAATTAAATCGTACGGGCGATGATGTCACGGAAGACCAGACTGGGGACGATTCGCTCATTGCGGACGAAACCGTAGGAGAAACCGGACTACATCGCATCGAAGAGACAGAAAGAGCGATTTCAGTAGAAGAACCGGTAAGCAGGAGGGAGTTCGAGCTTCGACAGCGTGAGAAAGCATTACTGGAACGAGAACTACGGATAATGCAGAGGGAGATGTCATCGTCGCCAAGATCCATGACGTCTGAATCAATCAGCAGGCCAGGTAATCTAAAAGCCATTGCCGAAATGCTTAACGAATTTTCTGGTGAAGACCAAGAATTTAACAATTGGAAGCAACAAGCTCTGTTGCTACAGCAATCGTATGCTTTGGAAGAAAATACGATGAAATTGATAATTGTCCAACGATTGCGTGGGAGGGACGTTCGCAAAACTGGTTTCAGGCAAAATCTGAAAACGTAAGTGTAACATGTAAGATCAAATTTTTGATCATTTACGTCAGTTATTCGAGTCATCAGCAAAGCAAATTGCAGTTTACGAAGAAATTGGAAGCACGATGTTGGAAAAAGAATAATAAACATTTTCAAGAATATTTTTTACGATAAGTTGATTCTCGCCGAGAAAGCAAGCACCGCTCTCGACCCGAGATAGTTCACTTAAATATTCTGATGGAGTGCCGGACACCGATCTGCAAAACCAGGCACGCATGCACTGTTTCACATCTCCAGAGATACTTCCATGCAGGATATATTATGCCAAAAAAGCACGGAAAAAGATCGCGATGCTTGACATGTGTTGCCATAATTGTAAAGCCACAAGAGCGCGTTACGGCACCAAGGACCTCCCTGACCGTTGGTTTATGGCGCGCTAGCCTGAGCGAGAACCCGTAGTCGCCAAGGTTAGGAAAGCGCTCCGTCAAATACACATGGCCCACCCCTGGCGGTGGTGTCCCGTTTTTCCAAATTGAGAAAAGAGAGTCAGTCGAGCTAGGCCCGCGGTAAGGGGGCAGTTGAAATAAAGATAACCGTCCTCAGTAGCTCTTCGCATTTTTGCTTATACGCTTTCTGCCCTTTATCCGTTTTCGACCATCCTTACATAATGATTTAACCAGAACAATAGCAAGCAGAGAAATTTCAGCGAAACGATCAACTGCTAATATCATTTCGCGCGTTTATTGTAAGTGAAAATGTCGACTTTGGTCATTTACTAGATGCCATCACTCGAATTTTCAAATATTTTCAAAATTATTAATGCTGTATTTGATCACTTTTATCCAGCCTTGCGCAGCGAAGACATTCATTTTGGATAAACTATTTCGGATTATATCTGATGCTGTACATCAAAGGCAATATCCGAAGTGGTTTATAGAAACTGAAATGTGCTACACATCGAAAAAGATTTAGTTTATTTCACAATGATCACGAAAGATACATAAAGATACAGTGTGGTTAAGGTCCAAGAACTGAGATTCTCTGTTAATAGAAATTCTCTGTATTTCCAGACTGCGTACTTTACAAGAATTTGTAAACCATGGCTTTTATATAAATGTATTCCATTATTTAATGTATACACTTATAATATATTTGGACATATTTTGAATACCATTCAAGGTTTCGTGTTTTGCAAGGGAATTTGTGGGATGTCATATATAATAGTAGAAATCATTATAATTTGTCAGAGCCACTATTGGCATGGTTCCTATTTTCAAGAAACGTTGAGTGTTATTCAGGATTGATTATGAAGAGTCCTTTCTTCACGCCTTCACGTATTGGCCAATCCTGTTAACATTACTACACATACAATAATATTAATATTATTGTATACATACATAGTAGTAATGGAACTAAGATGAAAAAGAAAGGCACTTATAATTATAATGGTAATTTCTCATGGATTCTATTTTTAGGCCTTCATATATGAGCAGAGTCAGTCAGAGAAATCATTCACCGAAGAAGAACATTTTATGCGATGCATCTGGGAAATTCACAAAACTTACGTTCTACATTATTGATCCCGTTTAGAAATCTTGTGTATAGTATACTGCAATTTGTATATTTTTTGTTATAGTTATATGTTGTATAAGTTGCTCAGTCTGTATGCACGCTTCCTTTTTGTACATGTATGACTTTTGAACCCATTTATAAATAAATAAATAAATAAATAAATAAGAAAATTTTAATTTAATTTGAGTTATTACCTAATCATTTTTATAATTATAATTTTATTACTTTACATTTTTAAATTTCTTACAAATAACGTGTATCAAACCTTGAAATGAGAACACAAAACTTAAATGTAAAATTACATTGAAATTCATTTGGTTGTTTAGACTCAATCGTATTAATAGTATAAATATATAAACGCACGTCCATAAGCGTAGTAAAAAAATGTCTTTTTTAATAGTTAACCCTTTGCACTCGGCCCCTTTTCGGACGTTAGCTATCAGCAACTCGACGCCACTTTCTCGCGAAAACGTACACACTTTGAGTCGTGATGATATTATATGGTTACAACTTTGGAACCAAGTAAGGCATTGTGTTGAAATTTGGTTTACTATATGCTTATTTGTGGACATTGAAGTACACATATTTACAATACAAAATAAAAATTTATTTCTTATAATTTTCTATGGCATAGTAAATTCTGAAACAATAATTCCCAATATGCATAGCAAAGTTGATTTATACATGTTTCACAATAAAATCGGCTTGTTTGACGTCTTTCTCCTGGTGTTTTTCCTGTCGGTTAACAAATAATGCAGTCCATTTTCTTTGGCCTACATTTTGGAATATGTAGCTTATTATTCATTCTATTGTTCGACAAAGAACGTTCATTTATTTAGATTATAACGAAGATAGCAATAAGATGGTTCGACTCTGAGTGCAGTTTCGATTTTACGTTTATAGTTTTTACGTTTATGTTTTGTATGTTCTTTTTATGTTAAATAGTTTTAGTAAACATTAAATAATATAGTTTATATAGTTGACGTTTTTATTGTCCACGATGTTTGAATCCGACGCCATACGCCTCTGACCATCCTCAAACAATCCCTTCCACTTTCAACGTAAAAACGGCTGATATATTTCTCATTTAATAGAATATTTCCCATTTTAATAGAAAAGTTTACAGGAAAACATGTGTTTCCTTAAAAATTGCGCTGAAATAAGTTCATTCTATGTAATCACTAACTAAACTTTCATGTCCCCTTAGAGGGGACGACCGAAGTACAAAGAGGTTCAAATATGATCACAAATATTATCGTTTAAAACGTGTATTTCCGTAAAAACAAATTTTTGTAATTTTTTTCTTCATTATTGGTATATTGCTTATACATTGTAGCACGCCTACACAGGTCGGAAAGTCAAAAATGCCTAGGTAGAGTCGAGAATCTCGGCTCGAGAATATGCGAGATCGAATTTCAGCTGTGTTGAGAGCAAGAAGGATAGACTCACATTCGCCGCCTTTCTCGAATCCCACAGAAGCTATCACGAAACGCCAGAACTCATATACAAGGTGGTTGGCATTGAGTGTTATTATGTAAGTGGTTGGGGCAGTTCCCTTTGGGCACGGGTCTGCCGTCTGATAATACTACCACTGTCTTTTCAATCCACTCCCATAATCCCAACTCACATGTATTTACGCACTTTACACTACAGCTGGCTGCCCATCAATACTAATTCAGTGCCTAGTTTCTCAACTAACCGCCATCCATGAGAAGAGGCCGCTAAAATCAGCTCCGAATTTTCTGGTTCGGTATGGCAGTCAGATTCGGCCCGCGAAAGTCCATAAGGTGAAAGGTCTGATTCATTATATCTCGTCTGTGGTTACAGATCACGCCAGTCGCAGGTACGCCACTTCCTGGGAGATTTTTCAACGATAATACAAGTGTACCACATCAAACTTGTTGCTCCTTGTGGTCAATCGATTGACAATATACAATTGTTAATTATGATTCCTATGCCGAGAAAATTAGTTGAATGTTTACTGCATCCGGTGAATGACCACAATTGTTGATATGGAATCAATAAATGAGCGATCAAAGTTACTGTTCTTCGATTTTTAATTTAATAAATGATCTCACTTGATCACTATACATATATCTGTGGCTCGAAGGACCATCTCGTGTACGTCACGACAATGTTAGAAGTATTGAATCACGTCGGAAAGAGTACTAAAAATGCTGGTTCTGGATTAATAATAAAATGGTTTATTATTCCTACTGTGATTGCACATCCCTTAATGGGTGGAGGAGTCAGAAGTGTGGTTTACGAATAGTCATTGGTTTACCGGAGAAAAAGGTAGGCTGGGACTTAGGAAGACTGGAGGTATGCATAAGACCGTTTTAGAAAAAAAGTCAGAAGAGTAAGGAGAATATCGGCGTGGATGCCAAATATTAAACCTAAATATGGGTGGATCGAACGGCGCCCTATCAATTACCTTTGGCTGGCATTTGGCTTTACGAATACGCCTAGGCAACAAAAATAGCTATTCAATAAAAGGGTAGCTATTGCAAGTGGTTTCGTTGACCACAACTCGCCTCGCAAAGACCGAGGTTTTCTTAGAACCCCAAACACGTGGGCCTACTCTAAATCATACATTGCTTCATGACCCAGGAATTCACTCGAAGATTTGCGAGGGCAACAAATTCTCCTGTTAATTAACAAAACTTATACAGGACTATACCTCCAGAAACACTTGCAAATAAAAACATTATTGAGCTGTAAATAGGTATTTACAATTAAAATTGATGAGAAAGAGAGATCCCGTGTAAATATAAAGCAAGCTTTGTAGTAAAGGGAGTTTATCCAAAAATATTTAGAAGTTTACAATGAGCTTTTGCACCGGTTGCTAGAATTTCAAGCTTCAGATTTATCATAGCATCTGCAAATCAGTTTAATTTATTAGTACATCATGTGGATGGTACGACAGCATTTTAAATGGTAAACTAAAGGAGAAAGAATTTACATAGAAAATTCCTGAAAATTGATGATGAGGAGTAACCAAGTGCCGCAACTTAAATAAAGCATTATATGGACTCAACTAACGCAGGAAGGTGCTACAGTTTGAAAGAATTTGAATAATGTTCTAAAGAAGAAGGTTTTGAAAGTTCATGCCATTAGATCTGTTGTATTTATATTTTTAAATATGAAGGGAACATATAGAAGAAAATATACAGGAGTGTTCGGCCACCTCTAGCAAAAATTTTAATGAGCGATAGTAGAGGGCCAAAATAAGGAACGAAAATCAAGAATACTAATTTTGTTGGTGGAAGCTTCGTTAAAAGAGATGTATTAACGTTTAAAAAGTGCCGCTCTTACTGAATTTTTTTCTCGAAAATGCGCAAGATTTCGGGGGTATGTCTATTCACCAAAAATGACTGTAATTGAACCCTACAACCGAAAATAATTTTTCCACAACGATTTGCAATTTTTTAATTTTATAACATAATTTCACACCTTCTCTATTATTTTTCTCGAAAGTGGGCAAGGATTTCGTGGGTATGTCTAATGACCAAAAACTGATTTGTAATTGATCCCCGCAACCGAAAAATAATTTTTCCACAACGATTTGCAATTTTTTTCTCCGTTGAAAAATTTAGGCACCTAATTGGATTTTCAGTAAGAATTTTTTCTCGAAAGTGCGTACTATTTCGGAGGTATGTGTAATGATAAAAATGATTGTAATTGATCCCGCAACCGAAATAATTTTTTAAAACGCATTTGAAAAATTTTTTTCATGAGGCCGAAAAATTTCAGCACCTACTCGAGTTTTTTCTCGAAAGTAGATAGGATTTCGGAGGTATGTGTGCCTCACCAAAAATGATTGTAGTTGACCCCCGCAACCGAAAATAATTTTTCCAGAACGATTTGAAATTTTTGAATTTAATTGTTAATAACTTTTTAACGAAGCTTCCATCAACAAATTAGTATTCTTGATTCTCTCTACTATTGCTCATTAAAATTTTTACTAGAGGTGGCCGAACACCCTGTATACGTAGTATGCCATACGTAGTTGATCCGCATCATTGTAACAGCAAACATGGAAACAATAAACAGTTTCAAGAACTATTTAATGAATCAGATTTAGATAGATTGACTTAAAGGAAATGGAAATTGTTCCTAGAGAATCTAGGGTTAATAGGGAAAAAGGTATAATAACTGTAGATCAAAGGAATGCATACATAAAATCAGTTTTAAATAAAGATTTTAATATGCATGAAGGATTGTAGATCTGTATAACAACTCCTCTCGAAAACAGAAGTGAAATTATGAAGCTATTAGGAACTCCCAGTTGAAGAGTATAATGCCACCTTGTCATGGACTGTATCCCATTTGATATGCCTAATGTATGGGATGGGTAATGTACACGTCCGGATATATGTATGCATAGCAGTAAAATGCCAATTAAGCAAAATATACAAATAAAAATAATGAAGAAACTCCTGGAAAAGTCTAGAAGAAAAGAGTTTTAAGGTATTTAAAAAGAAACGATAAATATCAAATATAACGTACATCAGGGCACAATACAAATGACATTCTGACAGGATATGTTGAGTTCAATTGGGGAGGAGATGAATACACAGGACAGAAAAAGTACCACAGGTTATTTATTTAAGCTATTTGGCCCAAAAAAGTGTTCAATATGCTAGAACTGAAAAAGGCAGCATAATAATCATTAGCGGTTTCAAGCATTAAAGCTGAATACATGGCTTTGCTTGAAGCTTAGTGAAGAAGAAGCACTTTTGGCTGAAAACACTAGCAAAATAGTATAAAAATAGATATATGTGTTTAGATTATATGGATTGTATGGATATATGTGGATTGGATTGTCCGGTCCTCCCACACTGTCCCGATGCCTGGGTAGTCACCGATAGACAGACTTTGGATCGAATATGGAAATTGCTGGGTAAGGAGACAATTGATCGTTACCTGGGTAGTCACCGATCTAGGAAAACACAGACGAGATCAAATCGACAAAAGTCCAAAGCTTGAAGTTAATTGGAAATAATCGGCAATGCCTAAGGCCCGTTCACTAATTACTATCACGCTTATTAAATAAGTTAACAGAAAAGTCTGTATGTTTAAAGGAAACAATTACGTATATGAGATTTAATTGATAATTTATTATTTGGATTTATGACATCAATATTCAGCTTTAGAACTGTAGTAAGGAATCGTAATATAATAAAAATGGTACAGAAGCAAATAAAACTAAATGTAAAGTAAGTTTGAGAATCAGAGCGCTCGGCGGCTCCGGACTGAGGAGCCAGGGATGAGGTTTACTGCTCCATGTGAGCCGGAGAACAAGTTGATGCAGACTAGCACTTTTCAAGCGTCCTTTCAGACACAAGCTATAGGCTCTGGTATTGGAGGTTGGCAGATTGATGATTGGTTAGGAATTGTTTTGTTGCTGGGGACCCAGTCATCGTCGGTATAATACTCCGTGTGAGTTCGGCGTTGGAAAAAGATGTTCCTTTATTGGCTGCTGAGTTCCATCTCTTTCGTCGTTTAACTTGAAGGGGACAAGGCGCACTGTGCCATAGGTACACGGATTAGAAGGAGACTTGGCATGAACTGCTGAGGCTTGCAGTTGACGGAGTGAGGCGGTCCAGCATGAGACTGGGGCCCGCTTGTGCTCTCGCTCTCGAATGGAATGTGTTGAGCTTGCGTCCTAGGCGCACGACGTCGCTGCTGGCCGGATGCGCCCGTTATCGCGTTGCTCGAGTAATATTATTTATCGTACATTATTAACGGTCTTTCTATTCACCTAGCGTTTCCCCTACAATATTTATTCATACTGGCATATTTTAATAATATAAAACTACGCTCAGCTCTTGCATACTTTTTTGGAATATAAAATAATATAAAACTACAAACTCGTTTCCTTGCATACTTTTGGAATGTAAAACTCAACATAAAACTGCACTCACTCTTGCGTATTTTATTATATATGTGAAAAATGTTGATAATTATTCACAAAAACTCAACCTAATGTTCCAAAACAAATCGTACGGCGACGTTACACTCGGCTGCTTACATGTTCAAGTTCAGGAATAAAAATAATATACTTGACGGTTTTCATATACATGCCAAGCATCATGCAATTTTTCACTTGTACAAGGGTTCATGTCACGCATTGCAACAACCGTAAGCACGCGTCACAAATTGATATTGATGTGTTGGAGAGAAAGAGGAGCTGGGGATTGTTACATGTTGTTCTGATATCCTCGCGTTTCTGGAATCAACGCCATCCATGTCCGGAGTGAGGCAGCAACAATGCATTTCCTCAGTATCGCCAAGAATAATTTTCACAGCGGATACAGGTCCTACGCGCTGATTCTAATATCCAGAAGTAACTTGTATGCTATGGATGTGAAGGCAAACCTCCTTCCTTCCCAGTATATGAGGCGTAGAACTGGGATGTATTTATTGCTATCGTAACATATGAAGAAAAGTATGCTAAGGAATGAAGGTAAAGTAATGACGATAAGAAAATGATGATAATAATACTTACTCGTATTGTTATATGCTTACGCTATATTCGCTTGAAGAAATGTCAGTAACTTCATTTTTCAGAAATCGGAACTTAGAATCCGATAGATAACGTGATATAATGTGAATATTGTGCAGCACTTAAATATTCAACGTTGCATCACGTGTACCAAGCGAAGCGGGTGTTGCATAGTGGGGGAAGGAATCTTTATGTCACGCGTTCTTCTTCTGAGAAGAGCGCAACTTTTGCAAAGCGTTTTAGATTACCTTGAACACGTGCAAAAACGCACAACTTTGCAAAACGTATAAGATTGCAATCGCGGACACAGATTTTGTAATATATCATGAGCATCACCGTGGGAAAGAAAATTAGATGCCTTTTGATGATTTAAAATATGTTATATTTATAAAAGCAATGGTAAAATTAGTAACAAAATAGGAAGGAGATTCGGTGCGAAGGCACTAATCATAAAACCAAATTTTCACAGTCGCAGCGTGTTTTAGAAAAACTTAGTTGCAATCGAACTGCGTGAACTGTTCGTAAAATTTAACAAACCAATCTGCGTGGGTATGTGTACATATATTAGATATATCTAAGGTTTGTTTGTATGAATTTTATCACGATTACATGTTACCCACACATAGCAATAAATGTAAAGTTATGTACGCCGATACAGACAATTTAATTTACCACATCGAGTGTGTCAAGATTTATGAACTTATGATACGTGATATTGTTCGCTGTGACACGAGCGATTATCCCACAGATAATCGATAACGTATTCCGCTTGTTAATAAAAAGGTACCAGAGTTTAATGAAAGACGAAAATAACGGTGCGATTATGATCGAATTTGTCGGACTGAGAGCGAAGATGTACGCCTTGCAAGTCGATGGCAAAGAAAAGATACAAAAAAAGGTGAAAGGTGTCAGAGAGTAATGTTGTAGCGCGAACTATAACATTTGATGATTATGTGCAATGTTTAAGGGTGAGGTTGAAAGAGTTGCCACCAATCGTGTACAAGATCCACGTTGCATGAAGTGTACACGATATCAGAAGCAAAATTGCTTTGAGTCCGCACGATGATAAACGATATATTGTATCATATTCGACCGAGACGCTACCATGGGGACATTATAAAAATACCGCCTTAGTAGTACCAGTATGCGTATTCTGTAAATAATTTTTTTACCCCTCAATTTGAATAGATATATATTTGTTGTAAATAAAAATTACAATCTCAGACACAGACCTCGGTAACATTGTCTCGCGATGATATCCTCGATCAGAAGATCCAAAAACGCAAAGTGTGCAAAACGCTGTGGGAGAAGCTGGGGACATACAATTCTACTAACGTCCTTGAGTACAAGCGAGTATCACTTCCATTCCTAAAGACCATATCCCCCACCTGAGCAATTTACTATATAAACCATTGCACGACCAGCCCATAGCATTTGTAGTAAAACAGTGAACTGAACAACAACAACAATGATTGCCGATCGTTGGGATCTCGGTATGTAAACAGGAATAATTATTTTCATCAAAAATAGTCCGTACGATACTTTAACAACCTCAATTACAAACATAGTGGCATAATATTCTAATATAAACATTCTCGTCTCATCAGGTATCGCCGCTTTCGATGACAGGAACATTAGAAACACGCTTTCAGAGGAGGTGCTATCTCCACAACTATTGAGGTACCTACGTCAACGCGAGTGCCTCCAGGAGTGGTACTGCTGGCGGGGTGTCGACAGCAAGAAAATTTGCGACAATGCTTCTTGGGGCTTTCAAACCATGAAGCGAGAACATATGCGCCTGCTCCACACATATTCTTGTTGCGGGGCTCGCACGAGCACACGACACGGCGACGTATAAAATGTGTCGAACACGAATATTTGAGTGTTTAAGCGCGGAGAATTGTACGAGGTGCAGCGGGGCCCTCCTGAGCAGCCCTGCGTTTGAGATACCGATGCGGTCGGTGATAGTATGCCATATATAATCATTTTTTTATATTAAACATACATTAATCAAATTTTTTTTTTAATCATTTTATATTTAATCATATTTTTTTATTAATCATTTTATAATTATATTAAACATATATTAAACAAATTATATTTTTAATCTATTTTTTATTAATCATTTTTATAATTATATTAATCGTTATAGTATGTAATGAAAAAACAATTTATATACAAGGTATTGTGATCAGAGTCTCCACACCACATCTTCCTCCCCCAATTTGTCACCAATTTTATATCGACATGATTGCATACATTTTCTATAGTTTTACCATACACAGCAATGCTTATTTAATTGTATTAAATTTTTATAAGTTTACAATACATTTAAAGATTTTTAAGATGTTTTCTGAAATTTCATTATTTTATTAATTTACTTCGAAGGAGGGGAAAAGAAATTAGATGTTTTTTAAATGATATAAATTGCTTTAAAAAAAAAAGATACATTTATTTCTGGTATTTCAACCACCAGTTGTATAATTTAAATACATTTTGTAAAGCACAAGTCGTTACATGGTTGATGCATCGCATGGTATTAGTAGCATCAAGATTTTTCAAACATTCGATATCTTCGTAATCAGCATCCATGGTCTCGATAGTTATATTTGCACTTTTATCCAGCAAATTTGTCAACCAGTCTCGTTTTTGGCATCCCTTGACATACACGAGAGTCCTTGCATCTTCATCGACTATTGCCGTCGTAATCAATCGTTTCGCTATGCTCTACGGAGCGATGCCATCTTCCATGGCAATCCATGATGACTTGCCGTCGCCCAAGAAGCACAAGATTTAACGGCTGCAGATAGTAAATTCCATGGATGCGGGCATTTGAAAATGTAATGGGCGAGAACGGTTCCTTTTCTCAGCACCGCCACTTCCTTTACAACAAACATAGTTTTGTCGGTGAACCCTTGTATGTCCAACAAACGTTGGTACCATCGTGACAATATCTTTGAAACTATGTCGCAATGCGATGTATCCATCTCTTACATATTACAAATATTGCTGATGCTACAGTTTATATGATTTTGCGCACAACGTTGGACAATGGACAGTATTCGAGTATTCATGCAAAATAAGACAATACGTGGTAGTATTTGCTGACACGTTTTCTTTATAATCAAATTCTATTTGCACATCTACGGTGACGCTCTTGATTGATTCTTTCTGTCATTAGCAGTCGATGACTCCAAATGGCCCATACAACAAAAGTTCTCTCTATTGCAAAGGGTTTCTTAACAGTCTTATATTTAATAAGATTTACATATAAAAATAACAACATATATGTTTCTATCAAAATCAAGATTCAAGTCATCGTACGGATAAAAGTCAGAGTTTAGTTTCACGTTGGTCGAGTTACATGCATCGAAGATACTCGCATCTTCAGACATGATGTTCTTTCGACCAGTCTGCAGTGCAAAAATAACGTATCGCGTTTCACCAGCTGAGTCGCAGTTTTAACGTTTCACGAATGTTTTGTTGTATTTTGTAATAATGGGTGCTCGTACAGGTCACATGGACGAACACTCATGCTTAGGTATTGCCTGCTTTTCAAAATCCGCAACATCGATAGTTTATTCGTATCATTCAGTACAATGCGAGGCATTCGCCACTGTATCTTCAATAATTCGATCTCCGGCTCCAGCGTGGAATTTCCAACGATGCAATTGTTATCACTGCGCGCGCGTATAAGAATGAGTTCATGTCGAGCGTTGACTACTATACGCTTGTAATCTTCGCCAAAGCCTAACAGCTGGTTGAGCGGTACACAAAAGTTAAAGTAACCTGTCGGTATGTTTGACTGTATGACCCATCCAGTTATAATGACCCATCTGTTACAATCGATCTCCACGCCATTGAGTTCATATCGAATTTCATCAAACATAAACGCAACACAATTATTTCCGAGGTATGCTTCCAACTCCTTGTTTAGCTTTTTACTGTGAACCTTCCTTCAACGTATAGAAAGCTCTTACATGGTAACGTATATAAATCTTGCTGTTGTATAGGTATCCGCATCTCATCATTGTGTCCAAACGTTGTGTTGGCGTATGGGTTGTACGTATGAGTCTCAATCTTGACGATGCTGTCGTCGAAGATCGGTTCGCTACCAATGTTTAAGATGTTAGCCATTTCTCCGCTTCGTTCAGCACAAGCATCTCCCACTACAGTCGTTGTCTCCGTACATGCAGTCGAACGGTGATCTGTTCCCCTCAAAAATCGAGAAATTGACCGTCTTGATCCACAATGCAAATCGTCAAATCCAAAATGCTTAGTGCAGTGATCGGAAGGTAAATGATCTATGCTGGTCTTTTCGATATCTAATATCCAGGTGGAACGGTAGGCGAAAACTCATATATCGTGTGCGCACACTTGTTATTGCTGTAAGCACCGACCGTCACGTTGCATTCAATGTGAATAATATTTACGTTCATTATATTGATTAACGCATCTGATTCGTGTCATTTTCGCAGTTGTAGCACCCGATTCGTCGAAAGCCCCAACAAGGAGCCAATAGTATTGGGTTTGGCAAAATTTATGCTGTAATCGCACTTGATTTTGCTCTTCATCGTATTGCTGTTAGCTCTAAGTATCAAGGGTTTCCCTTCATTACCCTGAAAGCAATCATTGCAAATACATGTGGATATCGTCAGCTCATAAGATCCTTCGGGAATAATGATTTTCTTATCATCGTTATCGTAGTAAAATTTATTATTTGACAAATTTACATTCGGTGTCGTGTAATAAGTCTTAAAGTCCATAAGACCGAGCTCGTAATCGATGACTGGAAAATAGCTTACTTCGAAAATGCTACTTTGGCCGGTGGGCATTAACGTCAGCGACATGTTTAAACGGATACTGGAGTTAAAGTGTGTAATGACTGTCCTTAAATTGATTGTCAACCGTCTGCAGAAACTGCAAACACAGCTGTCCACAATTGCTTTGATTATAGCGCTGATAAGGCATATGATTATACTCAATTACACAATTCTTCAAATATTGTATCAGTTCCCTCGGCGGTTGAAGATTGCTAAACCTATCAAAATATATGGTACATGTTCCCCGTTTTGCGTACGTCACCCAATGAGTACCTAGTCCCTCAACAGTATTCAAATTTACGATTCCGCTCTCGTTCCTGCGTACCCCATCTGTTGGTAAAGTATCGCGCATAAAAATACCTCTGAAATATGGAATACCCATACGCTTTGCCAGTTACTGCAATTGTATGTTGGTGGTTACGATCTTCAGGCATTTTAATTTTGACGTTTTTTCTCTTTCAGGCTCCTCGCCCGCGTTTGTATGGCGCGAGATAAAGTCCATGACCTTCCATGGTGAGATTATGACGTTTCATTTCTTCAGCTGACGCTGCATTGCCTTCTTATCCACTCCGACCAATGGGCCGAGAACCCCAATAATGGCAAAATCGATAGGATACCGCTACGTTTGGAAGTATTCGCTTCTTCGTGGCACTCTTTTCTTTTTCAAACCCATACCGAATTTTGTCTTGTTGTAGCAGCAGCCTTTTCCCCGAGTCTGGAATCCCTCACGGTAATGCGTTCTCGCGCTTTCTCTACTGGGATGTTGTCAGCCACGTGTCTCTTTACGAGATCGTTATTTTGCGAATACGGTATATCATGCTCGCGGCACGTGGCGTCTAGCGGATTGATACCTTGATCGCCTCGTGCCAAACGTTTCTCTAAATGTGTCCCCGGACCACAAAACTGATAACCTGTAATATGTAATTTAATCGGAAGTGCGTTTATAATGTGATTTAATAGGCCTTTTCCAATTTTTGTTGACATTCGCCACAGTTGTTTATCAATGATGGTGGACTGTCAATATGCACCGCTATAAATAGACCGGCTCTCTCTCGAAGGTATCTTCATTTTGTATAGTTGCCGATAAAATACGTTCATACGCCAATCACCTGTGATCAAAGTGACTAATGTAGACAAAAAGACACAGTCTGAGAAAGAGGTACGCAAACATGGAAATATGCTGCCGATCTCTATACGTGGTATAATCTGCGGTCCATCGAATTGCGGCAAAACGAACGTATTGATTAGTTTGTTAGAAAGTCATCACGGCGTTTGTTTCAAAAACGTATACGTGTACTCGAAATCGTTGCAACCAACCGAAATAGCGATATCTAGAAAATATATTCTCATCGATAGGCGAAATTCATTATTTTACATTTTCGAATAACAGCAATGTCGTTCTGCCGAGCGAGGCACTTCCGAATTCCATTTTTATCTTTGATGATGTGGCATGTGATAAGCAAAACGCGGTAAGAGAATACTTTGCAATGGGTAGGCACTCGGACGTTGACTGTTTCTACCTTTGTCAGACATATGCGGAGATACCAAAGAATCTGATACGCGACAACGCGAACCTGTTAATCATGTTCGAACAAGATGGTACAAATCTGGGTAATTATTTAGATTACGGACCGTAACACCGATTTTAATGATTTTGGAATATGTTATAGAAATCAACATTGTTACGAGCCAGGGCCGTGCAGCGCGCGTGGCCTGCGAGTGCAAGAGAGAGTATGGAATATGGTATCAATTTGTTAGTGAGGTGCACGGACGAACCCGATGCAAGATCGGGGAGCCGCTAGGATAGTTGATAACGAGGACGAACCTGATGCGAAATCAGGGGCCTCTAGGATTAGTCACTTACGGACGAACCTGGTGCGAAACCAGGGAGCCGTAGGAGGTGTAATGTCGTGAACGAACCCGATGCGTAATCAGGGAGTCACTAGGATGGTTAATAACGACGCAGACGAACCCAATGCGAAATTGGGGAGCTGCTAGGAGGTTGGAACAAACGCAGACGAACTCGATGCGTAATCGAGGAGCTGCTGGGAGGTTGGATAAATCACAGACGAACCTGATGCGTAATCAGGAGCTGTAGGATGCGGACGAACCTGGTGCGTAAGCAGGAGCCGCTAGGATGGTATTAGATTGCGTGGACGAACTCGATGCGTAATCGAGGAGCCACTAGGTTGTAAGAATTTGTATTCGGATTCAGGATATGTTAATTGACCTCGTAACTTCAATTATGAAATATAATATAACCCGAGCGGTAAGGTTATATTATTGTGGGAACGTTTAACTAACAATAATCGCTTTATATAATGATGGGTTAAAGAAGATAAGTAACTCTGATTTAATAATGAAACTAGATATATTCTTAACAAACAAATAGATACACGTGTCTTGTGTCAGTTATGTCGCGTTGTAAGAATGATTATAATTACCTAAGAATGATTTTTGCACGGTGTTGACGCACTGGCGATGCGGGGGTAAGTCGGTTGACAATAGAGGCCGTAATAGAATTTATACCGGTTCCCGGATTCTATATGGTTTAAAATTGATACGAAAGGGTACTGTAGCCCGATCTCACGAAATACAACTGACTGGCAGAACCGTGGACAGCGTAACGAGACGTGATGTTGACTCTAAACGTAAATGTACGATTCTGATCCCCAGATTAAGGAAAAGAAGGGGTTTAAATACCAAAAATCTGTGGGGAGGATTCGGATGCACGTTAGACATTACCATATTTGGTAATCTCCGAACTTCGTTAGTCACCGAGCAGCTGCATTTCGTGGGGAACTGACTCTACATGCCAAAGGGTAGATAAGTAGCAGGGCGTTTTCTAATGCACGCCAGTGGTATAGAAAAATTGGGGACCGAAACGTTCGGCATACGTAACAACATTTTGAACAACTTTTTCCTATACATATAACCGCCGGTCAGCCTTACTTTCGAGATATTTCTTGAAAGATCGCTGCTACTACAATGAATTCTATCTATACGTACGTGCCGGTGGCAGCGTGTGTGTAAGCGTTGAATCGCCGATCGTCTCTTGTTTCTGTAGAGATATCGAGGAGGCCGGAAATGGATATGTATAACGGGTGTGCTTAAAAACTCGATTCGAGTACCCGGCCGCCTAACGGCGGTCGGTATAAAAAAATCTAACCCAGAGCTAATTCATTATATTAGCTACTAGGTAGAATAGTTAGGGGTAATTATTTAGATTACGGACGGTACTTCCGATTTCAATGATTTTTGAATATGTTATAGAAATCAACAATATTAGATTAGGTTAGGTTAGGGTATCTTCCATTCCCGACTGCCGTGAGGCAGTCATCACACAGTTCAAATAAAAAATCGTAAAATTTGGTTATTTGTATTTAATTGTTACTATTTACAGTTGGAAATATTTCAGCCATAATATCAAACAATTTTATTATTCGATTATCAAAATCATGTTGGCGCCGGAACAAAAATTCAGCTAAATACCCAACATAATGTTTATGGCGTGTACCATATCTTGGAATATTGTCCTTGTTTCTCGCCACAAGCGTTCGATATTTTGTGTATGCGCTTTCGTTTGTGGATCTACAAAGTTTATTCTATGATTCACTCTTAAATGAATATATCCTTCTTGTTGAAGGTAATCATAAGATTTCCAGCAATCGGATATATTGGTGGTGCCAGGTTTTGATCCACTTCCGGATGATATCTGGCAAGGTGTCTGATGATCTGTCTGGAACTGGCACGATAAAGGCACGTTTACTGGAACGTTCAATTCCTCCAAATATCCATTGGCCCGTAAGTCGTCCTTTATTAAATTTTCGTTTCCCAATCTTGGCTTCATCAATCTCTGACGACTTCATTTTCCACCACCGATTGGAACGGAATGTTTTCCACCCACAATGTACACAACTCACGACAAAAACTGGCCCAGTCTAGAGCTGTCGTCGATGATATGTTTAGTTCATTTTGTAGAAATTCTTGTCGCGGTGGTTTTATCATAAAATGGTAGCCGATAAATCGACAAATGTCTTGAATAGGGGCACTTATTTCACTAAACCATGTATTATGTAATGCGCTAATTTTTGAATTGCAGTTTATTTTCATTTTTCTCTTATTTCGATTTTTAGAATAGCAATAATTGTGACACCTAAATACTAAATTATTACGGTCAAATGTCATTGGGTTTTCACTTCCACACTTCATACCAATACATACTACATATTATGGATCACTTTTTCAATTAAAAATCAATTAAATCATTATAATTATTACATATATTTAAATATTCGTATAATTTCATTTTGTATTATTTCAGAAGTACACAAGGTTTCGAATGATCACTGGTCAGCGAGCCGCTGTCTGGAAAACAGTAGAAAAGCAACGATCGCATCCTACGCGTGAAGTGTAACACGGATGCACACGATCAGGCAGAATTTAATGTATTAGTTCCGACAGTTTTCGAAAATATCTCGAAAACTAATGCCGAGCGACGGTTATATGTATAGGAAAAAGTTGTTTAAAATGTTGATTTCTATAACATATTCAAAAATCACCGAAATCGGTGTTACCGTCCGTAATCTAAATAATTACCCAAATCTGAAACATGTGTACAACGATATTTGAAATTTCTGCAAATTGTGTACCGCTTGCTGACAAGAAAAATATGAATTTGTAGTGAAAGACAATACTTTATGGAAAGGTCGCTGTAGAAAAGGATTTAATACTTTGCAATATCGTAACATGTCAGTTATTTCCGATACATTGGCAAAGCAGTGTTCCAACATGAGCAGCAGCAACAATGTTGAAGATTGTGAGAGGATAGAGAAACAGATTGCAAGAACGAGCGATTTGATTCCCAGAAAGTATCGTGAATTGATAACTTGTAAAATTAAGGAAGAGCTTTCGCTGGAATACTCTTTAAGCCTGTTACTGAACCGCTGAAAATAATTGTCGACAACACGTTAAAAAATTATGATCTACACATAATACAGACATCAGGAAGCGAACCATTGTCAACTCCGAATATCGAATAAATTACGATCTGGTTAAAATCTTTCGAAACCGCCACAAATAAAAAATCAAAGATTAAGCAGTTTACTCGATATGAATTCGATGACCTCTACACTGATTAATACAGTCCCAACAATAAAAAGTTCAGCAAAATTAAGCGGTTGCGATATGAATCCGATGACCTCTATATCGATTAAGACAGTACCAACAACAACAAAAGCTTAGCAAACGAAAATGGTTTTGAAAGTCCAAAAAGCAGTTTCTCGACGTCTGTTCGAAGTCGGTTGCAATGCCAGAAAGTGAAGAGACAGTGCCGAATCACCTAGGTCCGCTGAATCAAAAATACATCACCTCTGTATTACGCGGTGACGTAGAGGTTGGTATGGATTATGTGTGCGGTGTTTATTTCAGCAAATGATGGACCGATGCTCGGTAATAAACGTGTTGACGTGGACAATACCGATAACATAATTATCGATGGGAATAATTCTGGTACACCCGGCCTTTATTGTCGGATTTCTAACTAGTGATGCGCACGAGACGAGCGTAAGGCGTCGGGAAAAGACGAGGCCCCAGGGTGAGGCGTTCGTAAGGGACCGCGTCTGACCTTCGTCCGTCAGCACTCCACCCCTACCGATGGGGAAGGCTGATGACAAAGGCAAGGAACTAGACCCAGAACTACGCACATTCGCTTTTCCAACACCGGAGAAAACCGGAATAAAACATATACTCGAATACACTACGCGGTACTTTATTCTAATTTCTTTCCGCGCGTTTGATCTAACACGAGATTCGAGATCGATATCGAGATCGACAAGATCAAGATTATTTAAAATTCTCGTCGAGATCTTGAACAGATCTCAACAAAATATTTTATTATTTAACCGATCGACAATACATACGACGTCGTGACTGCAGCACTACGAAACGACGCCACATACAATTTTGTTTATATTGTAAGTAGCTCCTCCTTTGATGGCAAGTCCGACCGGCAGTCAGCGGGCCTTTTGTTTCTTTGTTTTTTATCTAGGCGCAATAAGTGCTCGCCGACAAAGATCGTACATGTGCAGCGTGACGAAGACAGTTCGGCTGTGCCTTCCGAGGAAAACGTATTTTCAATATTAACAACCATGTCTAAATGTCAGCATTGTGCAAATTCCTCAGACTCTGACAGTGGCGGTCGAGAAGAGCCTTCTATATCATTATCTTCATCAAAGAACAAAACTTGTAATATATTATAAGGTGGATGTAGATGATAAAAAAGAAAAGTTTGGAATTTGCAAGTAGTTGGGAAACACAGAAAATAAAAAAACATAAAAATGAAACAATCGAACACCACGGGATTGAAAAGACATTTAAAAATTACTCACCGAAAAGAATTTTACATTTTCTGCAAACGAAGCAGTTAATGGTTATTAACCTTGTTACGAGCGCGAGTGCGAGATCCTGGATTCGGTCGAGGAGCAGTACTCGACCGGTGGTTTTGGGTATGGTTAGGAAAAGAAAGGAGGTCCGGACGAACCAGGGGCTCTATACCCTGGGAGCCGTAGGTGGAGGTTACGTGGAATAACCAGGGGCTCCTATGCCCACCAAGGGAGCCACGGGGTTGAATTTATAGGGAAGATGTAAGGTTTCACGGACGAACCAGGGCTCTATGCCTGGGAGCCGCTAGTAGTGAGTGGACGAACTAGGGGCTTTATACCTGGGAGCCACGTAGGTTTAGGATGTTTTAGGATCTTGCTCTCTGTCGTGATGGTACACCTCGAGCGGTAATGGTGTACCGGGTTCGTGAGATACCCCTAGCCTTACTGTTAATATTGTTCAGGGTTGAATTGAGTGAATAACACACGTAAGGAATAATAACTTGAATATATATTTTTGACGATGCTCAAGTACAGCTATGGATTTACAAGAAGTTTTACAATTGCTAAATTGCCTCGAAGGAGAAAGATTTGTTATCGGCTTTTAAGCGGATCGTTAGCGGGAGCTCCTACTCTATTAATGGGAACTCACTGATAAACAGCTAAGTTAGATAGTCTTAGATAGTTGATTGAAGGGGATTATAGCCCGATCTTGCCCTGAGTGTCACAGTAACGCCGTGCCGAGTTTAGGTAAAACTGAGCTCCCCGAGTAAGAAACCGCGGCCTTATATAGTTGAGAAATGCTCAGTACTAAGGCGGGGCATTAGCATAAAGGTAATGAAAATTGGGCCGGGTGCTCGCATACGGCATGAGCCAACCCTTTCAAAGGGTTGTACGCTAGATGCTCGAGCCAACGCCCAAGTCACCAAACGTTTCAGCCCCATGCATGAATGATATGTAACAACCTTAATAATCATTTTATAATTAAATTAAAATTTCACTGCAGACTTAATATACAGGGTGTTCGGCCTCCCCTGGGAAAAATTTTAATGGGGGATTCTAGAGACCAAAATAAGACGAAAATCAAGAATACCAATTTGTTAATGAAGGTTTCGTTAAAAAGTTATTAACGTTTAAAGTTTCGCCCGTACTAAATTTTTGTCTCGAAAATGCGCAGGATTTCGAGGGTGTGTCGATTCACCAAAAATGATTGAGCCCCACAACCGAAAATAATTTTTCCAGAACGATTTGAAATTTTTTTCCGTTGAAAAATTCACACCTTCTCGAATTTTTCTAGAAAGTGGGTATGATTTCGGGAGTATGTCTATTCACCAAAAATTATTGTGATTGACCCCTGTAACCAAAAATAATATTTACATAACTCTTTGAAATTTTTTTTTTCCGTCGTAGAATTTCACACCTTCTCGAATTTTTTTCTAGAAAGTGGGTAGGATTTCGGGAGTATGTCTATTCACCAAAAATTATTGTGATTAACCCCCGCAACCGAAAATAATTTTTCCAGTACGATTTGAAATTTTTGAATTTAATTGTTAATAACTTTTTAACGAAGCCTCAAACGAAAAATTGATATTCTTGATTTTCGTCTTATTTTGGCCTCTACAATCTCCCATTAAAATTTTTCCAAGGGGTGGCCGAACACCCTGTATAATTTTATTGAGATTTATAAATTAGGTTGCTTACGTTCTTTTTATAACGTTCATAAATAACATTTATTTGTTAATAAAATTAATAAAAATAAATATCATTTATTTAATATCGAGTTCAGGCTTCATGTAGCAATATTAGCTTCACAGAAAAAATAGTACAATGCTTGACAATAAAATATTTGCCGTTCAATTTTTTTGATGATAGTGCCACATAGAACTATTTTACTGCATTAAATTCAAACGTTGAGTATCTAAACCCGATACTATATGAAAAGAGTGTATTGGAAATATTTAAAAAGAAGGAGGATGCAGTAATCAGTATACTGAAACTAATAAATCCAAGATTTCCTTCACGGTCGATGGTTGGACGTCCATTGCTGGGAAATCCTTTTATGGTATTACTGCACATTTTGTGGATGCTAGCTGGAAACTACAGTTCATAGTTTTAGACTTTGTACCATCCAACGGAGCCCACATTGTTAAGGACACAGCAATGTTGTTCTACAATTCTTTAAAAAACTTCAATATTGAGTAGAAGATTCAAGGTAATATCACGCATAGTTGCAAACAATGAAATTGTGTCGTTTAAATTTGTAACTTCTCGATTTTACATCTCGATTTTTATTTCTCGAAACAAAGTACTGTTTACGGATAATAAAAAAATGGTGAAAATTATTTAACAATTTTGCTAAAGTAGATGTGATGATCATAGGTATCGTCTTGGACAATGTTGCTAGCAATACTGTATGTATTCGAGAGCTACAGTTAATTTTACAAGGTAAAGGTATCGATTTCGACTGTAAAGGTTGTCATTTTCGATGCTTTGCGCATATTTTAAATTTAGGAGTTCAGGATATGCTGCATGAAATACAATTAGATGATTCGGAAGAGTGTGAAGAAAGTAATTCCGATTATTCTGAAGATGAAGATAATGTGGTTACAACAAATAATAATGCTCTTAATACTCCCATTAAAAAAATTAGGGGTCTCTTTTTAAAATTAAAAAGATCTGAACAAAGTACAAATATGCTGAAAAGTACATGCACCATGACTGACACCAAGTTTTTGTCGCCAAAGATCGATGTGTGTACACGCTGGAACTCGATTCATGACATGCTCAAAGTTGCATTATTGTTGAAGCTTGCACTGGTTAGTCTGTTTCAAAGTAATACTGCATTTCACATGTATTTACTATCCGAAGAGGAATGGTGTTTGTGCTCAGAAGTACAGAAATTTCTAAAACATTTTAAACTGTATCGACTCTTCTGGGCGGTGACAGCTATGTATCGTTATCGTATGTTATAGTAACATTTAATATGCTTTTAGATAAAATCGAAAATAAGATGCGAACTTTAAACCGTACTGATAAATTGTTCAATGCATACCAAGCTGGTCGAGATAAATTACTTAAACATTATTATAAATCTAACTGGATTTACTGTATTTGCCTTGTACTAGATCCGAGGCACAAAATTGAAAGTTTTAATGCCACAACATGGGAAATGAAATGAAAGATCAAAGTATTACAAAATTTGAAGACTTGTATAAGAGCAAATATTTTATTTCTTCAGATAGTTCCTTAAATAATGATTTGCGTAAATCCTCGACTGAGGATGACGATGACATTGATATGAGTATTGTTTTGCGCAATAGCACAATGTCGCACGCCAACTTAATATTGTGCGACTGTTTAGGGGGATACGCTTGGAGGCTCCAATATATGATATTCGCCAGATGAAGTCTTCGGTCTGCTGGTTCGTGTTCGGTGTTATTCTCGGTGTTGCTTGTTTGATTTTTGGACTCAATCTGCCCTTTGGGCCAAGGTCGCCCAAAGAGCTAACCTCTCCATGGGTGTACCCAAGACCATGGGAGGATGTATTAGTCGCTGATTGGTTTTATTGTAAATACGCCGACCAATCATTTTGGCGGCGAAGTTGGTCGGTGGGAGGCGGCATGCAACGGTGATTTTTAATAATTTTTGCGGGCGGGTTTTTCCGCGAAAAGGCTACGGGCTCGGGCCACCGCTTGGTGCCCAGATGTTTTGCGCGGTACCTAAGTCTGGTCATAAAACATCTGGCACCAGTCGTCGATGTTATTGCAGGTAGTAAAGTCATAGAGCGACTGGATTTGGAGGACCATGCAGATTTTAAGTGATTTTATTATTTAAATAGCCGCCTTAGGGGCACTTGGTTATAAGCAAAAGCCTTGATTGTTTATAAAAGGTGTGACTCTATATCCGCTGGCTTTATGAATTTACTGTTACGCTGCAACATGCCGCCCCCTTTGAACGATCGCGTTCAAAAGCAAAAAGTGGTTAATAATGTAAGCTGCCAGAGTTCATGATAACAATAATGCAAACAAATACATAGAATTTAGGAGAACGCACGCGCTCAAATGTATAGCGATTTAGAACTAGAATAATACTAAATTACGCAATTATTGACGTGCCCTATACGCAGATGTTTACTTAAGAATAATCTATAATGAGAAGTAAACAATGATTTGACTAAGAATTAGAATTCTGCGGTAGGCAACGGACATAGTCGAGTTATGCTTCGCTTGTATGTGCCGTTTGCGGTTTTCACGGTCACAACCCGTACAATTTTGTCCCCGCCAGGATGGAGATCTGTAATCCGCCCCAATGTCCACTTCATTGGCGGTACGTGGTCTTCTTTCAGGATCACAAGATCTCCTATGGCGAGATCTTTCCCGCGGGATGTTCTCCATTTGCTGCGTGTGTTCAGCTGGTTAATGTATTCCTTGTGCCATCTTGCCCAAAAATGCTGCTTGACTTTTTGGATGTGTTGCCACATTGACAACCTGTTAATGGCTATTTGTTGGAAATTTCTCTCGGGCATGCTCGTTAGCGAATCTCCTATTAGGATGTGGGCAGGAGTTAAGGCGTTTGTGTCGTTGGGGTCGGAGGACATAGGAGTTAGCGGGCGGGAGTTCAATATCGCCTCGATCTCAATGACGTAAGTGTTAAGATGTTCATACCTGAACAATTGATCACCAACCGTCCTGATTAAATGATGCTTGAACGATTTTACGAGAGCCTCCCATAGGCCCCCAAAATGAGGTGATCTTGGAGGCGAGAAATGCCAAATGATTCCCTCATTTGACAGATAGTTTGCTATTTTAGTATTGCGATCTGGAGTAGATAAGTCCATTTGTATTTACGAAAACACATGTTTTTCCCCTACGAAGTTGGTTGCATTATCTGAATAAATGTGTCGAGATTTTCCTCGTCGAGCAAAAAACCGTTTAAGACAACCTATAAATGCCTCCGTCGTCAAGTCGGTAACTAACTCTAAATGTGCTGCCTTTGTCGCAAAGCAAACAAATACGGCTACGTATGCCTTAACCTTATTACGGTTTGTGTATTTCTTTTCCTTAATGTATAAGGGACCGCAATAATCGACGCCAACAGACTCGAAAGGCCTAGATTGAACGACACGATTTTTTGGCAAATTTCCCATAATCGCGCTTACCGACGAAGGGCGCGCCCGGAAACGGGCAGTGCAATTTCGTATTATGTGCCGCGTGGTATTTTTGCTGTCGATGACCCAGTAGGTTTGTCTGACCGCGTTTAACGTGGTCTGTATTCCACCATGATAGGTCTTAAGGTGATTTTCCCGAATGATCAATTTCGTGATGTGTTGAGCACGTGGTAATAGAATGGGATGCCTTTGCTGAAACTCTAGCTCAGAGTTATGTAGCCGGCCACCTACACGTAAAATACTCTGCTCGTCCATAAACGGATTTAAATTTAGCATTTTGCTGGTATTGCTTAATTGGTTACGCGTCTTTAACTCATTTATTTCTTTAGCGAAATATTGCTCTTGCACAATTTGTATGACGCGGTCATGAGCGCGGTTTAATTCATCGACATCTAAAGGCCCCTTTCGATCTGCCTTCCGCGTGGCGTTCATATAGAAGCGAAGACAATATGCTACGACCCGTTTCAATCGGTTTATAGAGGAGAAGCGACTAAATATATCCATATCATATGTTGTCTTGACTACCGAAACGGGGCGCCGTTCCGGCATATTTGATAGCGAGACACTAGTGACGGGCCATATTATTTCGGTTTCGCGTAACCAGAAAGCACCTTGATGCCACAGCGGATTTCTCAAAAACTCAGCTGGAGTTTGATCCCGCGATATAGCATCGGCGGGATTATCTAATGAGGCTACATGGAACCATTCGCTCGGTTAAGTATGCTCTTGGATGTTTGAAACGCGATTTGCCACAAAGGTTTTGAGCGCATGCGGTGGTATATTTATCCAACACAGGGCAATTGTCGAGTCTGTCCAAAATCTTACGGAATTGAACTTCAACCTAAGCGCGTTTTTTATGCTAGCATATAACTTGCTTAATAAGACGGACGCGCATAGTTCTAGGCGGGGAATTGACACGGATTTGACGGGCGCCACGCATGATTTGGATGCCACTAACTGCGCTGTGATTGTGCCATCAGGCTTGCACGATCGGATGTATACGCAGGCGCCGTACGTCTTTTCGCTGGCATCACAAAATCCATGTAATTGAATATCTGATGCCAGCACTGTGACAATTTTTCGCGGTGCTTCGAATTTGGAAAGAAGCGGTAATTGCTGCTGAAATTCTTTCCAATTTACATATATGTCTTGTGGAACGGATTCGTCCCAATCTACATTGGCTTTCCATAAGTCCTGCATGACGGTTTTCGCTTTCGTAATGACTGGACCGACTAGACCCAAGGGGTCGAATAATTGTGCCACGCTCGATAAAATGGATCTTTTGGTTACGCGAGAATGATTCGTATTGTCAGCAATGGCGTAGGTGATTGTGTCGGTAGACGAGTTCCAATACACCCCGAGTGTCTTTATTAAATCGTTTGAATTTAACACGTGATAATCATCCAGCGACCGCTCGGCAAGATCATCAATCAGAGTCGGATCGTTTGAAGACCATTTTCTTAAGCGAAATTTTCATAAGTTCGTAAGTTGCATTAACTCATCGCGTAGTTGAATTGCGCCTTCATACGTTGTCGCACCGGTTAATAGGTCATCCACATAGCAATCTTTAGTAAGGGCTATAGAAGCCAATGGGTACGGGTTACCCTCGTCCTCTACCAATTTATGCAGAGCTCGTATCGCGAGAACGGACGCGGATGCTGTGCCATACGTGACAGTATCTAGTCTAAACGTTTGCAAAGGTTTTTCTCGCGTTTCGCGCCAAAGTATTTTTTGATATATCGCATCACGTTCGTGCAGACGTACTTGGCGATACATTTTTTCCGCGTCAGCAGTAAGATCGTAGTTATACGAGCGAAATCGCACTAATAACGAAAAAAGGTCGTTCTGTATAGTAGGGCCTACTAGAAGAGTTTCGTTTAATGACAGACCAGTGCTTGTTTTTGCGGATGCATCGAAAACGACTCTAAGTTTGGTCGTCAAACTAGACTGCTTGGATATCGCGTGGTGAGGCAAATAATAACCTTCGCTGATATCATCGATTTTCGAAATATCGGTCATGTGCCCCAACGAGTGGTATTCCTGCAGGAATTTGGAATACTCACTCTTTAAAGCAGCGTCTCGTTCTAATCGGTTTTCTAACGCGTAGAAACGTTTTAATGCTACGCTGTATAAACTGCCTAGCTTGGTTTTGGATTGATTAAAAGGTAATCGTACCACGTAGCGCCCTGATGCATCGCGTCGCGTATGGATTTTGAAATGATCTTCGCATAATTCTTCTTCCTTTGACCGAGGTTTAGTCGTGGAGCATTCTTCGATTTCCCAGAATTTTGCCAGTTGCTTGTCCAACGGTATGGACGAGAAGTTACATTTTGCGGATTTGGGTGCATTACCCTTAGAACTGACCGCCCCCGATAATACCCAACCCAGCGCGGTTCTTTGCAAAATAAGCGACGGCGCTGATAAGCGTATTTGACCAACGCGCATTAATTGATAGAATAATTCCGCGCCTAATAGTGCATCTATTTTGGCGGGTTTATAATACTGCGGATCGGCTAGCTGTACATTCTTCGACAATTGTACGTGAGAATGATTAATTTGCTGCGAGGGCAGGTAGCCAGAGATTTGTGGTGCCACGTACAGCGTTATTTTAGCTTTGTATGCCGAGTGCTTTGAAGCAATTGTTGTCTTTACGGATGTTTGTACGCGCGTCTCTAGCTGATTGAAACCGGATATCGGTATATCTACGTTGGTTTTGGATAATCGCAGTTTTTTAGCTAGGTCGGATGTAATGAAGTTTACCTGAGATGCAGAATCATGTAAAACTCTGCACTTATGGAAGGTACCTTCAATGTCGGATATAAAGAGGCGCGCGGTCGATAATAGAACCTCGGATGGTAGACAAGCGGTCAACGATTTTCGCGATTGCTCCACGGGAGTCGGTGTCGAAGGCGTTATCGGATTGCTGTCGCTAATTTCTTCCCGATGTAGCAACGTGTTATGCTTCCGATGACATTTCTTGCATGTGCTCGAATAGCACGCGGTGCAAGAGTGCCCGGATTTTAAACAATTCATACATAATTTAGCGGTCTTTGCCGAGTTGAATCTATCGTCCGCGGAAAGTTTTAGGAATTGCTCGCAAGATTGTATGCAGTGGGCTTTAGCGCAGATCGGACATTTAATCTTTGCTTGAGCGGTTACGTACGTTTGTCGCGGCGGGTTGGTTCTATATTCCTGAATTGCGGGCTTCTGGTACTGTCTTACATTTGACTGGATATGTGCCGCTTCAGGCGTGTTTGCAAGGATTGTAAGTGCGTCGTCGCGTGCAAATCTCGATAAAAATTGTAATAATTCAGCGAGGGTCGGCATAGCATCATCATCTAAAGACCGATCCCAATGCCGACGCGTAATTTTGTTCTAATTTTGCCGTTACTATATAGATTAAGATTTCGTTCCACGCTTCTATCAGGAATCTTTATGGCTTTCAACGCGTTTACGTGTTTCTCAGTAGCTGTGATCAACGATCGTAATGCTACTGGGCACTCCTTCGTCAAGTTAGGCAATTCAAACAACGACTTTAAGTGCATTTCTATTATTTTCCGCGGTTGGTTGCAACGTTTGGTCAGCATTGTCCACGCGACCGTATAATTTTCATATGAGGCGTTCAGTGTATTTATAACGCCGCGATTTCCCGCGCAGAGAATGTTTCAAATAATGGAATTTTTGCACTCCCAAAATATCCTCGTTTTCATGTACCATAGCCTTATCGTAAAAACTTTGCCATTCAAGTAAATTACCGTCAAATGTCGGTAAGTCTATACGCGGTAATACGACTCTAGCATTCGTAGGTGTCTCAACTTGTTCGGATGATGTACTCGAGGATTTTTTTTTGGTATTCTGTAGGTTATCAAGAAATTCCGCGCAGGCATAATATGAGTTTTCGAATTCCACTATACTATTTTCGTAATCTCCCAATTCATCTACGCGCGCTAATTCTAGGTGCAATTTATTAAATGAGTGATACACCTCTTCAAGTTTGGCCTTTTTTATATTTATTGCGGAGGAACTTATGGAATCGTTCAATGAGTTTCGTATCCGCGTTAATTGCGCCTTCACGTAAGTGCATTGGCGCCTAAGGGTTTTGATTTCTTCTGCCATGATATCTCAGTGATATTGACGAAGGAATTCAAGGACGAGAATTGAGTATAGAAATGGATGTGAATAGGAGATTCAGAGCTTACCGCATGATGAGAATAGCCGCCTTCGTCGGAGATGCCGCGATGTTCGATGAGGTCCTTGCTTTCCGCTTGGGCGTCAGTCGAAGGAGTCTGGAGGTAGCGAGCCCCAAAAACTGCTGCCTCGTGGTTGATTTCTGCGTAGCTCTGCGTCACAGACCTGATGTTCCCACCGAGAATCGACAATACAATATTGCCTGGAGTTGCCACAGATCACAAGTCACTCGATGCACAGAAGGACGTCTTGCTTGGACAGTATTCGGTATCCCTTCGGTCGTCTCGAAGGGAGTCTGAATCCAATGATGACCTTGTAGAATGCTCGAGAAGATGGATTCCCTTTGGTTGGAAGTTTGCTTGGATCTGGTTGCCGACCGTTGATTTCTTCTTTGCGGAGTTTGCGGAGTTCCTTGCTGGTATCCGGCTCGAAGGACCAAAATGTTTTGCGCAATAGCACAATGTCGCACGCCAACTTAAGATTGTGCGACTGTATATGGGGATACGCTTGTAGGCTCCAATATATGATATTCGCCAGATGAAGTCTTCGGTCTGCTGGTTCGTGTTCGGTGTTATTCTCGGTGTTGCTTGTTTGATTTTTGGACTCAATCTGCTCTTTGGGCCAAGGTCGCCCAAAGAGCTAACCTCGCCATGGGTGTACCCAAGACCATGGGAGGAAGTATTAGTCGCTGATTGGTTTTTATTGTAAATACGCCGACCAATCATTTTGGCGGCGAAGTTGGTCGGTGGGAGGCGGCATGCAACGGTGATTTTTAATAATTTTTACGGGCCCGGGTTTTTCCGCGAGAAGGCTACAGGCTCGGGCCACCGCTTGGTGCCCAGATGTTTTGCGTGGTACCTAAGTCTGGTCATAAAACATCTGACACCAGTCGTCGATGTTATTGCAGGTAGTAAAGTCATAGAGCGACTGGATTTGGAGGGCCATGCAGATTTTAAGTGAATTTACTAATTAAATAGCCGCCTTAAGAGCACTTGGTTATAAGCAAAAGCCTTGATTGTTTATAAAAGGTGTGACTCTATATCTGCTGGCTTTATGAATTTACTGTTACGCTGCAACAAGTATTGTATATGAGAAATCTGTCAGTGATTTAGATTGGACAAATGAATTAACAAAATATTATAATATAAGAAGAACGGACAAATTGTGGTCACTAATAACCAATAAGTATCATAGCATGGTATCCTGTTTTATCAACAATGGCTCGGGAGTTCCTAGGAACGCCGGCCACGTCTGTTCCAGCGGAACGTTTATATTCTAAAGCTGGTTTAATTATACGCAACCACCGCAACCAGCTAACTGCTTTGCCAGGTCATTAATATGCCTGAATTCGTGGTACACCTCGAACTTACACGCATCATTGTAATCAATTTTGATAAATTTATTTACTTTTATTTTACATAAATAAATTTTGATAAAAAATTTATTTGCTTTGTATTTTTACTTACTACATGACTAGAATTTTAATATAAAATTACTTATTGAAAACTTATTGCTCATATTATTTTTAAAAAAAGATTGAGGTAGGAACACTATGTATATATAGTATACAGTATACATACTTTTCTGCTAAAATTTTAACAGATGTTGGCATATGTTGAACTATATTTTGTGTTGCGTGTACTCTCGCGACCGGTAAAATTGGAGTGGCGCGAAAAGAACGCTTTCCGAAGAGTAAGTTATTACTATCGGAATAGTTGGAAGAAATGAATGTAGTACTGAACGAGCGAAGTTGACTTTTTGACTGTGTAGCGTGGACTGTCTATTTCCAGGTCTGATGTCGGTATTTACATGGATGGTGGAATGTTCTTATTGGCTAATGTGTCTGTGTTGTAGGAGTGTCGTTGGTTCTGAATGATTGGTGTAGTTGTTCTGTGTGGGTGTGGTTTGACTGTACTGGCGGAAAGGGCAGGCTCTGGTGAGAAGCCCTTTCCGGGGTTGGGACTGAGTTTTCTAGTAATTTGAATATTAGTAATAATTAAGAGAAAGCTAGCCAAGTGAAAGTGCGCGCACGTGCATTTCAGCTGTCTAGAAAACTCCGTCTTGGTTACCCTTGAGTAACAAAAGGCTGAGGGTCGTTTGCAGGCCCGGCCAACGGCTCGACCGAGGGCCTTGACTGTCGCCAACTAACCCTGCCATAAAGGCTAAATTGCGAGGTCCTGCTTCGCGTCTGCAACATACCGGCCCCCTTGACCGATTACGGTCAACAAGTAAAGATTTTGCAGAAGATTATTTTACATGATGAACCTTAAAATTTAACTTATCTATATACTGTACAAAATTTGTATGAGGCAGGTAGTAAGTCTGCATGTCTCACTGTGTAAGTGCGTGTATGTACGCGTGTGTGTGACTGCTGAGGTCTGTGAATATTTTATAAATGTTTAGAAAGTGTGTTATAATATTGCTGAGTGTAGCTTAAAGTTTAGTGTGTAGTTGTAACTATTTACAGAGTGTCTTGTGAATGTAACTTAACATCTAGTGACTCGACTATTCTAATTATATTTTTGTGTTTTTTTTTTTTTTTTTTATACATATATATACATTGTTTCGGTGTTGTATTATGCCGAAGGTATTCTGGATTTGATAAACTAGTCCACCGGCAACGGCGATAACCTTTTGACAGATCTTTTATATTCGCCTGCTATGGTTTTTACCGTTGTGACGCGGGTGATGCTGTCGTCACCAGGGTGGACTGCGATGACGCGTCCCAGGGGCCAGCACATAGGCGGCACATTGTCTTCGTGCACGATACCAGCGTGCCTTCCTTGACCTCGGTGGGGGTGTTGGTGTGCCATTTCCTGCGGACTGTCAAGTGGTGCAGATAATCTTTATGCCAGCGCGTCCAGAAATGCTGCTTCATCTGCTGGACGTGCTGCCACATTGTTAGTCTGGATGTTGGAACATCCGTAACGTTCGACTCATTGATACTGGTGATCAAGTCGCCGATAAGGAAGTGACCGGGTGTAAGGGCGGTAAAATCGTTCGGATCGGATGTTAGTGGTATGAGTGGGCGAGAATTTAGTATGGCTTCAATTTCTGCGAGATATGTGGTCATGGTCTCGTATGTTAGCAGGGTTTTCCCGACGGATCTGAGTAAGTGGCGTTTTACCTGCTTGACCGCTGCCTCCCATAATCCACCAAAGTTGGGCGCGCGCGGGGGAATGAAATGCCACGTGATGTTATTATTGATAGCGTAGTGTTGTATGACGCTGTCGGTGTTTGAGAGCTCTGAAGGAGCTGTGCACTTCGCGTAATTCGCGATCAGCACCGACGAACGTCTTCGCATTGTCCGAATAAATATCGGACGACTTTCCCCGTCTCGCGAAAAACCTTTTGAGGCCGCCAAAAATGCATCTGTGGTCAGATCGCCGACCAATTCAAGGTGTACCGCCTTCGTCGAGAAGCACACGAATACTGCTATGTATGCCTTTACGGTTTTGGTGTTGCGTACGCGCTTTTCCTTTATAAAAACTGGGCCGCAGTAATCGATACCAGCCCTTGAAAATGGACGGTTAAACGTAATGCGGTCTTTGGGTAGGTTGCCCATTTGGTAGTTTGTTATTTTCGGGTTTGCCCGATAGCATGGTACGCAGGTACGAATGCACCGTTTCACCGCTTGTATGCCATTAATTGGCCAATAGTTCTGCCGAACCGCGTTTAAGGTGCCTAAGACGCTTGCATGGAAGTGCCGCAGGTGCTCGTGGCGAATGATCAGGGCCGTGAGATGGTGTTTTGCCGGTATGAGGATTGGGTGCTTTGCATCGTTACGTAGCATCGGATTTGATGATGCGACCCCACGCGCAAAATTCCCTTTTCGTCCAAAAACGGGTTTAATGTTCGAAGTTTACCCTTGTATGAATGTGGTGTTTTGATTAGTGATTTGATATCATCGGCAAATTCTGTTTGTTGAACGGATTTTAGGATTCTTTGCCGCGCGAGTTTCAACTCGTCTAAGCTAAGGGGTCCTGTTTGCCTTTGTTTAGTCTTTAAAATATGGTGAAATCGAAAGCAATATGCAATGGTACGTTCTAATCGCCCCAAGGCCGAAAATCTGTTTATGATTGTAATTGTAGGAGTGGCTGTAGCCAGGGACACTATGGTACGGCGCTCCGGCACCTCGGCAGGTAGCAACGCGTTAAACGGCCATTTGTCCTCTGCTTGTCGCAACCATTGAGGACCGGAAAACCAATTATTGATATTTCTTCCGTCCTGCGACGGAACATGACGCCATTGACCCTCATCCGTTGATTGCTGGATTTCGCTCACACGATTCGCTACGAATACCTTTAAGGTGTGAGGAGGGGTTTTTAGTCAGTGCAACACAATCATTGAATCTGTCCAAAAAATTTTCTGTTTTGTTCTTATTTTGAGGGATGTTTCCGCGGCCCTAAATAACTTTGCAAGTAGTACCGCGGCACATAATTCTAGGCGCGGTAAAGATTGTACCTTTAGGGGCGCGACTCTACTTTGAGCAGACTAAAATACGCGAAGTGATGTCCGGATGTGTTAGTGGAACGCATGTATATACAGGCCCCGTACGCTTTCTCACTGGCATCGCAGAACCCGTGTAGTTCCAACTCGATGTGCTTATCGCAGATGATTCTGCGCGGTATTGACAATTTCCGAATGTTTTTCAATTGCGATTCAAAAACTTTCCATTCGGTATGTAACGTTTCTGGAATGGATTCATCACAGTTCACGCCTACTTGCCAGAGCTTTTGCATCAATATTTTGGCCTTGACGATAATGGGCCCAACAAACCTAACGGGTCGAAAAGTTGAGCCACGCGTGACAGTATGGCGCGCTTTGTTACCTGCCTAAGGGGCTCATGCCTTTTCACCGTGTAACCGAGCGTGTCGTGTACCTGGCTCCAGTACAGACCAAGCGTTTTTCTAAATTCGTCCGCAATTATGTTTGTGCAGTCGCGTTAATTGTAAGCAGTTAAGGATTGTAGCAGTTTTACATTTTTTTTAGACCAATGTCTTAATTAGAAGCGACCCATTTTTGTTAAATCGATTAGCTGGTCGCGAACTAGCGTAGCCTCCTCTACCGTGTCTGCTCCCGTTAAAAGGTCGTCCACGTAAAAATCAGATTTCAGTACAGTTGCTGCGCGGGGAAACTGGGCGCCTGCATCATCCGCTAATTGGTGAAGTGATTTGATGGCCAGGTAGGATGCAGACGCGGTGCCGTAGGTTACCGTATTTAGCACGTAGGTGGACATGGGGTCATTTGGATTCTCGCGCCAAAGTATCTTGTGGAAATGCCGATCTTCCGAAGCTAATTTTATTTGGCGGTACATTTTGGCTATGTCGGCGGTTAAAACGTACTTATGTACTCGGAATCTGGTAACTATTGCGAATAGGTCTTCTTGTATGGTGGGACCGATCATTAGCGCGTCGTTTAAGGATACACCCGTGGACGATTTCGCGGATGCATCGAACACCACTCTAATTTTTTAAGTCACGCTATCTTCCTTGTGCACCGCGTGATGCGGAAGATAGTAGCCATTAGATTTAGAACAGAATTTAAGCGGAGTCATGTGTCCCAAGCTCTCGTATTCGCGCATGAAGTTAACGTATTGCTCGCGTGCTACGGGGTTACGCTGAAGGGCCTTTCCCAGGGATAAAAATCGCTTCATAGCTGTGGCATAGGATTCACCCAATTGCTCGATTTTGCTGTTACACGGCAATCTGACGATGTATCGTCCAGATGCCGAGTCGCGACGCGTGTTAACGGAATAATGCTCTTGGCATGCTTGTTCTTCTTTCGAAACGCCGGACCCGACGGCTCGATATCTTGGCATCGATTGTGCAAAAATTTGCATAGCACGTCGAGGCTAGGAAACGAGTTGTCGCGCGTGTGCTCCTTCCATCTCAGGTTCGTTTCCTGATCTAAACGCGATAGGCACATGAAAATTAAAAGCGTGTCGGCAGACGGCTGTTTTAATGTTTTGAGCGCTCGATAATGCGATTCCAAATCTGTTAAGAATGGTCGCAGATTGCTATGCGTTACTCTCGTAAGGTGCGGTAAATTGAACAAGGCGCGTACGTGGTTGGTTACGATTACCGCGGGCTTGTGTAACGGTCCTCTAGTAGAGACCATGCCGGCTGATAGTTCGCGGCTGAATTTTTCTAGTGAGTCTATAACGCGCGACGCCTCACCACGCAAACATGACCGTAAATACATTAATTTTTTGCATTCACTCAAACGGAGGTTTTCGTGCACGGCGGATTTGAATTGATCGGCGAATCCGGGCCATTCTTCATATTGTCCACTGAATTGTGGAAGATGCAATTTTGGCAAACTAATCTCGTTTTCCAGCGCTTCTAAGCTGGCTGGCGTATTGTTAATACCGCGTTCATGACCTAAATGTTGTGCGGCGGATGCTTGTGCCGCTTGCAATAATTTTTGCGCCCGAGAAATGTATGTCACATACGCGTTTTTTATCTCGAGACGCTCTTTCATCGATTCTCCCGTTTCATCCGCGGCATCTAATTCGCCTTGGTTTTTGGAAAATGACGCGAATTCCGTTGCCAGATCAGCTAATCTATTTTTAATTTCCACGTCGTGGCTTTCGGGTTGGCAGTTGTCAAGGGCTTCTTTAAACATTAGCAGTTCGAGTCTAAACGCTGCGCGTTTTAATTTTAATGCCCGCATGCGTTCTTCCGCGGTTGGAGCCATGACGCGATATAGTATTTGGTAATGGAACGAAAGGACGACGCACTTGATCGCAGTAAAATTGAGCGTACGTTACCGTTCCGTTGTTTTCCCAGGAAGATCTGCTACTGCAGCTGGTGATGCCGCTGCGTTGACTCGTTGAGGCTGGGCCTTTCTGCTTGGCAGCTCTCAGCGACGTCGATGTATCGGCTGCTGGTGCAGCGGTCCAACGATGCTCGTTCTGCCGGTGTCCTTGCTGGTTGAAGACGTCCGGCGTTGATTCCAACGTTGTTTTTCGATACAATGTTGTATCGTGTTGTAGCGAGTGCTGAGAGTTGGCGTATGTTTCTCAAGCGTATGTCTGGATGCGGATGCAGGATGGATTGATGTTTCCACAGCTGCTGTATCCGGCTCGAAGGACCAAAATGTTGCTTGTACTCTCGCGACCGGTAAAATTGGAGTGGCGCGAAAAGAACGCTTTCCGAAGAGTAAGTTATTACTATCGGAATAGTTGGAAGAAATGAATGTAGTACTGAACGAGCGAAGTTGACTTTTTGACTGTGTAGCGTGGAATGTCTATTTCAGGTCTGATGTCGGTATTTACATGGATGGTGGAATGTTTCTTATTGGCTAATGTGTCGTGTTGTAGGAGTGTCGTTGGTTCCTGAATGATTGGTGTAGTTGTTCTGTGTGGGTGTGGTTTGACTGTACTGGCGGAAAGGGCAGGCTCTGGTGAGGAAGCCCTTTCCGGGGTTGGGACGGAGTTTTCTAGTAATTTGAATATTAGTAATAATTAAGAGAAAGCTAGCCAAGTGAAAGTGCGCGCACGTGCATTTCAGCTGTCTAGAAAACTCCGTCTTGGTTACCCTTGAGTAACAAAAGGCTGAGGGTCGTTTGCAGGCCCGGCCAACGGCTCGACCGAGGGCCTTGACTGTCGCCAACTAACCCTGCCATAAAGGCTAAATTGCGAGGTCCTGCTCGCGTCGCAACATTTTGTATCGCCAATCTCGTCAAGATCTCGTCGACATCGAGATCGAAATCGAGATCATATATTCGAGATCCTCGAAAATTCGAAATCGATACGCATGTTTCGTGGTTTTTCGAGATCAAGATCGAGATAGCAGAAATCTCGTCTCGTCTCGTCTCGTGCGCATCACTATTCCTAACCGTTTCGCGATGTTACAAGAATCATATTCAGTGACGACTGTATATGTCTGGAGTTTCCTTTTAGTTTTGGCCATGGGTTCTACTAACTCATGGTGTTTATTATGCAAAGATAAGAGTTCGTGGCTAGGGCGAACTGCGCTTCACTCTTGCCTTTCTTCTACGGGTGAACTGCACAGTTCAGTAACAGATCTCATTGAGAACGGATCTCTAAGATATACTTTTACGTATTTAATAAAGGTGAAATTCTACTATTAAATATTGTTGTTTCATTTAAATCATACGTCCCATAGCCCTACAATTCCAATATTTATGAATTCATATTTAAGAAAATTCCAGATAACGACATTTATACTGAGGCTGATGAACGCAAATACAGGGACATACTGCTGATAACGAGTGCGCATAAGTACAAGCATGATTCATATGGTAAAACATTAGGCAACAAAGGATACAAGTATAACTATGTAATCAAACCTTTATTGAAAGATAAAAAAGTTGGAAAGGGCATACCATGCTAAATGAGATTAACCAGCAACAAGATTGATTACGTTCACTGGAACGATCCTAACGAACTCGTAGATCGGTTTCAATTGCTCGAGGCTTTTCGTCAAGCCTCAGAACTCATTATAAATTAAGCTGCACTTTGGCGATACAGTCAATCGTTATCAAAATGGCAATCAACAAGTTTGGGTCATCGTTTGGAACAATGGAATCATACTATCACTGAAATGGAGTAGTGAGAAATTATGTACGCGACAACGCTCTTTGTATTGTTGGTGCCAATTACGATGCAAAGTCGCGCAAAATTCGATGGGTAGCACCGCCTGTAGAGGGATGGCGATGCTATTGTTACGTCTCGACGAACGGGTCATTAACCGCGTACATTTGACACTTCTTTAAAGTCAGCATTGTCATCGAATTCCTCTTTTTCTCAGAAACCTGCACGCAGAAATCCGTAAAGCAAGTCAAAGCACCTCAACATACAGAGTGTCCACGCTAAAGTGTGACAGTCGCGATATTTCAATAACTATTGATCGCACGAAAAATTGTTTATATGTAAATTGCAGGATGAAATAGGATCTCTATTTTGGCGTAAATGAAAATTTTGTTTATGTTATTAATTTAAAAGATATGATGGTGAAGTTTCGTTTTTTAAATGGAACTAAATATTTTATTTTGGATCATGCGATAGTGCTTTTCAAGACGAATTCATTAAGTTGCAATTTATTCACCTGATTTTTATTAGTTTTCAAGATATAATGCTTAGAAATTTACTGATTTTCAGCGGAGACGTCTCTAATACCTTGTCCCGCGGTTTATGGCTACGGCTAGCGTGCCTTCGGTCATCGGCAACGGCAACGGTCGGACCGACGTTCGAGTCCCCGACCGATCCATTGTCACCAAAGTCATTCAAAATCAGAAACCCTAAGAGGGCAACATTTGCCCAGCACGTGAGCTGCAATCAGCCACATTACGGCTCCTTTTTTTCTGCACTCATTGTTTTCAATCCCAGGGACCTCAGGAACTTTCCCTGTACGGAAAGTTCCTACGCCGTACACTTCCCCTCACAGTCAGAAATAGTTACACCCACTACCATCGCCAACCACCTATCAGACAAAATTCGTACACCCCCATCCACAACATTTTCCACCAATAGAAATAGATCCGAGCTTATGTAAACCGTGAACATCGCCAAAAATGTCTCTTCTTCTGTGCAAAGTCAACCGAAACATACAAAATAAAAGAACACACAAAACCGTCCTCAGTGCATTATCTATACGTAACCTGCTCCGACGGCATTAATTTGTTAGACGAGCAAGCCGGATTCGCGACTTCAGAAATGTACAATTTCTCACAATAAAGTCCATGAGCATATCCGGTACACACGTACACGTAGACATGCACGAATAACGTAATCGCGGTGCGTGTTTATTTAATTGCATAGTGGTTAGTGCCTGAAAGGATTATTTGTGGATACTTGTGGACACTGTGGACAATCGTGGGGCGTGTATAATCGCGTGTGGATGATTTTTGTTCACAACATTGTGTATTGGAACTGGCATTCACCCTTTCTCTGTGAAAATCTCGTCGGGCGAGTTTTGATATGCCCTTCTGGATTTTCATAAGACAGGTTGAATCTTATTCAACGTAAGGTGTTCGCATTCCCATAAGCGGACAAAAATCTAAGGCTGTCGATAATGTCGGTAAGTAGAATTTTTCATGCTGCGTGAGAACCACTAGCACTGGCCTGCCGCAACCGTCCGCTCGAACGCAGCTGTTTAGCGGATTGTCATTCTACAGGCGGAACTTTAAATGTTAATAACTTTGCAACGAAGCCTCCATCAACAAATTAGTATTCTTGATTTTCGTCTTATTTTGGCCTCTACTATCGCTCATTAAAATTTTTTTGCAATAGGTAGCCGAATACCCTGTATAAAAGAAAATACGAGCCGCTGGAAGGTGTCGAACTAGTAGAATAAGACCTGAGTACCAGACTAAGGAAAAATAGATCGGCCTTTATCCAACAATTTATCCAACACTATTTCGATAAAAAATAATTATATCTGTTTACATACCGAGATCCTACTTGTCTGCAACCATTCTCCTTCACTTTGTTATAATGTTTCACTTTTTGCCATAAATGGCATGGGCTGGTCGTACAATGGTTTAGGTAGTAAATTACTCAGGTGGGGGATATGGTCTTCTTAGGAATGGAAGTGATACTCGCTTGTACCTGCTGACGTTAGTAGAATTGTATGTCTCCAGCTTCTCCCACAGCGTTTTGCAAATTTCGCGTTTTTGGATCTTCTGATCGAGGATATCATCGGGAGACAATGTTACCGAGGTCTGTGTTTGAGTTACAAACATATGTATACTGGTACGTCTAAAGCGGGATTTTATAATGCCCCCATGGTAGTGTTTCGGCTGAATATGGTACAATATATGGTTTGTCCTCGTGTGGACTTTTTGGAGATTTTTGTGTCTGATATCGTGTACACTTCATGCATCATCGAATGTTATAGTTCGTGCTACAACATTACTCTTGGCACCTTTCACCTTTTTCATATCTTTCATGCCATCGACTTGCAAGGCGTACATCTTTGCTCTCAGTCCGACAAATTCGATCATAATCGCACCGTTATTTTCGTCTTTCATTAAACCTGGTACCTTTTTATTAGCAAGCGGAATACCATATCGATTATCTGTGGGATAATCACTCGTGTCAAAGTGAGCAATGTCACGTATCATAAGTTCATAAATATTGTCACACTCGATGTGGTAAATTAAATTGTCTGTATCGGTGTACATAACTTTACATTTATCGCTATGTGTGGGTAACATGTAATCGTGATAGAATTCATACAAACAAACCTTAGATATATCTAATATATGTACACATACCCACGCAAATTGGTTTGTTAAATTTTACGAACAGTTTACGCAGTTCAATTGCAACTAAATTTTCTGAAAATACGCTGCGACTGTGGAAATTTGGTTTAGCGATCAGTGCCTCCGCACCGTATCTCCCTTCCCATTTTGTTACTAATTTTACATCTACATGATTGCGCACATTCTCCATAGTTTTGCCAAACACTGCATTGTTAATTAACCTGTATAAATTTTTGTCAAAATCATTTGTGGCAAGTGTTCTAAACTTTGTATTTAGTTCGATGCAATCGCGAAGCCATGGAGATTGTGAAAACTATAATACGCGGTGACCTTCTGTTACGCGAAGGCCGTGACGAATACATTGCTGCAGATTGCGGTAATGTATTACGTAACGCTTCTTATCGTATAGAGTTGCGAGGAGCTTTTCCTGGCGCTTGCCGGGCGGTTTATCGCGCGTTGGACAGAATGGTAAATCTGTTGCGCATCATGCAGATGTGGATATTCCAGGTCGACTTCCAAAATATACCCCGTCGTTGAGTCTAACGCTATGGCCATTACATGTATATCTTTGTTGTTGGCCCACTGAAAATTGGCGTATGGTAATGGTTGACACATTGCTTAGCCGTACAAATTATTTGGAACATTGACTTAAACCGCCGCGTATACCACGTTCGATCAATAGGGCCATGTCGATATCGGTAAAAAGTTCGAAATTGATACGTGTATGCTTCAGCATGGCATCCCACGTAAAACCTGGCAGAGTGTAATAGTGCGCGGGATCGAGTCCGTAACTTGTGATGCAGCTATTGCGAAAATTTTCAAAAATATCTGCCAACAGTAAGACATCAGTCTTTAGATACAAATCGCTATACTCGCCGAGCGTTTGAATGGAGAACCGCGTCCACAGATTGACGGCGTGCGCGGAGTCATTTTCGGATGCTGTAACACCAGTCAAGGAACTGTAAAATGAATTGCGCGATGGCAAACATGATTGCTCCAACTTTTCGACACAGTCAATGTACTCGTACGGAAACATCCCTTTTCGCGTCAGTAAATAAAAATCTTCCGTAGATAATTTTTGAAACTCGGACCGTGTAATTTGAAGTTTATCTTTACTAAGAAAAGATACCAATTTCTCGAGACTTGTATTCAAAAATTTAAACGAATCAATGAATTGTAATTGTATGCGCCTGCACAAGTTCGTTTCTTCATCCATGTTTTCAATGTATTTTGTAAATGAAATGTACTTCTCTTTTGTTATCTGCAATACAGTGACGCCACCCTCGAATGCTGTAGCTATCTCCTTGATAATAAAATGTGAATCATAACCGGATAAATTGTGAAAGACGACGGGGATGGTAAACGCGTCTTTATAATTTAGATTGTGATTTGAATGTGCGGGACCTCTGTACCGACCGGTCAAATAACAATGATCGCGTACCCGCTTGTCATCTCGCGCAAACGGCGTTTCGCATATATGACAGTGTGTCGCAGTCTTAAAATTTTTGCAATTGTTCAGTTGATACATTTTTAATGGGTACATTGGTCGATAAAATAGACTTTACACGATGTGACAAATCTTGGAGTTGTCTCACAAACCATAACACGCAATCAGGATCGCGACGACATTGAAACGTAGATAACGAGTCGTCGTTACGAGCACCGTACATAATATCCCACACTAAATACTCGATGATGTTGGTATGTGTATCTTGACGCTTTTCGATCAGTATCTGTTTTCTCCAGGATGCATTCCACATCGGCATACACGATAAACGGAACACGCTCTTTCCTGCTGAAAGTGCTGAAGCTGAGCCACTTGCCGCCATTGTTACGTCCCGACGAACGGGCCACTAGCCGCGACTATTTGACACTTCCTTAGAGTCAGCATTGTCATCGAATTCCTCTCTCTTTCTCAAGAGGCCTGCACGCGGAGGTCCGTAAAGCGGGTTAATATTGTCATCAAATTCCTATCTCTTTCTCAATAACCTTGCACATAGAAGTCAGCAAAGCAAATTCAGCACTTCAGCATGGGTTAAAAACCCAAGAATCAGGCTAGTGCGGGGCAGTCAGTTGTTAAGTCGCGAGGTGCGTGCTGTCTGTCCCGGATACTTCGTAAAGCAGAGTTCGTTGGTCAATCCGCGAAGGACTTTAACTACCCGTCAACCATTTACTGTCCAAAATTTATTGTTATTATTATTATTATCATTATATTCTCACTAGCAATATAAGTGTTTAGTGCAATTCCTCAAAAATTCAAGTTACGACCGTTGTGCAAGGTGAAAGAGGAGAAGAAAGAGAGAGAGTGAGAGAACACAGCGCTAGTTTGGTGAGCAGGAAATTCGTAATCCATCTGTACCCGTCAGCCAAATTTCAGATCTTCTGTTTCACGAAATATATATATATCAATTTCGATTTCATTTCGTTTCTTTCTTTAATATACATTTTCCCAGACTTGTATTCAACGAGCGAGGAGTTTGTATAAGCTCAGATCAACTACGATGCCATATACTTTTCCTTCGAGAACTCGAAGGTGTTTAAGCGTTACGTCGGGGTACGAGTAATCGCTCACAACCACCTACTATCATCCTCCCCTACACCCCACGTAACAGCTAAACTGGTGGCAGCGGTGGGATACGAGTTGGACAAAAATTCGTTCGTTGATGTAATTTTGGGAAATCCAAAATTAAAAAGACAATAGTCGTATCTTTCGCTTTTGAATTCCAACAATTATTAAAAGGAAGCTCCACGGTATCGATCCAATTAGATATAGTCAATTCTTTATCCTATTTTTTATATATCCTATTTTTGTCTGCTTAAATATTAATAGTATTAAAAATTACTTCATCACATTATACTGCAAACACAACTTCAAACAATAATTCCGATTTAAACGTCGCAAATGCGATGTTAGCATCCATGGCAGAATGCTTTACCTTACAATATGGAACATTAAATATACCGTTTTTCGATGGGAAAAATATGCCATTAAAAGACTTTTTGCAAGATGTCCAAAACGGTGCAGTTTATGTGCCGCCGGCAAGTGAAGGAGCGTACGTTAAAGCAGTTATAGGAAAATTACAAGGATCCGCACGCGATAGTACTTTCGGCAAAACATTTGGCTCATTAAACGACTTAATTAAGCACCTAAAGAAAAAGTTTGCTCCGGGAAAATCTTTTCCGTATTTTCAAAATGAAATTGTCAAAATTCGAATGCGTAGGGATGAATCCGTAAGTGATTTTTATGACCGGTTAAATATTCTAATTAGTGGCGCTCGACATGCATTAATAGACACCTATGGTGACGACGCGGAAAAAAATGATTCAGCCTGTACTAGAATGTGCTCTCGAAGCATTTCTTAGAGGTTTGCCAGATGGTATAGCGCTTTCTGTAGACGCACGCAATCCTAAAAATTTAGAAGAGGCAGCAGAACACGTGACACAAATAGAAACACGTGAAAAATCCGGAATATTTGCTCGCGATGAGTTCAATAAATTATTCCTGTCTCGACAAAACGAATTCTGGATCAATTTCCCCTAATCAGCAGAAAACACAGGCAAATTTTTCCCTTTATCGCAATCGATCTCGAAGCCCAAGTCCGATTCCCCGTAGAAATGTTGAACCTTCAGAATTACCAACAGAAATTCTTAAGCCTCCACGAAACCCTTCCGAGCAGTTTAAATACCAACCAAATTTTCCATATTATCCACCTCATCCATATTTTCCCTATCTACCATATTACCCGATGCCTTATCCTCCTTATTATCCTCCAAATCCATATGATCCCCATAGACTAGCTAATCCTTATTCCGAGTATCAAACAACTTTTGCTGGACCCTCACGAATTTCAAGCCCGATTCCTCATACACCCCCTGCAAATTCAAAATTTTTACAACATAAACCATCTCATTCCGAGAATACGACTTCACCGAACCGCGTTCGTTTTTCGAACCGCCATCACAGTCAGATTTAAACTCCCGTATAGCCCTTCGGAACGACGCGATGAAGAGTTACCAGAATTCAGTGCGTCATCCAACAGTACGATATCTCGTAGAAAGCCAATAATATTAGATATTCGATCCAGTCGCGATTCACCCGTTATTATATTATCCGCGGACGAGTTCAGATCTAAAACAGCCACATTTTTAATAGATACGGGTGCAGACGTAAACTTAATTAAATTAAAAGCCTTACACGAAGACTTAACAATAGATATCTATGATTCAATTGTAATGTCAGGAATTACCTCAGGAAAAATTGAAACTTTAGGAACAACCATAGTAACTATTTTAGGCCAACCCATCAAATTTCACGTAGTAAACCCATCATTTCCAATCAGTAGTGACGGAATTCTAGAAAAAGATTATTTGAGACAAGAGCAGGCTGAAATCTCTTTTGCACACAACACACTTGTAACAAAAAGCGAACCTATCAAACCATTTCGTTTCATTGGCGAAAATCCTCCAAAAGAAAAACTATGGCGACCCAAAACTCGAGTCTATCGTATTCAAAGTCGAACACGGAAAGCAATTGCCATAGATGCTGTTGATTATGATTTAAAAGAAGGGTACCTTCCCCGACTCCAAACTGAAGACAGAATATATATTGAAGAAGCAGCCGTTAGTGTCGATCAAGGCGTATGCCATGTCCTTGCTATAAACACATTAGATCGAGACATAGAAATCGAAATTCCTCCTCAAGAAATTATACCTTTCGAATACCACTATTTTTCCTGAAGAACGCGAATGTTTTGATTCCAGACTTTGAACAACCTACAATAGTTAACCGTGTAACCGAAATTTCAAATAAATTACTTTTAGACCATTTAAATAACGAGGAAAACATCATATATTAGATTTGATAGAAGAATTTCCAGAAATATTCCATCTACCAGGCGATAAATTACCTTCTACTCCTCTGTTGCAACATCGAATTCATACAGCAGACGATATACCAATTAACACTAGACAATATCGGTTCCTTCCAGTTCATCAGGCCGAAATCGAACGACAAATCAAGGTCAAATTAGCTGATGGAATAATTGCTCCTTCAAATACTCCTTACAATTCGCCGCTATGGATAGTACCAAAGAAGCCTGATTCTAAGGGAAATCCAAGGTGGAGAATGGTAATTGACTTCCGGAAACTTAATGAAAAAACTATAGGCGATGCTTATCCATTACCGAATATTGTGGGCATTCTAGATCATTTGGGTGAAGCAAGATATTTTTTCACCTTTGATCTTGCAAGCGGGTTCCAGCAGATTGAAATGGCACCGAGAGACCGCGATAAAACAGTTTTTACAACGCCTAACGGTCACTACGAATACATTCGCATGCCCGAAGGTCTAAAAAATGCACCTGCAACATTCCAACGGTTAATGTAGTTTATGCGAAAAATTTGGAAAAACACGGGAAGAAAAATTCGAGCGATTATTTAAGCGATTAAGCGAAGCTAATTTAACCTTGCAACCTGATAAATGTGAATTTTTGAAAACTGAAGTTACATATTTAGGCCATATAATAAGTGATAAAGGAGTGAAACCAGATCCAACCAAAATTAACCGCCGTAAGAAACTTTCTTCGGCCGAAAAATTCGAAAAATATTAGACAATTTTTAGGACTTTCAGGATACTACCGTCGTTTTATTAAAGATTTTGCCGCGAAAGCAAAACCACTGACCGAATTATTAAAGAAAAATGCCAAATTCATATGGGGGAAAGAACAAAAACAAAATTTTAAAATTCTACGTAAAGCTTTGTGCAGTAGTCCTATATTCCAATTTCGTAATTTCGATAAACCATTTACTTTGACCACAGACGCATCTGATTACGCAATTGGTGCAGTTCTTAGTCAAAATGTAGATGGACATGACTTACCCGTTGCTTACCTTTCGAGATCTTTAATAAAAGCAGAACAAAATTATTCCACAACTGAGAAGGAATGTTTAGCCGTGCTCTATTCCGTATTACATTTTCGGCCGTATCTATACGGAAGGAAATTTACATTAGTTAGCGATTATAAACCTTTACGTTGGATAGATTCAATAAAAGATCCTGATCAACGATTAGTTCGATGGAGATTAAAATTACATGATTACGAATACGATTTCGTTCATAAGTCTGGTCATTTAAACACTAATGCAGATGCCTTATCCCGAAACCCGGTAATCCGATCAGATTAAGATTCAAATTCGGATTCAAGTTCAAAAGACACCGCTGATGACGATTCGGATTGTGAAGTAGGACATTCAAAAATTGTTCCTATCCAAAAAAACATCCATCAAACCAAAGGTACCAGCCCCATCCACATCTCGTGCAAATCCTATAATAGAACCCCGAAGACCTGTAGGCAGACCACAGAACAGAAAAACGCAACCAAAACCCCCCATAAACACAAGTACAATTTCCATGAGAACACGTTCCAAATCACAACCTGAAAAACCTCCTATAAATTACGCAGAACCTTCTACTTCCGAAATATCGCAAAGTTCAGACGAGGACGAAGAACTCGTTGACACATTCGATCCACCTGCATTCAGAAGACGTAGAAGCGTATTACCTAGCCTTGGGCCACCCACAGTATTACCCAAAAATCTAACAACAGAAACGTCTATTTTAGGAAAACCTAAGAATACCCCTTCTTACGCAGATAATACCCCGGAAACACAGCCCGATCCTACAATGGTAGAAATCCCACCTCCTTCTGATCATAGCGACGACGAAGTATTCCTTCTCAAAACTACTGAACGACCACCGATTGACATAGACGAATTACACGAATCTTTTAATCGTTTTGATAGATCCCCTAACCGAATATAAAGACCTCCTTCAAAATTCACCACCCGAATCACAATCGGAAATAGAAGAATTGGTCTGTGCAGAACTGGACAGACGAGTAGACAACTTATTGGCACGCTATGAACAGAACGAACCAGGAAAACCCGAAATACATTCAAAACCCAAGGAACTCACATTGGACACGATCCAGGAAGAAAACGAATTCGAAAACACAATAGTAAATCAACAACCGTACAACTCTATGTTGCCCACACCACTACCATTAAATAAACCCTTGGCCCTGTCCACTCCTTTTCTGCAGGTCACTACTTTAGAATCGAATCCTAGACCCCCTATCATACCAAAACGACTTGTTGCTCCACATGCGTTGCTCTCGCACGCAAACATAACTTCTCAGTACCGAACGGGCCCGCAAATAACTGGAAAGTATATTACCAGTCATAGAATCTCCGTCATCTCAACACTCTGACGGAAGCATAATTAAATTTACGCACGAAAACTTAACGAGGACCCGCATCAATTACATTCACTTCATCTCAGCTGATATAGAACTAACCACCCTAATTAGTAGGTTACTCGTAGATATGGGTGTCATAAGCATTGAGAATTTAAAAACAGCAAATCCAGAAACTGGGACAGGTGCTTGTTACACAGCGAGGCAAACACAAAATTTTTAGTGTAGTAATTAAACGAAATCATTACGATAGTGTTTCAATTTCGAACTTCCGAATTGGATTACAAAATTTTAAATCAATTCTCTGTAAATTATAAGTAAATAAAGTTAGAATTTCAAGCTTTGGTGACTTTACCGGTGCGCTTCCCCAAAGAACCTTAGTGAATGTGCTAAGGAATATTTTTGGAGATAGGGATACTGAAGTGAATCTGTACAGGAAGTATACAAGTCCCACCCGAGGAACTCCGTCTGGAAATAATTTCAGAATTACAGTGAAAACTCGATAAATGTCCTCAAGAGCTGTTCCATAAATGATACATTTTTATCCCCACCACTAGGGGGATCCCCCTTGAACCAGTGAGGCGAAGTGTAACCGGAGACGTAGCGGCTTTCTTTAAAAATCTTTATTGCCTTCGTCATCTTAGTTTAAATGTCCCTGTCAGTGTGACTACACTACTGTACAAGAAGAAAGTTTTTATTTTTACTTTACTTTAATAAAAATTTTACTATCATGTGGGGAAGATTTTTCTAATTAAAATGAGACTAAACACGATATAAATCGGCCAATATTTGTTACCATAATATTGAATTAAATATTGTGTACTCGTATCTTCGCAAGGTCAGTGGATTGGTACATTTATCGAACAGTGGTAGCTAACGAAACCCCTATTTCATAAGTGTTGCAGTTTTTGATCACTTACGAAACGGTGGAACCGTCCCGTTTGAAAATAGCTACTCCCGTTCTGATAAATGTAGCCAGCACCTCGATGCGTCGTTCTTTGATATTTCCGAACATAGAAAAGGACAGCACAAGAAGGATAAATAAAGAGAGAAAGACTCGCAAGTACAATATTTAATTCAATATTATGCTACCAAATATTGACCGATTTATATCGTGTTTAGCCTCATTTTAATCAGAGAAATCTCCCCAACATGATAGTGAAATTTTATTAACAAAAAGTAAAAAATAAAAACTTTCTTCTGTGCAGTAGTGTGGTCACACTGACGCGGATATTTAAACTGGGAGCGATAAATCCGAGTTTCAGTCCCTCTTTCTTCTTTAGCTACTGACTCTTTCTACGTTCGAAGCGTCGGCAAACTACAATCAAATTCGAAAGACGATTCTCCTATTCCGTAAGTGTTGCTGACCGGACCCGGAGTAGCGACATTTATCGAGTTTTCACTGTACATGGAAGTTTAGTAGAAGGAAACAAAGGTGTAACAAAGACCTATCGCAGAATTCGAGAAAGATTTTATAGCCAGGAATGCGTAATGATGTACAAAATTTTATTAGAACTTGTAGAAAATGTCAGGAAAACAAATTAGTAAGGATAATAACCCGCGAGCCAATGCTTATAACAGACACTCCACTCCAACCGTTTGATAAAATCTCTCTGGATACAGTAGGACCCCTTCCAGAAACTCCTAGCGGTAATAGACACATGTTGACTATACAGGACAACTTAACAAAATATTGTATTGCAGTACTAGTACCAAACATAAAAGCAGAAACAATAGCACACGCATTGGTGATACACGTGATTTTGCAATATGGAACCCCACACGTAATATTAACCGACCAAGGAACTAGTTTTATTAACAGAATAATTAAAGAAATAGCAAAAATGTTCAAAATTAATCACGTAACCACTTCTGGCTATAGACCACAAACCAACGGATCTTTAGAGCGAAGTCACATAGTACTAACCGATTACATAAAACATTATTTAGACGACTTCGATGATTGGGATAAAATAGTACCATTTGCAATATTTTCTTACAACACGTCTGTTCATGAAGCGACAAACTTTACCCCATACGAATTAGTATTTGGAAGAATGGCGCGCTGTCCTAGTGCATTCCGTCAGAAGAATCACTCCCGACTTACAATAGTTATCTCCAGGAATTAATTTCACGGTTAACAGAAATGCAAACAATAGCGGGACAAAATCTAATTCAGGCAAAAGAAAAGTCAAAATTATATTATGACGAAAGGTGCAACCGTTCCCAGGAAAATAGGGGCATGGCACGTGTCTTGATCAGAACCCCAAAAAGGAAAATTTAGTAATCGATACCATGGACCCTAAAATTGTTTGGAATCTTTAGAAAAAATAATGTGATTTTAGAAACAGAAACGGGTAAACGTCTTATCAAACACGCGGACAAATTACTGCTATATCACCAAAATAGTCACCAAAGTAATAATCCTCCCTAATTTTACAACAGGGCAAGATGGAAGTCGTAACGCACATTTCTCTCACTCTCACTCTTTGGAGCGGATTCTACTCAGCGGAACCCCAGAAAACTTGCGAAGTAACAAAACTCGACGCGACTCCGGGACTATACTTCGAAAAATTGCACAATATTCGTTTGATAACAGCTGACTGGCGGGTAACAATCTCAATAGACATTCAAAAGCTGAAGACACAATTCCCTCCCGACTATGCAAGACTACACGAGACCTATGCTCGCTGCATCGAGTTGTCAACGGCGGCTGCCTGTGCAGGAATTTTGCGATTATCTCATATATATGGAAAAGAAGAACAAGCGTTAGATTTACGGAAGGAATTAAACGAAACAATAACAGAATTTCAAATGCCGGAAATCTATAACAAACCGAAAACAATAATGCGACGAAGTGCCCCTCTTGGATTCATCGGCTCAATAAGTCATTTACTTTTCGGAACACTCACGGCGGAAGATGCTGAATATTACAACTCAGAAATAGATAAACTATACCAGACCCAACAGGAATTGGCACATATCATGGAAAACCAGACACATATAGTTAAAAACGGATTACATGAATTTCACCAAAGATTGGAAAAACCACTGAGTTAATTCCGGAAAATCGCGATAGACTTAACGAAGTTATCGAAGCCCTCCAGCAAGAGGAGAATAATCTAAACATAATTAAATACATGATGTCCTTATCCCGATATGTACGCAGCGTAGAGTTGTCATTGGATCATTACATAAAAGCAGCCGAAACGTATCTTGCCGTAATACGCGCCATAAAGTCTTGAGAGGTACCCGAAACACTACTAAATAAATCTATTTCACGCTGCATAATTGCGGATATTCGAAACGCGCAGAGGAACTTCGATCTTCCGATACCACCAGGACATCAATCATTGAAGGAACTAACAAAATCTACCACTGCAAACGCGATAATTCACCAAGGAAAACTTCTTGTAGTTTTACAGCTACCTCTGTCAGACAGAACGACGTACCACCTGTACCGCACCTATTCTTGGCCAATACCTCAAAATTTAGGACCAAACTCTACTGCATCCGGTTACATCCAGCCCAAAACGCCATACCTAGCAATAAGCAACGATCACCAGTTTTATTTCGAAGCCAATGACTCGTATATCGCTAATTGCCATGAGACTCTGTATATACATCTCTGTCCGTTGGGACGACCATTGTCCGAAACTGCCTCATCCACCAGCTGTGAAGTCTCTTTACTACTGCGACCTACCATTCACGCATTCAAAACGTTCGACGATGCGATTACAACCCCAGCACAGTCCATTTTGGGCGCACTTAAAGGACCATGCAAGCCTGGTTGTATTTCCTGGAAAAACCAGAATCGGTGCAACTTATTTGCAATGGAATGAAGGACGACTTAGTAGCACTAAAGTTCCGAACAGTATTTTTATCAACCCAACTTATTGTTAAACATTTCAGAATCCTCTCCACAGATACATCGCTACAAGGAAATTAAGGCACTAACCACACCACCAAAATTCTCAACTATCAACGCACCGATGATTCGCTAATAGAGGTGGAAACAAAATTGGCGGAACTGGAAACGCATCACCGAAGTCGGAACCTCACTACCAACATGATTCACGGAAGTCTGGTCTACCTGGAAATTCTGACAGTAGCAATCCTGGTATACTGTGCACGGCAGACTCTGAGAATTTGGCTTACCAACCTCTGCAAAAAGAAACAGACCGCATCGCAAAACTTGGAGCAACCTCCTCCAGCTAAATTACTACTAACTGGACACCTGACGTCGCCGCCGTTACCTCAGCAGCGGGCATCAGTAAATTAAAAACCAATACTTATTGTAACAGTCATTTTATCACGTTCGGCGTAACAATTTTCGGAATTTAGCTTTCTTTGCGTTTTCTCTTTTCTTCATACCGACTCTGTCTTCTTATGAATGTTCCGTTCCCAGGCTAATCTCTATTATTGTCGTTATTATATTTAATCACCTTTATTATGTCGGAATTTATTTATTTATTATATTTAATCGTTATATTAATTATATTTTGGCACAATACTCTGTTATACCTACTATTATGTTTCGTCGTTACGTTATTGTATTTTTAGACGCAATCTGCAACGCCAGTCGAACGACTGCCATTATCGAGGACGATGATGACTCTAAGGGGGGAGGGATGTTATGTCCCGACTAACGGGTCACTAGCCGCTGCTATTTGACGCTTCCTTAGAGTCAGCATTGTCATCGAATTCCTCTCTCTTTCTCAAGAGGCCTGCACGCGGAGGTCCGTAAAGCGGGTCAATATTGTCATCAAATTCCTATCTCTTTCTCAATAACCTTGCACATAGAAGTTAGCAAACCAAATTCAGCACTACAGCATGGGTTAAAACCCAAGAATCAGGCTAGTGCGGGGCAGTCAGTTGTTAAGTCGCGAGGTGCGTGCTGTCTGTCCCGGATACTTCATAAAGCAGAGTTCGTTGGTCAATCCGCGAAGGACTTTAACTACCCGTCAACCATTTACTGTCCAAAATTTATTGTTATTATTATTATTATTATTATATTCTCACTAGTAATATAAGTGTTTAGTGCAATTCCTCAAAATTCAAGTTACGATCGTTGTGCAAGGTGAAAGAGGAGAAGAAAGAGAGAGAGAGAGAGAGAGAGAGAACACAGCGCTAGTTTGATGAGCAGGAAATTCGTAATCCATCTGTACCCGTCAGCCAAATTTCAGATCTTCTGTTTCACGAAATATATATATATCAATTTCGATTTCATTTCGTTTCTTTCTTTAATACACATTTTCCCAGACTTGTATTCAACGAGCGAGGAGTTTGTATAAGCTCAGATCAACTCCGTTCCCATATACTTTTCCTTCGAGAACTCGAAGGTGTTTAAGCGTTACGCCGGGGTACGAGCAATCGCTCACAACCACCTACCATCATCCTCCCCTACCCCGCACGTAACACCATCATCATTTGGTAATATGATTGCGCAATCATTCATCTTCTGGCAATCCATGGTGTGAGCTTCCAGTTTCTTATTCGAACTAAAGTAGTGCAAGCATCTGCAATAAGAGACATAATTTTTATCTAAGAAAAATATTTAAAAAAATAAAATTTATTACATACATACCTATCACAAAAGTATTTTCTGCCATTACGTTTACTCAATTGTGCGCTCACGAGGCGAGATAAATTCTTGATCCATGCGAAATGCCCCACGTCGTTTGTTCCTTCTAAATACAACAAATTGGCATGTCTCTCCATCTTCTTATCGGTGACTCGTATCGGTAGCACCTTGTTATTCTCAATGGTATAGACGTTGATGGAGATGTTGTTGACATGTTCTGTTGCGACGCGAGTGAGGCCCTTGCAATTTAGCGTTTATGACAGGGTTAGTTGGCGACAGTCACGACCCTCGGTCGAGCCGTTGGCCGGGCCTGCAAACGACCCTCGGCCTTTTGTTACCCAAGGGTAACCAAGACGGAGTTTTTTGGATAGCTGAAATGCACGTGCGCGGCTAGCGCGCACTTTCACTTTGCTAGCTTTCATTAATTTTCACTAACATTCAAATTTACCAGAAAACTCCGTCCCAACCCCGGAAAGGGCCTTCTCATCAGAGCCTGCCCTTTCCGCCAGTACAGTTAAGCCACACCTACACAGAACAACTACACCAATCATTCATAACCAACGTCACTCCTACAACATGACACATTAGCCAATAAGAACATTCCACCATCAATGTAAATGGCGACATCAGACCAGAAATAGACATTCCACGTTATACAGAAAAAAGGTCAACTTCGCTCGTTCACTAGCGCATTCATTTTTTCCAACTATTCCGATAGTAATAATATACTCTTCGGAAAGCGTTCTTTTTAAAACTTTTTAAATTGGTTCAAAGCGTTCTTTTTAAAACTTTTTAAATTGGTTCAAAGTCATTTGGCTGGACGCAAAGCAGCAACTACCGACCACGCGAAACATGCATTGTCCGTCGAGCGTACGTTGTTTACAGCTTCCTTTCGCTGTATCTCTCGCGGTAATTGTATGGTACATCCCGTACGCATTGATATAAATTTATTTACATTAACAACTAAATTAAGTATACGCGACAGGGCTCACCCACTATCGCGTTCCTGAAACTCGTCTAAGGATAGAATGGGTTCGATGACATTCAAATCATACCATTCGCGTAGGTCAGACAAGCGAAAAGATTCACAGTTTTTTATGTTAACACTTTTGTTTGCACATTTATTACCAGCTACAAATTCACCGTTAAGTATAGTATTTATTTTTACACTGTCATGTTTCAGCACAATGTTCCACACGTGACCGAGTACAATGTCCCTCGCATCTTCGAGAAAATTGCGAGGCTCTATGTGGTTAGAATTGATCACCACACCGGTCAATATACGGTTAACGAAAGCCGTATCAATTTCACGCCATCTGAGTCTTGCATTGTGTCCAGCACCCACACATACAAATCGATTGCGTGTCGAATCTTTCAGACTTTTCAATCTAGCGATACGAGCTATCAACGATTGTTTTACACCAATTGAGAGTCGCGGTTTCTTGATTCGGCTTCGTTCCTCCAACGAATTGAGATAATCATCAAATCGATGTTCCCATAAATTGTATTCATCCTTCGACCTTAATTCAGCGGCCTCCTCGTACAGCTCCTGCTCTTGATGATTCATACTACCGTTTTTGTGTTGCTGTGTACTATGATGCTCGCGATATATTAAAAAAATCTCTCTCCGCGATTGCAATGTTATACGTTTTGCAGAAGTTGCGTGTTTGGATGTGTTCAAGGTAATGTATTATAAAACGCTTTTTGCAAAAGTTGCGCTTTTCGCCAAAGAATAACGCGTGACATAAAAATTCCTTCCCCCTCTATGCAACACCCGCTTCGCTTAGTATACGTGATGCTACGTTGCATTTTTAAGTGCTGCATAATATTCACATTATATTACGTTCGATAGTATCGCCGTCGTGAAACGTTATCTATCGGATTCTACGTTCCGATTTCTGAAAAAATGAATTACTACTGTGGCGTCGCCTCCCATGCTCGCCACCAGAGGGTTCGCGCTCTCACAAGCGCTCGACCGACCCCCTCCGTTGCTATATACACAGTGAAAACTCGATAAATGTCACTACTCCGGGTCCGGTCAGAAACACTTATGGAATAGGAGAATCGTCTTCCGAATTTGATTGTAGTTTGCCGACGCCTCGAACGTAGAAAGAGTCAGTAGCTAAAGAAGAAAGAGGGAGGGACTGACACTCGGTTTTATCGCCCCAGTTTAAATATCCGTGTCAGTGTGACCACACTACTGCACAGAAGAAAGTTTTTTATTTTTACTTTTGTTAATAAAAATTTCACTATCATATGGGGGAAATTTTTCTGATTAAAATGAGACTAAACACGATATAAATCGGGCAATATTTGGTAGCATAATATTGAATTAAATATTGTACTTGCGAGTCTTTCTCTCTTTATTTATCCTTCGTGTGCTGTCCTCTTCTATTTTCGGAAACATCAAAGAACGACGGATCAAGATGCTGGCTACATTTATCGAATGGGAGGTAGTTATTTTCAAACGGAACCTTCCACCGTTCCGTAAGTGATCAAAAACTGCAACACTTATGAGATAGGAGGGTTTCATTAGCTACCTTTGTTCGATAAATGTACTATCCACTGACCTTGCAATGATACGAGTACACAATATTTAATTCAATATTATGGTAACAAATATTGTCCGATTTATATCGTGTTTAGTCTCATTTTAATTAGAAAAATCTCCCCCACATGATAGTAAAATTATTATTAAAAAATAGTAAAAAATAAAAAACTTTCTTCTTGTACAGTAGTGTGGTACACTGACAGGGACATTTAAACGAAGATGACGAAGGCAATAAAGATTTTTAAAGAAAGCCGCTACGTCTCCGGTTACACTTCGCTTCACTGGTTTAAGGGGGATCCCCGTAGTGGTGGGGATAAAAATGTATCATTTACGGAACAGCTCTTAAAGACATTTATCGAGTTTTCACTGTATACACTCCTCGAACGACTTCCCAATATCCCAGTCGTCTAAGGCAGGGCCTGCTAGAAAGCCTTACTGATGAGTCCACTGGCAGGCCCGGACGAAACGCGACCCCTCCTTTCCTTTTCTGACCAGTCCTACTATTCTCACGAGATCCCCCTACCCGCAACGAAGCAGCGCCACACTACATTTCTCGCGATATGGCATGCATAAATAATGTGTAATTATTATTATCATCATTTTCTTATCGGCATTACTTACCTTTCATTCTTTACATACTTTTCTACAGGGTGCCGCCGTGTGTAAGAACCAGATATGGGAGGGGGTAGCTGAGACGATTCTAAACAACAATTTCCTGCAAAAATGTCGAAAGGGGCCTCGTTTTTGAATTATTAACGAAAACACTGACCAATCACGGCGTGCGTTTACCGCGCGTTCAGGGCCGTCCAAACTCGGAGAGCCCACGCGTCGGGTAGGTAGCAAGATGTGCATTCAAGATACGTCGAGGAACGAATACAAATAATTAAAAATACTACCACTGCATTCGTTAATTATTACATAATTAGTACGTAAATTACTAAATAGAATTTATTAATTATTTGTATTCGCTGTTTCAAGGAAGAAGGAATAATATGTGGAAAGATGCTCTCGGAATGTTTAGAAAATTAACCCTGCGCACCCGAGTGACACTTCTCGCCAGAGTGTTTTAAAATTAAAATAAGAATTATTTTCAGAAAATTAAAATAAATACGGTAAGAACCATTTTTAGCCGTTTGCTATTAAAAACTGTACTGGAAAAGCAGACTGGATTTGTGCGTACCGAAACATTCCTCAAATGCAAAGGGTTAATAGAGAAATAATTGAAATTCGACTTACTTGCTGCGCTGACAACAGGGCCCAATTAGTGACACCCTGTATATGTTACAGTAGCGATAAACAACGTTCTACGACTCACATACTGGGAAGGAGTTTGCACTCACATCCACAGCATACAAGTACTTGGATATTAGAATCGGCGTAGGACCTGTATCCACTGTGGAAATTATTCTTGGCGATACTCGAGGAAATGCCATCGTTGCCGCCTCTCGGCATGGATGGCGTTGATCCAGAAACTCGAGGATATCGAACAACATGTACAATCAACTCCTTCTTCAACATCATTATCAATTTGTAATTTGGTGCTTACGGTTGTTGCAATGCGCGACATGAACCTTGTACAAGGGAAATTGCATGATGCTTGCATGTAGTACATGAAACCGTCAACTATATTATTTTTATTCGAACTTGAACAGTGCGTGGAGCATGCATATTCGTGACTATGTCAAACTACGCACTATGTCAGCGTGAAATACAAACTATTTACAACTATTTTAAAACGAAATATTATTGTGCATAAACATGAGGCTGATAAAACCCTTCGTGAGTATTACGATAAAAATTCGCCTGCGGATTGTGAGAGCTGTTAGCACTTGCGCTGGATAACATTTTATACAATGCTATTAATAATTAATTGAATAAAAATGTATCTAATTTTATGAAATAAGATTACATTATTAATACTCTCACTGAATTGCGATACAAATTAAATATATCATTTTTTAAATCCTCAAAATCATCAAATTTCTTTCCACTCCTCCTCTTTACCGACCTCTGATAATTATTTCTTCTTTTTACCAAAGACATCTAATTTCTTTCCTCCTCCTCTTCTTACCGACTGCTGATAATTACCACTTCTTTTTTACTAACCGTTGATACTAATTACCGACCCCCCCACACTGACGCACGAGCCCCACCCCCGGCCCTGCCCAACGGTTCCATGACCCATGGCCCGCAGCCCCCATGGAGTACCGTGGTTTGGGAGTCCCCTTTCTTTCCTACTTACATTGGATAATCTTAGGATGAAGATAAAGGAATGAGTGGCTAGACAGAATGAGTGCGATGTGAAGTCAGGTGAGAGAGAAAAGTTGATCGAACGGAATATACACGAGTGTACGCGAAAGACTATAAAGCGAAACCGCGAAAGTTTAATGGTGTTAAGAGCTAGGCCGTGCAGCGCGCGGCCTGTGAGTGCGAGAGAGAGTATGGAATATGGTATCAATTTGTTAGTTAGGTGCAAGGGCGAACCCGATGCGAAATCGGGGAGCCGCTAGGATAGTTGATTATGACGACGAACCTGATGCGAAATTAGGAAGCCTCTATGGAGTCACGTACGGACAAACCTGGTGCGAAACCTGGGAGCCGTAGGAGCGTGAAACGTTCTGAACGAACTCGATGTGAAATCGGGGAGTTACTAGGAAGTTGGAACAAACGCAGACGAACTCGATGCGTAATCGATGTGTTGGATAAAACACAGATGAACCTGATATGCCACGCACCCGTTTGGTTGTCCAGGCGGCAGGGGAGGTGAACCCCTGAGTGGCGCGTCCCCAGGTGGCGGATAGGGGCAGCCGCTGGGATGGGATGCGGGGATAAGGTCATCAACCTGAAAAGGCTGGTGACCGGATCCTCGCATGGCATTCCGGAGGTCGGAGCGAAAGCTCCCGCGGACCAAACACCGGTATGAATGTGTTGCGCGTGGGAATGTGTGTGTGAGTGGACTGGGGCATGGGATATTTGCCGCGGGTTTGACCTAAGGCCGCAGGTTGGCCAGTTGGCAGCGGGTGACCTGCGGGCGCTGGTGACCAGGTTCCTGCGGTTGAGTGGAAATGAGGTGGGAGGAGTGCCTCTCACCGGGACGGGCCTGAAAAGGCACGGTGCGCTGGGGACTCTGTGATGTCTCACTAGAGTTCCCGGTTCCCGCCAGGCGTCTGAGGATGGTCACCGTGGGGTTTTAGCCGGTAAGAGTCCGGCACTACCCGCCGGCCCACCCATCCAGTGGGCCGGCAGGTGTCCATGAGGATTTCCCCACTTACACACAAAAAAAAGGGCGATTTCCTAATGCACGCAAGTGGCATGAAAGAATTGGGGAACGAAATGTTCGGCATACGTAACAATGATAAGTGTTTCAGTTACGGATGATACGGACATAAAATACATAATGTAGGTCAAAATCAATGGAAAAACGCAAAAATTTGTATCAATTATGCGAAGCGATGACCGCGATCGTGTACAATACAGAACCGGTTAAAAGGTCGAGTGTGTGGGGCCTCGATAGCGGCGCGACGAGGCATATGTGTAACGAGAGAAGCAAATTCGAGATTGTAAACAATGATGAGCAATACAAGGCGTATACAGCCGCCGATCAATGTATGGAATCAACCGGTATAGCTAACGTAAAGGGTATAGCCGAATAGTCAAATGTGCCCCCAAACCGAATGGAACGAGCCACGGGTCATTCGATAGCAAAAACCCCCTGTGTGTAAATTTTAACTTGAAATCTCGACCGTGGAGGTAGTAATGGGGTGAAAACGAAAATCATGTTTTTGTACAATTTCTCTTGACTATTGAGTAAAAATGTAAAAATTCAGAGACATTTCGTACAAGGGCACATACTTTGGGAGATTTTCAGATTTTGATTGAAGAACCAGGTAGTGAAAAATAAAAAAACAGCAAAAATGCCGAAAATGCCGATTACGTATTGAAGGAGGCTCGAACTACTTTTATACTTTTACAGTAAACAGGTATTACTATTACTATTATTCTCAACTTTTTCAGATTTTTCATTTTGGTGCGCCGCAGTGAAAAAAATAAAACCGAGTTTTTCCTCGTTTTCCGCGTATTAGAGTAACTTACACTTTGAATTTTTATACATCCTTCAATATATGTTTTGTAGACTGTTTAATGTTTCTACACTAAGCAGAATTACATAACAATTGAAACAAATAAATAAAGCCAACCGTTGGGTGTAATATATCCCAGAAAATCAACGATATTTTCTAACGGCGTCGATGGCGCAGCGTTAGGATTTCTGACTGCTGAACCGCTGGAAGTTTTTTTTACCGTAGGTTCGAGTCTCTCTTGGGGACTTAGTATTTTTTCCTTCATTATTTTTTCTAATTCTAACTATATAACAATGCTTTATATTTATTTATAAATGTTCTGAAAGCATTTTACAAATATTTTAACCTGAAATATGTATAAATATAGTTTTTGAGTGTTTTTCGTTTATTTTTTTTTGTCAACCACGATTATTGTTTAACATCTCTTACACTGAAATTAATGTGAAATGTTGGTTTTCAAATCTCTTCACTTTGACTATTGTGAATGGATCGGAGCAGAAGATTGTATATTGGTTTACTATTACTTTTTCTCGCCCTTCGATCAAGCAGATCTTTCCTTCTTTTTCTCTTTCTGGTGATAAATATGAATGTTTGCTACGGGCTTCAGTATCTGAAACGTAGACATGTAAAGGGCCATTCCATACACGCCACACTCATTAACCTCTCTGCCAATGATACTTTTTCTAATAAGCCCATTTTAAGTACCCAGTTTGATCGTTTCATGCTTATTTTGAATAAGTATCATTGCTCGATGGAAACCACGGGGAAAACGGGGAAATGATGATTGTCCTACCTGCGGGTGTTAAGAAGGAAATAAAGGTTCGTTGGTTGAGGCCCAGACCTGCCCTCAGTTCAGGTCAATGGGTGATTGTCGCGCCGGTCAGGTTTCTAACGCAGGTTTCACTTTAATGTATTTTTTACTCCAGTCGTTCAAGCTACTGTATGCGATGCGATGATTTATACATAATTACGTGGCATGGTCCGTAGAGGTTGGACCTACAAGTGTTTCCATTATCTTTAAAACCAGCAGTAAGGAAGGATAAAGGACGCCCTTACATGTCTACGTTAGATACTAAAGCCGCAGCAAACATTCATATTTAAATCACAGAAAAAGAGAAAAAGAAGGAAGGATCTGCTTGATCGAAGGGCGAGAAGAAGTAATAGTAAGCCAATATACAATCTTCTGCTCCGATCCATTCACAATAGTCAAAGGTAAGAGATTTGAAAACTAACATTTCACATTAATTTCAGTGTAAGAGATGTTAAACAATAATCGTGGTTGACATAAAAAATAAAAACGCAAAAAACACATTCAAACTACTATATTTATACATATCTCAAGTTAAAATATTTGTATAATGCTATCAGAACATTTATAAATAAATATAAAGCATTGTTATATAGTTAGAATTTGAAAAAAATAATGAAGAAAATAAATACTAAGTCCAGAAGAGAGACTCGAACCTACGGTAAAAAACTTCCAGCGGTTCAACAGTCGGACTACTCTAACGCTGCGCCATCGACGCCGTTGAAAATATATCGTTGATTTTAGGATATATTGCGCTCAATGGTTGGCTTTATTATATTTGTTTCAATTGTTATGTAATTCTGCTTGAAAGTGTAGAAACATTAAACAGTCTACAAAACACTTATATATTGAAGGATGTATAAAAATTCAAAGTGTAAGTTACTCTAATACGCAGAAAATGAGGAAAAAACTCGGTATTTTATTTTTTTCACTGCGGCGCACACCAAAAATGAAAAATCTGAAAAAATTGAGAATAATAGTAATGGTAGTGAATACCTGTTTACTGTAAAAGTATATAAAGTAGTTCCGGGCCTCCCTTCAAGTACGTAATCGGCATTTTTTCGGCATTTTTTGCTGTTTTTTATTTTTCAGCCCTACCTGGTTCTTTCAATCAAAAAATCTGAAAATCTCCCAAAGTATGTGCCCCGGTACCCGAAATGTCTCTGAATTTTTAGCATTTTTTACTCAATAGGTCAAGAGAAATTGTACAAAAACATGATTTTCGTTTTCACCCCATTACTACCCCCACGGTCGAGATTTCAAGTTAAAAATTTGCACACAGGGGTTTTTTTTTTGCTATCGAATGACCCGTATCTCGTTCCATTCGGTTTGGGGGCACATTTGACCCCCTTATTCGGCTATACCCTTTAAATGTGAAAATAGATATTTAGATGGTCGCCTAAATCTATCAAATTAGAGAACACATTGTATGTACTGGGTCTACGGAATACCTTTTGTCAGTCTCTCGTGCCACAGACCGCGGATATACAGTGTCGTTCGAAAAAGATCGCGCGACAGTTAGAAATAAAAATAATGTAAAGGTTTTGACAGCCTAAAGCATGATCAGTTGTATATCATAGACGAAAAAAATGAACGTGCGATGCAAACAAGCTCCGATATTAATGAAAAACTAAGAAGATGGCATGAAAGATACGGACATATTAATTTTAACGATCTGAAAAATATGAAAGATGGCAATGGTCGATGGTATGAATTTTGCAACACAGCCTACTAATTTAAATTGTGAAATTTACGCTAAGTGTAAGATTCATGTACTATCATTTAAAAGATCCGAAAATCCCAAGAAAGGGTCGCTCGATTTAGTTCACTCACACATTCGCGGACCTATGAAATACGAATCTCTCGGGGGCGCGAGATATTTTGTAACGTTTATTGATGACTATTCGCGATATACTCAAACAGTAGTGATTAGGAACCGAACGGACATACTCCAAGCGTTCAAAGATTTTAAAAGAAAAACTGAAAGACAAACGTGCCGTAAAATCAAAAAAATCCGCACGGATAATGCGAAAGAGTATCTTTCAAACGAATTTAAAATTTTCTTAAAGAAGTGGAAATCGTTCATCAATTACGTGTAGAGTACACGCCACAGCAAAACGGCGTGGCGGAACGCGCTAACCGCACGCAGGTGGAGATGGCGAGTTGTCTTATGACAAAAGCGAATTTACCCGACTCTCTGTGTGCTGAAGCCATTAATACAGCGACATATTTAAGAAATAAAAGTGTGTCGCGGCTCGCGGTATCCGTTGAATAATTTGCCATTCAACGTCGGACTCGCGTCTTCTACTGTTCCTCTCTACTGGTATCCAAAGTTGTGGGGGGGTCATTCCATGCGAAGTCGGACACCTTTCGGAGTACCACGTCGGATTTTGTTCTACTTTGAATATGTTGTAGTCTTTAGTGATATATAAACGTATCTCGAAGGATTTTTAAAAATTTTAAAAATTGTTGATTTTACATCTGTTTGAAATATAGAGCTCACTTTTTTTCAATAAATAATAGCTGCTAAAGTAAAGAAGTTATAAAAATGAAATTTTAGGTACTTGTAGCAGACCCATGGGAATATCAAATAAAAATTGTTTCAATTAAAAAAAAAATTTTTTGACTATTTATTTTGCAATTGTTTACAACAAATGTCATTTTTTTATAGCGAGGAAATATTTAAAAAATCTGAAAAATTGGGCATATAGTCCTGTTTGTTCTTTTCACGGACCAAGTTTGTAAAAAATACGGACACTTTAAAATTGGGCCTTATAAAATAATAATTGAATGGAACGCTGCGTCGCGTCGTTGGCACGCTGCCTCGACCGGCCAAGCTCGCGCGGTGCCTGAAACCGCCAAGCGGCTATACCCAAGCTATTGTAGTATACATAGGGTGTTGGACTGCTGGAAAATGTAACAGTTATTGGACACTTCACTCTTGTCAATGACACTTAGCATTATACACATTTAAGTTGTCAATATTCAATGGGATAGGGATGCTTCAATGTCTCTAGTGGGATAGGATATGATGGGATGTGATGAGATTAGGTTCTGGTTAAGAAATAATGGTTAGATTGTACCAATGATTATCTACCGGGATTAAAATTGTTTGTTATAAAATTATTTTGCCTCATAACAGCTAAGCAACTGTTGATTTTTCACTGTCTGGAATACATTCGGGCAAAGGTTAAATGCGTTACTTCTTTTTTAGTTGGTGTAAATGAGTGAAAATTGCGTGTTCCACAGATTGTTGTAGCTAGTCCACGTCTTTCCAGCAAGAATTCCGAATGTTCCTTATATTCTTTCTTTTTGGAGTTGAATTCAAAATGTATATTTTTAACAGCAACACAGTTTGTAGATGAATTAGAAATCCGATTACCAAAGTTGCGAATTCACGATTTTATTGCAAGAAGTCAAAGCAGCTTTTTTAAATATTCTAAAGAAAAATGTAAGACCTGATGAATTTGTTGTCGTCGGCGATTTTGCGGGAAAATTATTCCTTCTGTTATTATCAAGACGAAATCCAAAATTATCATTGGTCCTTAACAAACAGGCGACAATACACACATTCATTGCATATTATCAGGTGGATATTTGTTTTAAACCATGAAAAACTTTGTAATTATTTCTGGATTGTCTCTCCAACATGACAGCACTGCAGTCCATTTTATACCAGAAAAAATTAGTGGAATTTTTGCGGAGGAAACACATGGCACAACTATCAAGAAAATCAAATATTTTTTCTGACGGAGCATCACAGTACAAAAATAAATATAATTCTTATTAAATTTCAATTTCCATTTTAGAAGACTTTGGGAATCAACGCCGAATGGCATTACTTTTTTTGCGCGCTTGGTAACATCGCATGGCAAAAATGCATGCGTGATGAGTATTGGTGGTTCTTTAAAACGCCTCCAGCTGCTCGAGAGCTAGTTTACAAAGACCGTTGGAAGACCAGATAACGACACCACAAAAATTATTTGATTGGGCAACTGCCAATATTAAAAATATACATTTGGAATTCAGCTCAACAGAAGAATATAAGGAAACATCTGAGATTCTTGCTGAATAGAGCGTGGACTTGGCTACAAACAATCTGTGGAACACGCAATTTTCACTCAATTACACCAACTAAAGAAGGAACGCATTTAACTGGGCCTCGAATGTATTACCCAGACAGTGAAAAATCAACAGTTAGTAGCTGTTAGCGCAGAGGTAAAGTAATTTTATAACAAAACAAGTTTAATCCGGTAGATGATTATTGGTACAATCTAACCATTATTCCTTAACCAGAAGACTAAATCCCATTACATCCCATCATATCCTATAACGCCTCCCGATGGAAGAATAGAATACTCATCACCTTCTTCGTGGTTTCCATTGAACATTGACAACTTAAATGTGTATAATGCTAAGTGTCATTTTTACAAAGAATGAGTGTCAATAACTGTTACACCTTCCCAGCAGTCAACACTCTATGTGTAATAATAGCAGGTATAGCCGCTTGGCTGCGTTGCAGGCACGCGCATGACTTCGTCAGCTGTTATGCAGATGACACACTGGTGCTGGCCGTCCGCACCACCGCGTTAAGGGGCAACGCGTCGTCGACCGGATCAAATATGACTGGCGGTCCATAAGACATATACCCATTCATTCGGCAGATAATCTGATCCGCGTTAGGCTAATATCGAGGTGAAAGATGAGGTATCTGTGATCCTCGATAGATAACGCAATGAGGACTGTGGCTAATGGTCTTTATTCAAAAACCGAGTTGTATTAATGGTTCAGTTGGTATAGTCTGACATTTCCCGGCGCGGCTGACTATGCTGCTGCAAATGGTAAGGGTCGTCCGGGTACCACCGTGTCACATGAGGCGGCGACGGTTCTTATGCGAATCTCCTCGCGCGGTCGCACGCGGTGAATTCACCGCGTCGACCGTATTTTTGCAGAACCTGCTTCGAGTTGAAGCGCCAGGCCCGGCAGTCCGTTGCACGCGTGGCAAGAGCGGTTTTGCCTAGCAAAGTCGGCTGTACTTCTATGTGAGTGGCTGGACAACCATGGAAGTCTGACAGATGGCACAGGTGTTCTGCATGATTCGGGAGATACCTGTGCCGGATAAAGGAGCATTGCTCATTGTGACGCTGAGCAACACGGCCCACATATATGCGCTGCATATGAACGCCGTGTTGATCGGCGTCATCCTAGCTGCCGGGCATGGTGCGCGCCATGCTCCAGCGAAAATATGGCCTTTCTGCGAAATCGTGTTGCAGAAGGAGACCTTCAGCGCGAGCGTCATGCTGAATCGTTTCAGAGAGCGTCGGGCGTCAGGCGACGCGGATGGCGTGCATGACCCAGGCAATCAAATGCCAGGCATCAATTCCTCCTGTGCCCGGCGTAGCATCGGTGGCCTGGTGCGGCCATGAGCTGCCGGCCTGATATGTCGCGGCGGTTGCGAGTTGGGCAGCCGCCATAGACGCGGCATATGGCGGCAACGAGCTGCCATAGACAAATTATACCGTTTGTGCTGGAAAGCACAGGATACCGATACTTCAAGCGATTCCCGGTATCCTCCCAAATCGTAAGGGTCACCGTGTTATTAGGTCCCGCGCCTGTTATAACAAGAAATTGTTAAAGAGTGAGGAGTGAAGATTTTCCCACGACAAAAAAAAAAAAAAAAAGTAAGTCAATTTCACATTTATTAATTTGCATTTGAGGAATGTTTCGGTACGCACAAATCCAGTCTGCTTTTCCAGTACAGTAATAGAAACGGCTAAAAATGGTTCTTACCGTATTTATATTAATTTTTGAAAATACCTTATTTTAATTTTAAAACACTCTGGCGAGAAGTGTCACTGGGTGCGCTAATTTTGTAAACATTCCGAGAGCATCTTTCCACATTTTATTCCTTCTTCCTTGGAAACAAAGGCACGCGTGACTTGGCCGGTCGAGGCAGCGTGCCACGACGCGACGCAGCGTTCCATTCAATTAATTTTTATAAGGCCAATTTTAATGTGTCCGTATTTTTAAACTTGGTCCGTGAAGGGAACAAACAGGACTATATGCCCAATTTTTTTCAGATTTTTGAATATTTCCCCGCTATAAAAAAATGACATTTGTTGTAAACAATTGCAAAATAAATAGTTAAAAAAATTATTTTTTGTCTGAAATCATTTTTATTTGATACTCCTAAGGGTCTGGCAAGTACCTAAAATTTCATTTTTATAACTTCCTTACTTTAGCAGCTATTATTTATTGAAAAAATATGAGCTCTATATTTCAAACAGATGTAAAACCAACAATTTTTAAAATTTTTAAAAATCCTTCGAGATACGTTTATATATCACTAAAGACTACAACATATTCAAATTAGAACAAAATCCGACATAGTACTCCGAAAGGTGTCCGACTTCGCATGGAATGACCCTGGGGAGGTATTGCATCCCCCACCGGCCCCTACAGCATGAGCCAACCTCTCCACCAAGCGCTGGGCAACGGCGTTGCCGGCTAACGAGGCTCTGGCTAAGCAACTATGGGTTGAGTACGGTCGTGGGGCAGGAATCCATGGTTCCAAGATAAAGTAAGACTCTACAATAAAAGTCCTTATAGTGCTTGGAATCAAGAGGGGGTTTTGGACTACCCCACCTCAATTATATGGCAAGCCATTGAGAGGGCTAGTAGTACTAAGTTTCGCAAACCTTGGTAGTGGTAAAAATGCACCCAACACCGCTGGGATAGGCACATAGCCTCAGTACAGCAGAGCAGGACAGCACCAGCTTTATCTCTGGGAACTCACAATGAAGTAAGATAATATTTGTTCTTCTCTACTGTTTATTGCACACGTACTTATAAGACTAAAGTAAGATATGTTTGATTGACGATGATGTTTGATGCGTTGGAACGAAGTGAGCATGATGGTTGATGGCTCGAGTGTTAGAACGAACAATGTGAAAAATAACTCCGACGCCGTCTCCTCCCTTCCCAGCACCCTTGCAACGATGCCTTTGGAAGGGGGTGCGTGTACGTCGGAACGAAGACGTCGGTTGAGAACGTTGGAGAAAGTTGCCGTTGTTGGTCGACGAGCAGGTCAACTTTCTCCAAATTTGTAGTTGGGGGAGACTCATAGTAGGGCTGTGTGCTGGCGCGTAGATGTGAGTTTGCTTAGATGGGTTTTTTCCTATTATAAATTTGACATGACTCTGGAAATGGCGTGTCCGATTCCACGCTCAACAAAGTGCAACAAAAGCGCTTGATAGAATAACCCCATACGAGACATGGACACGACGGAAACCGTGCGTAGGGTTTTTGCGAATTATTGGAAGCAAAGCAATTGCACTATATAAAGGGCCAAATAAGGGCACTTGCGTGCATTAGGAAAACGCCCTGCTACTTATCTACCCTTTGGAATGTAGAGTCAGTTCCCACGAAATGCAGCTGCTCGGTGACTAACGAAGTTCGGAGATTACCAAATATGGTAATGTCTAACGTGCATCCGAATCCTCCCCACAGATTTTTAGTATATAAACCCCTTTCGTTTCCTTTACCGGGGATCAGAATCGTACAGTTACGTTTTCTAAAGTCAACATCACGTCTCGTTACGCTGTCCACGGTTCTGACAGTCAGTTGCATTTCGTGAGATCGGGCTACAGTACCCTTCGTATCAATTTTAAACCATATAGAATCCAGAACCGGTATAAATTCTATTACGGCCTACATTGTCATCCGACTTACCCTTACATCGCCAGTGCGTCAACACTGTGCAAAAATCATACTTAGGTAATTATAATCATTCTTACAACGAGACATAACTGACACAAGACACTTGTATCTTATTTGTTTGTTTAAGAATATATCTAGTTTCATTATTAAATCAGAGTTACTTATCTTCTTTAACCATCTTACCATCATTATATAAAGCGATTATTGTTAGTTAAACGTTCCCACAATAATATAACCTTACCGCTCGGGTTATATTATATTTAATAATTGAAGAAGGAGGTCAATTAACATATCCTTAATCCAAATACAAATTCTACAACTCAGTGGCTCTCGATTACGCATCGAGTTCGTCCACGCAATCTAATACTATCCTAGCGGCTCTCGATTACGCACAAGGTTCGTCCGCATCCTACAGCTCCCTGATTACGCATCAGGTTCGTCTGTGATTTATCCAACCTCCCAGCAGCTCCTCGATTACGCATCGAGTCTGTCTGCGTTTGTTCCAACCTCCCAGCAGCTCCCCCGATTTCGCATTGGGTCTGTCTGCGTCGTTATCATCCATCCTAGTGACTCCCCGATTACGCATCGGGCTCCGTTCACGACATTACACTCCTCCTACGGCTCCTCGGTTTCGCACCAGGTCTGGTCTCGTAAGCGACTCCATCCCAGAGGCTCCCTGATTTCGCATCAGGTTCCGCCTCGTTATCAACTATCTCAGCGGCCCCCGATCTTGCATCGGGTTCGTCCGTGCACCTCACTAACAAATTGATACCATATTCCATACTCTCTTGCACTCGCAGGCCACGCGCGCTGCACGGCCCTGGCTCGTAACAGTGGCAAAGAGGTACGAGAAAAGTAATTAAACTACGCCTACCACGAGAAACGGCCTTCTAAATTAAAGCCGATCTTTTGGCAGTTGGCCACCACGGTATTGTGGTACCGCGGAGTCCATCTATGGGAGGTTATACATTGTTCGATTATTTTTTTTGCCGCAGCCTTACCGTTGATTGGTCAGAAATTCTGTCGGACCGCGTTCAGTGTGCCTTGTGCCCCACTGTGCCTGTGCTTTATGTGGGTATCCCATATTATTAGATCCGTGATGTAATGTTTGTTCGGTAATACGGGAAGGGGGGGGGGGGGTGTTTAGATTCGAAAGGGATATCCGCGTTCGCTAATATATCTCCGACCTGTATGATATCGTGATATCGCTTATCATGAAAGTACCTGGTCAAAAGCAATTTCCTGGATTTATACATCGGCCCATTTATATTATACTATACTATACAGGGTGCTGGGCCAAATGGGAAAAATTTACATTAGATTGAAAATCATGTATACCAACTAGTTTAATGATATTTTATTGTATAAAAGTTATTAACGCTTAAAGTTTCGTCCGTAGAATAGCAACTCACTACAACAAATGCGTCCATGATAGCATTATGGCAGGCCAGTGCTAGTGGCTCTCGCGCAGCATGAAAATTCTATTTACTGACATTATCGATATAGCTCTTAGTTTTGTTTCCACTTATGGAAATGCGAACACCTTGTGTTGAATAAGATCTTGGTCCTGGTTCAAGAAAATCCAGAAGGGCATATCAAAATCCTGTTCGACGAGATTTTCACAGAGAAAGTGGGTGAATGCTAGTGTCTAATAGCAACAATGTTGTGAATAAAAATCACCCACACGATATATACACGCCCCACGGATTGTCCGCAGTGTCCACAAGTATCCACACAGAATCCTTTCAGGCACTAAACCACTATGCAATTAAATAAACACGCACCATGATTATGCTATTCGTGAATGGCACGTGCACTGTGGTCCGTTGACTTGAAGTCCCAAAGAGACAAGCACAGGGCAGGAGTCGACCTGTCAGACATCTGTCTCGCCCTTGCTCCCTGTAAGCAGTCCACATGTGTGTGTAATCGCCATGACGAAATAGCGAGCCAGATACCCACCTGGTGTGGAACATGTGTGCCCCTTCTACTTCTCCCAGCATCTCAAGTGACTCAAGTGAGCGGAGCACATACGTGCATCACGTGGATTCTTCCGAGCGCCTTACGAATAACACTGCTATTACCTTTCAACACACTCTCCAATTTAAAAATGAACCCACAGGCGGAACTTTAAATGTTAATAATCTTTGCAACGAAGCCTCCTAATCAACAAATTAGTACTCTTGATTTTCGTCTTATTTTGGCTTACCAACATTATCACTCATTAAAAATTTTTGCCATAGGTAGCCGAACACCCCATGTATATCCGCTCAGAGCCAGCATAATATTTGATTCGTTTCGTGAAAAATCGATTCCGAGGTAGCGCCTTACTTCTCCTAGATCCTTTATTTCAAACAAGTTAAGCCAAAAATCTCTTCAAATTTTCAATTTTACTTGATTTTGCGAGGCAATGAGTAGATCATCCACATAGATTATAACTAGTGGCTAAATCTTCCCTCGACCGGTGTAATAAACACATGGGTCAGCGCTCGGGGCAGCTCCGAACGTTTTTCAATTCCTGGGCCAATCTGTACGCCAGTGTCGGGATTGCTTTAATCCGTACAGTGAGCGCTTTAGGAAACATACTTCACGCTGCTCTTTAGCCTGTCTCAATATTTTCTGGTCTTCTTCTTCGTTTCAATAGCTTCTGTAATTTCCCCGCTTTATGATAAACCTAAACGTTTCCTTCATTTGCTCTGGTACTTGGCACATGCTTATTGCGTTTCATCAATTTTTCTGTTTAGATACGCCGTAGTTATATCGATCTGATGCATTTCTATCTCGAATTTCGCAGCAATGGCACTCATTATACGGATTGAACTAAGTCTCGTAACCGGCGTGAACGTCTGGTTAAATTCAATCCCTGGTTGCTGCGCAAAACTCCGTGATACACTGACCGAACGATCACCTACGACGTTCAACATTTTTGGTCCTTCGAGCCGGACCCTGTGTTTCGAGTGCTTGATCTATTAATATCATCCAACCAGCAGTCGGTGATTAGCCAACATTCAAGACAACGTCCACGATCCTGCGTACCTTTACGCAACTTAGAACGACAGCAGCAACTAGTGCTATTGTCGTACGCCACTTCGAGGAGCCAGCAGCCAAGACGAGGACAACCTGCCAGGAGCGCACATCGTCCTAGTGGAACGGACTCAACATTTTTTTTTTTTTTTTGTACGTGGGGGAATCCTCATGGACACCCTCGGGCCCATTGGATGGGTGGGCCGGCGGGTAGTGCCGGACACTTACCGGCTAAACCCCCACGGTGACCATCCTCAGACTCCTGGCGGGAGACCGGGAACTCTAGTGAGACATCACAGAGTCCGCCGCCGCGCCGTGCCTTTTCAGGCCCCTCCCGGTGAGATGCACTCCACCCATCGCAGTTCCACTCAACCTCAGGAGCCTGGTCACCAGCGCCCGCGGCCCTGTGACATGGGACTAAGCCGCCGGCCGCGTGGCCACGTTGCCCGCTGCCAAGTGGCCAACCTGCGGCCTTAGGTGAAACCCGCGCTAAATATTCCATGCCCCAGTCCACTCACACATACATTCCCACGCGCAACACATTCATACCGGTGTTTGGTCCGCGGGAGCTTTCGCTCCGACCTCCGGGATGCCATGCGAGGATCAGCCTTCTCAGGCTGATGACGCCATCCCCGCATCCCATCCCAGCGGCTGCCCCTATCCGCCACCTGGGGACGCGCCACATAGGGGTGCACCTCCCCTGCCGCCTGGACCACCAAACGGGTGCGTGGGGAACGGACTCAACCACGAGGAAGCCATCCGAGTCATCCTTGGAACATCAGGGAAGGCGTAGTCTCAATATCAGCACGCGTCTTCGCTGTACACCATCCATCCGCAGCTAAGGGTATCAACACAACGTAAGTCTGCACGCTTGGTACTAATCGTCAATTTCCGTTATCTACCCATCTCAATTATTTTCTCCTTGTAAATTCAAACCGAAAACAAATGGTGTCCAAAGACACAGTAAACGCTGAATTCGAATTGATTAGAAAACGTGCTGTGTTTAAAACCAAAGTGACCACGTTTGCACGGTCATTAGAATCATTTAGTGATATCACGCTAGGAGATATAAATCATCTAAAAAATCGTCTCGAAAAATTAGAAGATGATTATGAAGCCTTTAATCTCGTTCAAGATGAACTGGAAACGATCGCGTCGGACGATATGTTCGAAACTCGACTCGCGGAACGTGGGGAGTTCGACGAGAAACATCATAAAGTCGCCAGCGGTTCTGGAAAGACATTATCGCGATGTCAGATCAAGTGAACTAACCGCAGAGACAAGACAACCCATCGGTAACCTCACGCCCTAATATAGTAGCAAACCCGGTCGAAATAGCTTCGAGTCCCCTCGCGGCTGTCCCCAGAGGTACACGTAAAATTGCCGACAATGGATTTACCGAAATTCAGCGGTTCCTACGAGACATGGCCTGGCTTTTGTGACGCGTTCAAATCCGCAATTCACGATAACCCCAATTTTCGAGATTCCCAAAAGCTCATCTATTTACGATCCTGCCTCACAGGCAAAGCAGCCGAAAAATAGAGTCATTATCGACTACCGCAGCCAATTATGTAGTTGCATGGGATCTGCTCGAAAGGCCATATAACGATCCAACCGCAATCATTTACAATCGGGTAAAGGCACTTTTTGAATTACCGACCTGCACAAGGGTCAGTGTAACGTCTGTAGGAGAGATATTGGATTGTGCTAGCAAACACTATCGCGCTCTTCAGGCGACGAACCATCAATTTTTAGAAGTATTTCCAATTTACGCAGTCGTATCGAAATTAGATGTTCAAACGCGCTCACGTTGGAAGGAAAGAATTCAAGGGAACCCTTTCCCCACTATGGATGAATTATTAGAATTTTTGCGGGTACGTTACAAGGTACTAGAGAATTCACAGTTTGACTGGACTTTCGACAGATCGGAAAGACCACAACCAAATAAACGCGCGATAGAGACCAATCGATCCACATTTGCTTGCCCAACGTCTAAACTAGCGTGCCTGATATGTAAGGAACCACACTATACGTATCAATGCCCCAAACGAACTAAGGTAGCAGTAGAACAAAGATACGAAGTCGTAAAACAGTCAGGATTGTGCGGCAATTGTTTACGGCCTAATCACACGGCCAAACAATGCATCGCTGGTACCTGTAAGCAGTATAACGCAAAACACCATACCCTGCTACACAGAGAAACGAATACAAATCAGCAAACAGATCGAGCGAATGTAGTGTCGCTTACAACGACCACACCATTCGAAGTGATTCTATCCACCGCGATTGTAGAAGTCTTAGATAAAAACAATAAACCTCGACCGTGTCGAGTCTTGCTAGATTCTGGGTCGCAGTCTAACTTTTTAACCGAAAGCTTTGCAACGCAACTAGGACTAAAACGAGACCATATAGAAATTCCAGTAGTTGGTATTATGTGAAATCGCGTATCAAATCACGCATTAATACATTTAGCACCGAATTAGCATTTTTAATCTTGCCGCAAATTACAGAAATTCTACCGTCCCACGCAATCCCAAAACAACAATTGCAGCTACCTGCTAATCTTCCGTTAGCCGACCCTGCCTTCTGGTAGCCCCTCCGAAATAGATGGTTTACTAGGTGTCAAAACATTCTTACAAATTATTGTGCATAGGACAAGAAGCCATAGCAAAACAACCAATTAACACTATAAAAGACCAAACTTGGTTGGATAGTTGCAGGAAAATTAAAGTCCCAATGTAATAGCAAGGCATCTATTTATAACGTTTCATAACCTAATGCAATCGCAATTAGACCGGTTTTGGGAAATAGAAGAAGCCCGCATGAAGTTGGCACAGGCGAAGAATCATCATGTAAACAACACTATCAACAACATACTACGCGCGATCCAAGTTCAGGATACAATATACAGTCCGATTACCATCTGGGTTAATGATCTGACGTCGCCAGGTGACTCCCATTCCATAGTTCTTAGACGGGTTTATTCCCTTAGAACGTAGCCTCAAGGAAAATCCTGGAAAATAGAGTAAAATACACCGAATTTATGAAAGAATATCACTTCCTAGGTCACATGTCCAAATTAGACGCGGTAAACACCAGAGGAGGCTATTATTTACCTCATCACGCGGTCGTAAAACAATCAAGTGTTACCACAAAGCTTCGCGTTGTGTTCGATGCATCGGCCAAAACTTCGAATGGAATATCGCTTAATCAAACGTTAATGACAGGGCCAACGATACAAGACGACTTATATTCCATTCTACTTAGATTTCGATGGCATTCAGATGTCCTCACCGCGGACATCGAAAAAATGTACCGACAAATAGTTGTGCACTCACAGGACCGCAAATATCAAAGGATATTATGGCGCGACAATCCGCAAGCACCAATAGACACGTACGAGTTAAACACGGTTACGTACGGTACTTCCGCGGGCCCATTTTTAGCCATTCGGTCGTTGCAACAGTTAGCGAAGGACGAGTCTACCCAACTACCTAGAGCCGTAGCCGTATTGTGGGAAGATTTTTATGTCGATGATCTGCTGACAGGTACCCGAACGTTCGATTTAGTCGAGTAATTCGCGATCAACCACACAATTTGCCGCAGGGGAGGATTGCAACTTAGACAATGGGCCTCGAATGACGAGAGGCTATTGTACCAATTAGTCAAAACAGAAAACACACATATACGATTAGACTTAGACGAAACGGTAAAAACGCTAGGCATCCAATGGAACGCGAGACAAGACATTATAACATATACGGTTACAGACATGACACCGACGCAACGGATAACGAAACGCACCATCTTATCAAAAATCGCATCATTATTCGATCCGCTAGGGTTGTTAGGGTTCTTGCGATGCCAGTCAAAGGGCATATGGTGCATGCATATATATCCATTCGAGTAGAGAAGACGGCACCATAATTACTAGATTACTCTGTTCGAAATCCCATGTCGCGCCGCTAAAAACCATTAGTTTACCACGCCTTGAATTGTGCACAGCTCACTAATGGTTGAACAAACTGTACAAGTCAATCTTGATAGCGCTACCCAAATTAACGTTTGAAAATGCCACGTTCTGGTCCGACTCTACAATTACACTACATTGGCTTAGAACACCACCAGATAAATTAAAAACCTTTGTTGCGTATCGAGTAGCTGAAATACAAGCTATTACGACCAATTACCACTGGAGTCACGTTCCATCCGAAAGCAATCCTGCAGACTTAATTTCTCGAGGCGTTAACCCAAGGAACATACAACAAAATAATCTGTGGCATTACGGTCCTATCTGGTTAACGAATTCCGAAGTCTCGTGGCCAAACTTGACCTTAGAACCAATCTAGCTACCTGAAACGCGCCCTCTTATTACCTGTATAGTTCGAATCACTCATTGGGACGTACTCGCAAAATTCTCGTCTTTTCAACGCTTGAAACGAGTTTTCGCGTATTGCCTTAGATTTGTAACCAATACCTCTCGTAGAGAGACCCTAAAGGGTCCGTTGTCTGCACGCGAACTTCAAATAGCCGAAATGCGAATCATAAAAACCGTTCAAGGGAAAGAATTCGCAAGGGAAATTAATTCACTGTTATCAAAAACCCCAATCATGAATTCTTTGACACTATTAAATCCGTTTATCGACAAAGACGGGATATTACGAGTAGGTGGTAGGTTATCCCATGCAACGCTACCATATAATTCCAAATACCCGATCCTTGTACCGAAGAATCATTGGGTAACTAGAGCAATCGTACGTGATGAGCATTTGAGAAATTTCCACGCAGGTACGTTGGCTACCTTGAACTCCCTGCGACAAAAATACTGGATACCGAGCGGAAAACCCTTAGTAAAACAAATCATATACAAATGCATTACCTGTCACAAAGCCAAACCCGCGATACCAACCTATACAGGGTGTCCCGTAAATAGTGTAAGAACCGGAAATGGGGGGTAGGTGAGACGATTCTAAACAACAATTTCCTTTGCAAAAATGTCGGATGGGGCTTCGTTTTTGAATTATTAACGAAAACACTGACCAATCACGGCGCTCGCCTTCCGCGCGCTCAGGGCCGTCCGACCTCGGAGAGCCACCGCGCCGGGTAGGTAGCAAGATGCGCGTTGAAGATACATCGAGGAACGAATACAAATAATTAAAAATACTACCACTGCAACTGTTACCTAATTCGTTAATAAGTACGTAATTAGTACGTAAATTACTAAATCGAATTTATTAATTATTTGTATTCTCTGTTTCCGAGGAAGAAGAAATAAAATCTCAGAATTTTTAGGAAATTAACCCTTCGCACCCGAGTGACGCTTCTCGCCAGTGTTTTAAAATTAAAATAAGAATTATTTTCAGAAAATTAAAATAAATACGGTAAGAACCATTTGTAACCGTTTGTTATTAAAAACTGTACTGAAAAAGCAGACTGGATTTCTGCGTACCGAAACATTCCTCGAATGCAAAGGGTTAATAGAGAAATAATTGAAATTCGACTTACCCATTCATCTGCAAGTTGACCTACTGCGCTGACAATAGGGCCCGGCCAATGCACCGCTGTCGATCTTGGCAAGGTCGAAGACCCCAACGAAAATCAGCTGATGAGCCAGCCCGGTCACTGTACCTGCTCCTCACCCCGAAAAAACTTCACAGTACGGTCACTAACACTTTTCACTTTCGCATACCGATGCGTTCCGTTGCACTCTTCTTCGATTGTTGCTCCTTCCTGGGTTGATAACGGTGCCGGGATGTTGCTCCTCCTGAATTGTTACTCCTTCCTGAATGTTGTTGAATTGTTGCTTCTTCCTGGATTGTTGCTTCTTCGAACCTTGCTCCTTCAGGATTGTTGTTCCTTTCGCTGGGATAATGGGCGCGATACGTGCGGGCGGCTTTCCGCGTTCCCTTGGAGTCCGCGAAAACGAAGAACGAACGATAATACTCTGCGTTTACGCGTTCCGTCGCGTGCGTCCGCTTCTGTTCAGAAACGCGTAGGTTCTGTGAAAAATTTTGACTGACAAATTGCATTTCCTCCCGAAAAAGTTCCAGGTAAGGCAACCCATTGTCGCGCGATTCGGAATTACCTGCGATCGACGAACGTGCAGACCATGTTTGCCGCAAATGTTTGCTGCTAAACCGTACGGTCGGCTCTTCTAATAGAATTTTTAAGATTCACCGTGAATATTTTTTCATGGATAACATATTTAATTGTACAACAAAAATATTTAACACAAATATTAAAAAATATGTCTTCTCGGAATTTTCATTTGAGAAATAAGAACTAGAAAAAATATTATTTAATATTCTTTTTAAATATTTTTGTTTTTTGTTGCTCCAATATTATTTATTATCGCATATTATCTATTATGTAATTGACTCCTTCTTCGTGGATTAATTTTTATAAACAACACCTTTTTATTTTATTTAATTTTTCATGGTATATTCTTCTTTCTTTTTTATAACAAATTTTTCATGGAAAAATATTCACGGTGAAACTTAAAAATTTATTAGAAGAGTCGACCGTAGGGTTTAGCAGCAAACATTTGCGGCAAACATGGTCTGCACGTTCGCCGATCGCAGGTAACCTGAATCGCGCGACAATAGGTTGCCCTACCTGGAACTTTTTCGGGGAGGGAAATGCAATTTGTCAGTCAAAATTTTTCACAGAACCTACGCGTTTCTGAACAGAAGCGGACGCACGCGATGGAACGCGTAAACGCAGAGTATTATCGTTCGTTCTTCGTTTTCGCGGACTCCAAGGGGAACGCGAAGAAAGTCGCCTGCACGTATCGCGCCCATTATCCCAGCGAAAAGGAACAACAATCCTGAAGGGAGCAAAGTTCGAAGAAGCAACAATCCAGGAAGGAGCAACAATTCAGGGAGCAACAACCATTCAGGAAGGAGTAACAATTCAGGAGGGAGCAACATCCAGGCACCGTTATCAACCCAGGAAGGAGCAACAATCGAAGAAGGGTGCAACGGAACACATCGGTATGTGAAAGTGAAAAGTGTTAGTGACCGTGCTGTGAAGTTTTTTCGGAGTGAGAAGCAGGTACAGCAATCGGGCCGTCCCATCAGCTGATTTTCGTTGGGGTTTTTGACCTTGCCGTGACCGACAGCGGTGCATTGGCCGGGCTCTATTGTCAGCGCAGTAGGTCAATTTGCAGATAAATGGGTAAGTCGAATTTCAATTATTTCTCTATTAACCCTTTGCATTCGAGGAATATTTCGGTACGCAGAAATCCAGTCTGCTTTTTCAGTACAGTTTTTAATAACAAACGGTTACAAATGGTTCTTACCGTATTTCTTTTAATTTTCTGATAATAATTTTTATTTTAATTTTAAAACACTCTGCCGAGAAGCGTCACTCGGTTGCGAAGGGTTAATTTCCTAAAATTCCGAGATTTTATTCCTTCTTTCTCGGAAACAGCAAATACAAATAATTAATAAATTCGATTTAGTAATTTACGTACTAATTACGTAGTAATTAACGAATTAGGTAACAGTTGTAGTGGTAGTATTTTTAATTATTTGTATTCGTTCCTCGATGTATCTTCAACGCGCATCTTGCTACCTACCCGGCGCGGTGGCTCTCGAGGTCGGACGGCCCCGAGCGCGCGGAAGGCGAGCGCCGTGATTGGTCAGTGTTTTTCGTTAATAATTCAAAAACGAAGCTCCATCCGACATTTTTGCAAAGGAAATTGTTGTTCAGAATCGTCTCAGCTACCCCCCATTTCCGGTTCTTACACTATTTACGGGACACCCTGTATAAAGTGGCGGCCAGCTACCTAAGACC
>JASGYR010000088.1:395000-397500 GCA_030068185.1 Colletes collaris | reverse complement strand
AGGCGTAATGGGAAAGTAGGAGAAATGAGCGGATGCCAAGATTTAGGCAGCTATAAGTATTTATTCGTGACTGTTATACACTGCTTGCATTTGAGCGCACCAATTATAAATATCAGCAGGAATTAGATTATTCTGAATATTAGGTAGTTCGCTTATGTATCGAGATAATAGATCCGTAGGTATCTCCTGATGGGAATGGACCTTGGCGGCCTGGTTCGTATCGATAAAAGGAATTGGCGTTGGAGGCGGCTGTATGACAAGTACGGTAGATTCGCAATCACTGTCGTTTGTTAAATCAATAACCTCGACGTCTGGTTCTCGGTGTCCAAGGTCGAGGGTGGAGGCTTCCGACAACGGGGAATAACAAGGTTCGCCCGGATGGCTGGAGGCTTGCGGGATCCCAAGCGCCAATTGCTCTTGTAACTCGCGAATGCGTCGTTTGTACTCCAAGCGAGCGCGGTGTTTGATTCCGCCGCGACGCGTCGTTTTATTAGGTCGTTTAGACCGGGTTGTCTAAGAATACCCAAACGTATGTAAGCTAATTGTTAATAAACAAAGGTAGTAAAACGTCTAGATACCCACTCGATTCTTATTCATGTTAGAGGTGTCGTTCCCGGTGCGTTTCCTTTGAGACGCTACCAAGGCGGGTGAGAATGGATGAGTGGCCGGTGCGTTTCCTGTGAGACGCTACCAGGCAGGTGAGAATGGATGAGTGGCCGGTGCGTTTCTTCTGAGACGCTACCAAGCGTGTGTATCGGAGGTCCGGTGCGTTTCCTGTGAGACGCTACCAGGCAAAGGCGGAAAGAAAGAGTAGAATGTTAGAGTGGAATAAGAATCAGGCAGTTGATAAAACAATAAATAAATAGAGTTAAATTTGGTAACGTTTGAGCTTCTTGTAGACGATCGTGAAATAATCTAAGTTAATTTAGCGAAAATTTGTGTAATAATAGGGGTTCACGAGATACCGCACGTTTAAATAAGAGGTAGGAAGGATTGGAGATACACGGTTCGAAAGTATAGAATGCAACAATGTATAAGTCAGTAAAAGAGACAAGTTGTAACAATAAGATTTATTAAAGCAATATAACAAAGACTTACGTGTTAGTTTTCGGGAATCATTAGGTAGACGCTTGACCTTGTGGTATCTGACGTAATGGGAGGACCTTGGCGGCTGTGATAAAGTGGGTGTGCTGGAGTGCACAAATACTGTAGATCGCAATCGCATGCGTTTGTTAAATCAAATCAATAACCTCGACGTCTGGTTCTCGGTGTCCGAGGTCGGTGGAGGCAGGCTTCCGACAGCGGGGAATAACAAGGTTCGCCCGGATGGCTGGAGGCTTGCAGGATCCCAAGCGCCAATTGCTCTTGTAGCTCGCGAATGCGTCGTTTGTACTCAAGCGAGCGCGGTGTTTGATTCCGCCGCGACGCGTCGTTTTTATTGAGTCGTTTAGACCGGGTTGTCTAAGAATACCCAAACGTGTGTAAGCTAATTGTTAATAAACAAGGTAGTAAAACGTCCTGAATACCCGCTCGATTCTTATTCATGTTAGAGGTTTCGTTCCCGGTGCGTTTCCTTTGAGACGCTACCAAGGCCGGGTGAGAATGGATGAGTGGCCGGTGCGTTTCTTCCTGTGAGACGCTTCCAAGCCGGAGTGAGAATGGATGAGTGGCCGGTGCGTTTCTTCTGAGACGCTACCAAGCGTGTGTATCGGAGGTCGGTGGCGTTTCTGTGAGACGCGCTACCAGGCAAAGCCGGAAAGAAGAATTAGAATGTTAGAGTGGAACTAAGAATCAGGCAGTTGATAAAACAATAAATAAATAGAGTTAAATTTGGTAACGTTTGAGCTTCTTGTAGACGATCGCAGAAATAATCTAAGTTAATTTAGCGAAAATTTGTGTAATAATAGGGGTTCACGAGATACCGCACGTTTAAATAAGAAGGTAGGAAGGATTGGAGATACACGGTTCGAAAGTATAGAATGCAACAATGTATAAGTCAGTAAAGAGACAAGTTGTTAACAATAAGATTTATTAAAGCAATATAACAAAGACTTACGTGTTGAATATATTGATGAGAGACGCACTTGTTTTTATGCTATAACTGCTTGATGTTTACCCAGCTAACGGCTTCCAGTAGACTCCTACTGAGGGCTCGGGCCTGTGTTTACACTATTAACGTTTTATCAGCTTGGCCCTCAGAGGTGCTAATTCCATAAGCATTTCTGGTACTGCTGCCTTATCTCTGGTCAGCATTCTGAGTACGACTTTATCAGCTTTTGCTGATGCTGAGTCAGCAGTTTTGCTGAGTCGGCATTCTTGAGGAAGTAGCAAAGTTTATCTCCTTGCTGATCTCGAAATTTCTAGCAGTTTCATCCTCGAGTCGGCTTCTAGAATGTCCTCTGCGAAAATGTTCAAGCAGTGGCTCTCATGCAACACTCGAGTGGTTCTCATTTAAAATATAAAAGGTGCTTAATGTTAAAGATGATTATAACGGCTTAAT